>CM033755.1:11105669-11705669 GCA_019671005.1 Hibiscus mutabilis | reverse complement strand
TTACTTTTATTGCATCTAGTTTTGATAATCACTATCAAACCATTATTTGCTCACTAACTCTTAAGTACTAATCCAATCCATGTGGATTCAAGACTCTACTCTATCACTTTATTACTTGATCGACGAGTGTATTTGCTCTAATTTGCATACCTATTTTGCAAGCATCAATCAATTTAGGGTTTTTAAAACCCTAATAACGGTGCGATGAAAATTGGGATTGAGAGAGACGGCAGCGCAAAAAAGTAACGGCACGATGACATGAGGTCACCAACACAAAGACACATTCAAAATAATTATAAAACGAACAAAGAAAGCAACCGCAACTTACCAACACCAAACGTGGAGGAAAACATGATGGAGCTGGGAATAATCGAATAGTTTTCGATAGATCTCCTTACTAATGACGAAAGATGATGGAACAAGGGGCACGAGGATTCGCTCGGGATGGCACATGGAAACGGATGGTGGCATTAGTTGTACCAACAGTCGATGAACTTCACGTCGGTGACGAACATACTGAATGGTTTTGATGATGATACTCGCAAACGAAGACAACAAGAGAAGGGGTAAGGTCAAGTTTGGTTCGTAAGGTGAAGGAGGTCACTAAAATAGTAACGGTAAAGACTACAGACTCCGGTAGGGTGATGGTCGAAGCGCTCGTTGAAAAAGATTAGAGAGAGGGTTTTGGGAGAGTGTAGTGTGGTTGTAAAATGAAATATTAGAAGCTGAAAGGATTTTTGTGATAAAAGGGAGTTTAAATACCTCACTTAAATGGGTAAATAAAAGGATGACCCTCGAACTAATCTAGGGTTCATGGTGGGACCCCTAAACTTTACCAGTATTTTAGAATGGTCACCACGAATCTGAATTACTTCAATTATGCAACAAAACTCTGATTAAGCATAATTTAGTTCTTAGATTCAATTAAAGTTTTGAATTGGGAATTCCTAAAAATTAGGGTTTAGGAATTTAAAATCCTCAAATTCTAGGATTTCAATTAGGGGAAACTTTGGGATGTTACACTATTACCACATTCAGCCATGGTATCGGTGAAGGCATCTTCCTTCCCTTTGGAAGAAATGATATACTATCGGAACGGAATTACCCTCGCTCATTAATGATAATAAAGAAGAGGAACTGCAGGCATCTACACCTTTTTTTAGAGTAATGATCTACTATCGGAGCAGAATGGCCTGGCTCGTTGATGATAGTAGCAAAGAGGAGGGAGTAGGCATCTATATGCCGTTGGCAGAGGAAACTTTGGAGAATCTGCTATAGTGATAGCAGAGCTTTACGTTTTGTAGGAATTGTAAACATTGCAGTAAAAGAAATAGATAGTGCAATAATATAACTTGTAGTAGTAGTAATAAAGTGTTGCAGAGATATATAAAGTAAACTACTGCTGAGAATATAATTTGTAGTAAAAGCACAAAATATAGAAACGAAGTAGTAAATATGTTGGAATAATAAAACAATGTGGCTATGCTTCCTAAGCAAATAAGTAGAGAAAGTATAGTATCTATGTTGCACAAATAATGTACGCATTTTATCTCACGTGAGAATGACGATTTATGCGGAGGCTTTATATTCTGGGAAGTTTTTCAAGCTTTCTTGTTAAAGCTGTTCCTAAGTGTGTTCTACACACTGTTCTATCTAAGTGATGTGCCTTGTTGCGCGTGTGAAGTGGAGTGTGATGTCAGAGTTGTTTGTTTATCTTGCGGAGGTTTTACGACACTTCAAATTATCATCTATGTTTTCCCTGTTACATGGAGAGGGGTTTCTTATTCATTTACAAGGTTTTCTATATGCCTGCTATGAATTATCATATGTGTTTTCCCTATATCTATTATGGGTCGTTAGTTTTTTCACCTTTGGCTTATTGAGATCCGAATCTTCAAGCGGATTTATGCTCAGTTTCGATCGCTCTCATTTGGGTAGAGGTTTGTGGTTGTTGTTACTTTTAATTTTCTAGGGTTCATCATGTCCCTATTCCACAAGTCATAGGACGGGCACGATTCAACACGGTAATCAATGTGGTGTGTCCGTAAGATGCCTCATCTAGTTCCTTCTTGGGGAGGGTGCAGCTTCCTAGAGGAGAGATGTCTTTTGGGGAGGCCAGCGGTCATCTACTCGGTTGTTCTGGTGATGTTTGACCTATGTCTCGATTGCTTCAGTTGACCTCTGCTTTGGTCTTTCGATCCTATTAGGGAGAGTAATCAAGCATAGGTCAACTGTTGTTGCTACATTCACGTTAGGGAATTGCGTGCAATCTAGAGCTATAATTTTCTAGATGCTTGGGGGCAACGATGCTTTCTATGGTAAGAGGTTGTTGTCCCATTTTTCCTACACCGTCTTCATGTATTTCAGGGTGCAGTTTGTGCCCAGCTTCGTTTTCTTTTTGGTAGTGTTTCATCGATGCGGTTGTCGTGTGCAAACAATCCAACACTGCGGGGGAAAATGTTTGGCTCATGATTGGGAAATTTTTTCGTACTGCCGATTAAAGGACTAGTGACGCCTTCTTGGGGTAGCATCATTACCGATTATTTCGGTCAAAAGTCTATCCACGCTCACTACACTAGTTTATGATGCCAAAAATAGACTGACATCAAACAAGGACGTGGACGAGGGTTGTTGTGGTAGTTTTGGGTGGTTCACCCCTTCTGATTTAGAGAGAGAGCCGATGTAGACGGTGGTCGGACTAAATTGAGTCGGGATGAAAATGGAAATGGCAAATATGTAAAGAAAGTGGGGTTAGTCTTTGTGTGTTGGGTTAAGCTTGTCCTCTCGCGGCTCATTCTCTAGGTATTTAAGGAGAAAAGCTGATATATTTTAGGGACAAGTGGCGTGGTTAAGTTTAGCTAATTGACGCTTATTGACGTGCTAGCTCTACTGACAGGTCTGTGTATTAGACGATAGACCTAACTGATGAGGCAAATAGAATTGACACTGATATTATCAGGGTATTAATGGGCTTGAGGGAGTGAAGGTAGTCACCGAGTAATCTTTAGTGATTCATGTGATAAGACTCCAAAAGTGGAGAGGTTCTGGAGTTATGGGCCAGACGAAGAACATCTCTTGAATTCTCAAAGGTGAGGCTCCCAAAAGATATTTTTGGCAAAAGATTGTGTGGCAGAGAATAAATGGTATAAGACTATGTCAAAATTTGAATACTGTACACATGTATACTATTTTAAGGGGAAAATTAATATTTTTGTGACAATATTTGGAACAAATTGATAAAATTCATTAATAACGAGAACTAAATTTATAATTGTACAAATCTACTTAACTCTCACATTAACAATTCCGTAAAAAATTAATGGTTAATTGCTTGATTAAAACCATTTTAATAGTTTAATGGTCTAATTGACAAAATTCACACTTTAGTGTCAAAATATAATCTAATAAATAATTTATGGTCAAAATAGAATTGAATCAATATTTTAGTGGTTATTGATATATTTTACCCCTTTCTTTTTATCTTTTTCCTACCTTCTCGGAAGCTAAAGGAATAAATAGTTGTGCCCTGTTACAGAACGGAAGAAATTAGACGTTTTTCTCTTGGACCAATCGGATATATGCTATAATTTTTTCGTGCCTCAAAGAAACTTTCCCGCTTCATCCCCTCACTGACAAACAAACAGAACAAAAACCATCAAATTACGTTTTTCTTAACTTTCTGAATTTGCGAAATTTTGTGAAGAGAGCAGAGAGAAAATGAACATATTCAGATTAGCAGGGGACATGACCCATTTGTTTAGTGTTCTTGTTTTGCTTCTTAAGATCCGTACCATCAAATCTTGTGCCGGTACGCCCAATTTCACTGCATTTTATTTTTGTATTTTTCAATAATTTACCTCTTTCAGATAACAAATGTTGAATTCTTTGGTTATATTGAATGTAGGTTTTCGTTAATTTATTGTTTTCTTTTAGTTGTTGTACATTGTTTTCAATATCCAAATTAGAATCTTGTTGTGAAATGTGCAAGTGTAGATTAATAAAAATGCGACCCTTTTTTTCAATAATCGGAAGTGAATTCATTTGTTTCTCTGAATGGGTTCTTAATAATTTGAATGCATATGTATTTATATTTAAAGTTTTAGAATAAAGGAGACATGATCAGTTAGGACTTCAATTAATGTTCTGTTAGTTGTATTAAGAAAAAGGGTAAAGGGGTTTGTATCGGGTGGATTTGGGAGGGTTCATGGTTTGTTAACTTTGAGTTCCTATAATGCCATCTTGTTTTTGCTTACTTTCCTTCCATTTGTAGCTAGAAATCCATAGGGATTTGAAATTTACACTACTGGTATTCTTCAGGGTGTGAAATTTGATGTAAATCAAAAGGCAGATTTCATTTTGTAGGATTATACTGTAGGTCAGTAGTTTTTATGTCTTGTTGGCATCCGGATTTCGTGACAAACATGATCGACTATATACTACGAGACATAATCCTATAGCTGTAGCTAAGGTAATGTGTTTTTTCTCACCTTACAAGGAGTCGATTTGGGGTGGCAATGGCACCTTTCATAGTTACTTGATCAAGTTAAATTATTTCTGTTTTGAACCATTAGCGTATGAGAAAGTTCTGTTGTACTTTTTTTTTTCCTTCAAGCATGTTCTGTGCGATGGGACGACTCCCCTTTCTTTAATGCTTTTGGGGTCAAAAGTGATTTTGGGATCAAAAACAACGTAGAACATGTAGTTTTTCAGGTCAAAAGTTTTTTTCAATTTGGTTTGAAAAGCGCTTTTCAAATGATAAAATTTTTAGGTTTTAGCTTTTAAAAAATCACTTTTAAACAAAATTACTCATTTATCCTCATTTATTTAACCAATTCTTTTATATTTTCAAAAAGAATGTCTAAAATAGACATTCTATCTACTTACAAATACTTTTTGACAGCAATATCAAATACTCCTATTATAAACCAAACAATTTAAAAGTACTTTTCAAAAGTATTTTTCTACCGCACTTTCCAAAAACAATGTCAAACTGACCCTTAAGCATTCATGGGTGGGTAAAGTCACTTACAAACAGGATGTAAAGGCCGTTGTTATAAGAAATTAGACTTTTTGTGGTTTTGGATAGTTTATCCTTGATACAACTTATACTTTTGTGCAGGCGTTTCCCTGAAGACTCAAGAACTTTATGCTCTTGTCTTCACCGCTCGCTACTTGGATTTATTCACTACTTACATCTCACTTTATAACACTATCATGAAGCTAATATTCCTGGGGAGTTCTTACTCGATTGTATGGTACATGCGACATCACAAGATGGTTCGTAGATCTTATGATAAGGACCAAGATACATTTCGTCATTATTTCCTTATGTTGCCTTGCCTATTTCTTGCCCTTCTTATAAATGAGAAGTTCACCTTCTTGGAGGTATCAACATCTTTCCACCAAATTTTTGAATGTAACAGTGTGTTTGATTTCTATGTAGTCATTATGATCGTGTTTCCGGCTGCTAAATTCATTACGGTCAACTTAGAAGCTACATTAAATTGTGGATATGTTTATACTGATTATTCATTGAGAGACTATCACGTTCTGTTATTTTTCAGACTATAATTTTCATCCATTGATATTTGTCTCTGAAAATTGGTGGAGCAGGTAATGTGGGCATTTTCCTTATATATGGAAGCGGTCGCCATAATCCCTCAGCTTGTATTGTTGCAAAGGACGAGAAATATTGACAACTTGACTGGACAATATGTGTTTCTCCTTGGGTAAACTCCTCTCTGTAAATCCTATTCGGTTTCAAGTTTGCCATGATTTTATTACATTCCATGAAGGATACTTACTTCCCAGCTTCCATTCCATACACGATTGCTTCATTTTGTGTTAATTCGGTGAGGTAAAAAAAGAAAGATAAAATCTCTTAAACAGAGCTGACATCATATTCTGCTTGGTTGCCACTGATTTTCTTTTTTGGGAGAAGTTGATATGATTTTATGTTTTAGATGAAAGTTGTATTTTTTTACAAACATTAACTAAACTACCTTTGGTTCCGTCTCTTTTTGTAGGATAATACGATATGTATAAGAGTTGTATGTAATGTAAAAGTCTTGTAAGTCATGTAAAAGATTAAGAGTTATCTATTAGTAGGATAAGGATTAAGAGTTATCTAAGAAGTCTTCTATTGTTAGGAGTCCTAGTTAGAGTTAAATCCTCAAGGACTCTATAAAAGAGTTCTATGTTGTAACCTATGCAATTCATTCGAATAAACATAAACTTTCTCTACTGTTTTCACTACTTTCTACATGGTATCAACTTGGGTATCGATCCTCTAAATTAAACCCTAGTCGATGGCCAATTCTTCTTCTTCTACTGAAATTACTTCACCAGAAATTTTTTCTGGTTCTGATGATCTCAATGAAACTTCCAGCCTTGTTATTACTTGTCATCGACTGAATGGCAATAATTATTTGGAATGGTCTCAATCATCAACATTTTTATCTCGGGACGAGGCAAATTGGGCCATCTCACGGGGAGGTTGAACGACTGCGCCACTTGCTGCTGGTTATACCAAATGGATGCAGGAAAATAGCCGTGTGATGTCCTGGTTGCTCAATTCTATGACCCCTAGTGTAGGCGAAACTTTCTCCTTTACCAAACAGCAGGTTGAAATGCGGAGGGCTGTCCAAGAAACATATTAGAGCATGAGATAACATCTCGTAATTGTATGGGATTGAAGGTCGCTTCGGTTCTCAAACAAGAAGGAATGTCAGTCACTCTATACTACAACACACTAAATGCTTTTTGGCAGCAAATAGATCTTTATGAGCAGAATGAATGGGAGACACCAAGAGATGTTTGCTCTGTACAAGAAAATTACTGCACAACGCAGAATTTTCCGTTTCTTCATGGATTAAATAAAGAACTAGATGCGTTCGTAGTAGGATTCTTGGCAGCTCCCCCTCTTCCTTCGATTAGAAGTTTTTTTGCAGATTAAGAAGGAGGAAAGCAAGCGCAATGTGATGCTCCTGAATATTCTTCCCATGAAGGATCTGCTCTTCTCACTCGGACAACTTCTACTAAAAAAGGCAGGCCCGGTGTGATCATTGCAAGAAACCAGGCCATTCCAAGGAGAAGTCTTTGGAAGCTTCATGGTAAACCGGTCGATTGGAAGCCAAGGTCTTCTAGAGACACACAGTCCCCATCTGGTTTATCCTCGAGTGTCACAAGTTTTACCAAGGAGCGGATCAAGATCTCCGTAAATTGTTTGGAAAGTTTGCAAGCCCGGTGAGGCAAATCGGCCATGAAAGAAATCGAAGGTAACTTCTTTTCCTACAGCCCTATTATCCACACAACTTACTCCAACGTGGATCATCGACTGGGGCATCGACCATATGGTGGTAACAAGGAATTGTTCCTTCAATACACAAACATCTTCTTTTGGTAGATCGATTAAAAGCTGGCGATGGCTCACTTTCTCTAATTCAGATTTGTGGTTCTATTAGTATTAATGAAAATCTGTTGCTCCATGATGTCTTATTTGTTCTTAATCTTGCTCGCAACTTTGATATACATTAGCAAGCTTTCATGATTTAAATTGTTCCACAATTTTTAATGCTTCAGTTGTGTTTTGCGGCAATGGAGTCGAAGATAATGATTGGCAATGCTAGATTGCACAATGGCCTCTATGTTCTTCATGGCAATCCACCCTCTTCTATCTCTCAATCTCCTTGTTCCTTTGACCTTAGGACAAAGTAATGATGTTTTATTGTGGCACTTTAGGTTAGGTCATCCTAGTTTTCAATATCTTGCAAAATTGTACCCTTCCTTATTCATCAATAAAAAGCCAAGCTTATTTAAATGCCATATATCGCCTCTTGCTAAACAAACCAAAGCATCCTATTTGCCATATACTTATAAACCATCTCACCCTTTTTCTTTGATCCATAGTGATATTTTGGGGCCCTTCTAGAGTGAAGAATGTTGATGGTTGTAAGTGGTTTATTACTTTTATTGATGATCATAGTAGGACTACTTGGACTTATTTGATGAAAGAAAAATCAAAACTGAAAGCATCTTTGAGAGATTTTACACCATGGTTATTACCCAATTCCATACTAAAATCCAATTGTTTAAGTCCGATAATGGCGGTGATTTTTTTGCTAGGTCTTTGGGTGATTCCTTTCGAAAAAAGGGGATAGTTGATTAGTTTACGTGTTGACACTCCCCAACAAAATGGAGTAGCAGAAAGAAAGAATAGACACCTTCTTGAAGTCACTCGATCCCTTTTATTTACCAATAATGTTCCTAAGTACTTGTGGGGAGAAGCCTTGTTAACTGCCACATATTTGATCAATCACATGCCCAGTGAGGTTTTGAAATTTCAAACCCCTCAATCCATTTTCTTGGACAAATATCCCCACTTTAAGCCTCTTTCTTGTACATTACCTCCTAAGATCTTTGGGTGTACAGTTTTTATTCATAATTCAGCCAGTAATAGGTCCAAGTTAGATCCTAGATCTGTAAAGTGTGTGCTAGTAGGGTATTCTTCACTTAAGAAGGGCTATAAATGCTATCATCCACCATCTCGAAATTTTTTTGTTACTATGGATCTTACATTTTTTGAACAGGACCCTTACTTTACTACGGCGGCAACTCAGGGGGAGAATTGAGATGATCTTCAGCCTTCCTACCAACATCGGGCAATCTCTCATATTGTTTCTATACCTTCAGACTTTTCATCCACTCACTCCACAAATCCGTCCTTGTTGCCTACAACACCCTCAGATTTCTCACCTGTATCTCATTTACCAATCCCTTCACAAACACCAACAACTTCTCAATATCCTTCCAAAACACCTACTCCTCCCAAACAACTTTTGACCTATACAAGGAGAAAGAAAACTATACCTGAGGTCATCTTGCAATCTGACACTTGCCGAGAATTGGATTTGAATCCAATTGCCAATATGGAAGATGAAGGAAATGTAATCAGTAAGTCTACTACTCCTAATCTGGATGATTTTCCTATTGCTATTAGAAAAGAGAGTTAGGCAAGTGCACTAAACATCCTATCCGAAGTTTGTTGCTTTACAGCTCATTGATGCCATCCTTTAAAGCTTTTACAAAGACAAGTTTAGATGAGAAAGAAGTTCCTACAACTATTGATGAGGCACTAAAGCATCCTAAGTGGAGAAGGGCTGTTGAAGAAGAAATTAGTGCACTTGAGAAAAATGGTACGGACAATAATGGATCTTCCCCAAGGTAAAAAACCCGCTCGGTTGTAAATGGGTCTTTTTCGTGAAATATAACTCGATGGCGGTTTTGAGAGATATAAAGCAAGGCTCGTGGCTAAAGGATATACACAGACCTATGGGATTGATTATCTTGAAACCTTTGCTCCAGTGGCAAAACTCAACACTATTCGAGTTTCTGTTAAGTCTTCTTTGTCAACAATGATTGGAATCTACACCAACCTGGATGTCAAGAATGCATTTCTTAATGGGAAGTTAGAGGAGGAAGTTTATATGAAGATTCCACTGGTCTGAAATCGTTGAAGGAAATCAGAAAATTTGTAAGCTCAACAAGTCACTTTATGGCCTAAAGCAATCTCTCGAGCTTGGTTTGAAAGGTTTACAGGTTATTATTCAAGAATGGATACAGCAGTCACTAGCTGATCATACACTCTTTATTAAGGTAACTTCAAAAAATAAAAGGGTTAACTTGATTGTTTATGTGGATGACATAATCTTGACAGGGGATGATGATGAAGAAATTAGCTGCTTGAAGAATCTTCTGAATAGAGAGTTTGAAACAAAAGACTTGGGGATGCTTAGATATTTTTTGGGCATGGAGGTTGCAAGGTCAAGTAAGAGGTTGGTGATAAATCAGAGGAAGTATGTCCTTGATCTACTAGATGAAGCTGGAATGCTAGGGTGTAAACCAGCAGATACACCAATGGAGGCATGCTTGAAATTTACTAATGAAACAGACTCTTTAGTTGACAAAGAAAGGTTTCAGAGATTAGTGGGAAAATTGATCTATCTATCACTAACCAGGCCAAACATTGCTTTTACAGTTAATGTGATAAGTCAGCATATGACCAATCCCAATGAAGAACACATGGCGGCAACAAACAGAATCCTTAGGTACTTGAAGAAGACTCCTGAACATGGTTTATTGTTTAAGAAGACACGAGATAGATCTGTGAAAGTATTCACTGACTCTAGCTGGGCTGAAGAACTCACTGAAAGAAGATCAACCAGTGGCTACTGTACTTTTGTTTGGGGAAATCTCGTAACTTGGAGAAGTAAGAAGCAATCAGTTGTCTCCAGAAGCAGTGTAGAGGCAGAATTTCGAGCTTTGGCACTAGGAATGTGTGAAGGAATTTGGCTACTTAAGTTACTGAGGGAGTTAAACACAGACCAAGAAAATAAGTTTGAGATATTGTGTGATAACCAATCAGCAATTCAAATTGCTAGGAATCTAGTTCAACATGACAGAACAAAACATGTTGAAATAGACAAGCATTTTATTTCGGAAAAGGTTAACAATGGGATAGCTTCTTTGTTATATGTTCCTACAGAAGGACAACTAGCTGATGTACTTACAAAAGCTTTACCCAAATCAATTTTTGATGAGTTCTTATCCAAGCTGGGACTATACAACGTATACTCTCCAACTTGAGGGGGAGTGTAGGATAATACGATATGTATAAGAGTTGTATGTAATGTAAAAGTCTTGTAAGTCATGTAAAAGATTAAGAGTTATCTATTAGTAGGATAAGGATTAAGAGTTATCTAAGAAGTCTTCTATTGTTAGGAGTCCTAGTTAGAGTTAAATCCTCAAGGACTCTATAAAAGAGTTCTATGTTGTAACCTATGCAATTCATTCGAATAAACAGAAACTTTCTCTTCTGTTTTCACTACTTTCTACACTTTTCACAACCCTTGAATGGTTTTCATATTGCTACACTATGATACTTGTGCATATTTGATTTTAATAAGTCATCTAATTGACTAAATGTTTAATTCTTGGTTAGGGAGTAATATAATTCCTTTTATGGCAGTGCATATCGAGCACTCTACGTATTGAACTGGATTTATCGGTACTTTACTGAAGAGAACTATGTTCACTGGATAAGTATGCATCTCTCTCTCCCCCCATATGGGTGTATGAGAATATTTTTAGCAATGTGTACATATCATGTTATATATCTTATTACTAACACCTTGTTAATACGATTGCGTTTCAGTTTGGGTTTCAAGGCTTGTCCAGACCTTGCTTTATGCGGATTTCTTCTACTATTACTTCCAAAGGTAAAGACTTCAATCTATGTTGCTCCCACGTTTCATTTTTGTCCAATGCATATCTAAACATGGACATGGGATAGAGACATCCAAGTATCTCCCAAATACATGAAGAAACATAGCAAGAAAAAAGAACATGTGCGGAACCCATACTAGATAGGGGTGTTTAGGGATGGTCATGGGTCGGGTTTTTGGCTGATCCTCACTCGACCTGAAAATTTAACACCTCCATTCAAACCTGACCCGACCCGAACTCAAATTCTAGAGTAAAAACCAAAACATACCCGACATAAATAAAAATTATTATTTTTTATTAATTTTTAATAAAAGAGAGAGCTAACTGCAGAAATACAAATAAAGAGGGAGCATTATAATAATTATTCCATTTTTATTAGACAAAATAGAGAGAATCGAAATATATATATAAAGAGATGGGCATTGTAGCAATTATGCCTAAATATTTAGAATAAAATTAAACTATTATTTCGGGTTGGGTAGGGGGCATTTTTCACCTAAACTTAAACCCGACCCGACCTTATCCTCAAAAAATTAGACCCAAACTCATACTTTTCTTTAAAAAACTCGACCCTATTAGATCGGGTCGGGTCGGAATCCGTCGGGTATGGATTAAATGGCCATCCCTAGGGGTGTTCATGGTTAACTGTTGTAGTATTTTGATTAATTATAATGAGATGAACACGTTATCATTAGACATTGGTATCTAATTAAACTAAGAACAAAATCTACAGGTTAGTCAGTGTAGTATGTTGGTTAACTATGAATACCCCTGCTAGACATTAGGGAGCATAGACCTCAGTCATTCTTAAAAAAAAACACTTCACACTTACGATTAAGAACAAAATCTACAAGTTAGTCAGTGTAGTATGTTGGTTAACCATGAATACCTCTACTAGACAATAGGGAGCATAGACCTCAGTCATTCTTAAAAAAAAAACACTTCACACTTACGATGATGATTATAAAAATCTAATTATTTTTCTATGACTGTAGCTGGAAGAACAACGTAAAGCTTCAATTACCAGCTTGAGACTCAATGGTGCAAGTTTGTAAGTAGCGTACAAAGATAAAAGCTGGTTTGAATTCGATTATTGGTGCTTACCATATGCCTTGAGAGAGATTGCTTTATATGACAGCTAAACAATTAAGTCATTTGTCTTAGTGTGGATACTTTGTGAGGTCCAATTTTCTTTTTAACTTTTCATTATGGTTTACCTGTGAAAACATAAGCGTAAAAACAAAAGCAAAAAAGAAGGAAAAATAAATTGTGGTGCAACATTCAACTCCATTATTCATCCGGGAAGGAAAAATAAGGAAATATCCTTTGGCTGTGTAATAATTGAGGGCTTGTTCAACATTGATGTTGAAAAGCTCGTTTGAATGAAAAAGCACTTTTCCAATAAAAAGCAATGTCGAACAGGTTGAAAATAAAGGGTAAAGTGTTTTTGCACAGTACTAAACAGTGCAAATGCAAAAGTTAGAAAACTTAGGTTTCGGTTTCAGAAAATATTTTTTATTTTTGTTTTCTATTTTTATTTTTAGAAAATAATTTTTAGTTTTAGTTTTCTAAAAATTAGAAAACATGCTTGGTTAATGGGGATGAAAACTTGTTTTCAAATTTAGGTGTTCAAAATAGAAATAAAAATATTAAATAATTAAATAAAATATAGTTAAAAAATATTATTATAATAAATAAATAAAATATGAGTAAATAAACTAATTTTTTAAAAAATGGCATTAGAAGAATTCGAACCCGAGTTAAAATTAAAAAAACGCTTATTTTTATATTTTTCACTTTCCCAAAACATTTTCAATGAAAATAATGAAAACATCTTTTTTATGTTTTCAAATTCTCACTTACTTTTGTTTTCATTTTTTTAAAAATTATTTTCTAATTTTACAACCAAACACATTTTTTTCACCGTTTTTTTATTTTTTTAAAAACATAAAAATAAAAACGGACTTCATTCTCTAAAACCAAACGGACACCTAACATTTAGGTCTTGATTTTATGGTAGGAGTGTATTTTTTTGTTTATACCCTTTAATTTATGAGCTCAATGGTAAATTGTCTGATATAGGTGTTGTCGTGGGTGGTAGACCTTTGAAAGAATGCTTGAATCAAGCCCAAGGCACTAGATTCAAACAAGGAAGTTGACGGTTTTGTTTTTAAAATTTTAAGAACAATTGGTGGGAGTTTCTCAAAAAATTTGAAAATAGAAATAAAAATTCAAAGAAACTTGAAGAATATGATAGAATAGGAGATAAATAATAAGAACTAAACATAAAAGATGGATAAAGATAAGAGAACTCAAATCCAAAATTTTCAACCTTGAATTTGGATGTCAATGGTGGAATTGGCGTGAAGACGATAAAGGCGTGATTGATATAACGTCATATGGAACTCTCCTACTCGCAATTGACATGACAACCTCTACAATAATGACTTTAACTCACCCTTCTAGCGACAATTGATTAGGCAACTCGGAGTATGAAAATGATCTGCTTCACTGAAACTAGAAGCATCACGTTGAAAAAAGCTTCGAATGTATAACTTTATTGACACTTGCAAATATGTATTCAAAGAATACTTCTATTGATAAAAAAAAATCTCAATAATAATGAAGAAAGCATCATCCTTTTATAGGTGAAGAATGATTTCAATTTAAAACTAAGAATAAATAAAAAAATAACAAATAATCAACTAGTAGAGTCTAAAGTTTGCAACAACAATGAGAGCCCTTGCTGTAGTTTTGATCCAATGGTTCTGATTAATTTGAGGAGTTTAAATGAGGTGGCAAATATGGTCTCTTGATCTTGAATAAATCAATGGTTGAGGAGAGCTTGAAGAAGAGTGGAAGGCAAGTTTCAATGAGTTAAATGAGTGTGTAATCTGATTCCTTGGATTGGACTTGATTTAATCTAACCGTTTGTATGCTTCAAGATGGAGGTGGTGGTTGGTTCCTAAAGTATAAAAAATTCTAAAAACATAAATTTAAATGATTATAAACATATTGGACTAAGCCTAATTTGTCCAAAAGTTTTATATATTAACATTGGGTTGAATTTATAAAATTTTGTATTTAACCCATATCGAGTTTTCTAAATACTCAGTCTTCGCTAAAAGGGACGTATTTTGAGTTTCCGACATCAGATTGATGCGTTGAAAAGGTAAATGAAAGACGGTAAATATATATGAAGGTATCTCGACCCAAAAATATACAGATCCCATCCGAAAAGTCATCACAAGTCAATAATCCAGACTTGAAAAACAACTCCAACTTCTTATCTAAAATTCATTGTTTCACTCCTCCTACGCATGTATCACTATCGACCCCATTAAAGGCCCAACCACCATTAGAGCAAGCTGCTCTTTACATACCATAAAAGCTTGATTATATTTTTCCCCCTTCAAGAATTGGAATGGGTATAGTTTCAAGAGTTTTGTTTAATTTTTGCGTTTAGAATATGAAATCTTTTCTGTTGCTAATAAATCTATTTTTTCGATTATTGACGTTGATAACAGACTACCCTTGCTTTAGTGATGTCTGAGTATAGTTTTAAGTAAAGATTCAAATGTAATAGTTAGGTCTGTAAAATCATGATTTTTCATAGCATATATTTTTATATTTTTTGGGAATCTATACTGTTAACGTTTAGTGCTAGAAAAATTGTCATTGAAAGAGTATGTGTCTTAACGTTGAGAACATTGACCTATATCTCAATATAAAAGATGAACAACTGTCACTGTCAGATAGGAAGACACCAATAGTGTCAATATGATGTTTCATTAGAGAGGGTTAAGGCACCATTTGTTATCTATGATTATGAGCGTAAATGAACAGAGCGTTCGACGAACTGTTCGTAAAACATTCATTCATATCGTTTATTAAGCTAAATAAACAAGTAAAATGAGTATGAACAAAATTTTTATGTTCGTTTAATAAACGAATGAACACAAACAAATGTGGGTTCAGTTCGTTTATGTTCATGAACAAGCTCGTTTATTGACTCGTTTATAAGCTCATTTACATGATTTCCCTTTTCCTTTTATTTTTTTACATTTTAAATATTGGTGAAGGTAGAGACTAAATTGAACACATGTTGAACTTTGGAGTCTAAACTGTGAAGCCTAAGGAGCTTAAGGACTAGTGGTGTAATTTCACCATTTTGGCGAACTTATAAACAAATATGTTAGCTGATATATAAATGAACATTTACGTGAACGTTAAACGAACATGTTCATGAATGTTACATGAAGATGTTCGCGAACGTTAAACAAACGAACAAGAACTCCTTAAAAAACAAATGAACACGATATTAAAAATTTAAACTAACATGAACACTTTCAAAAATAAATAAACGAACACAAACAGAGTCTTGTTCGTTCAAGCTCGGTTCATTACGCCCTGTGTGTGATCTTGTAGAATATGGTAGGGACGTTCAGTTAAATTTGCTTTTGTGCACTTTGAATCTCATGTCCAAGTCCTTTGCAACAAATACAAAGTTATAGGAAAGTTACAGGTTTAAGTATTTTTGATTTATGGAATCACTAGTGATTTGCAGTCTTTAGTTTGACAGTAATTGGTATTGGTTTGTATGAATTTCCAGATTTTCTATTCTTGATAGTTGATATAGATTGCAGTGCATATGATTCTCACCATCCTCTTGGACATGTGCGAGATGAGCGACCGTACAAGGCCTCCAGAAAATGAAGGCCCCAAATGAGTTGAATTAGATATTTATAGTTGAAAATCAAAAGATTTTTGTTTAATAAGTTACAAGAAAAAAATTAAAAAATGACTTTAAAGAGTACCCCATAATTTTTTTTACTAAGATAATAATATTCAAGAAAAACCATATATATCTTTGGAAGTATAAATTAAAGGACCTCGTTTTAATAAATTGTACAAAGATCAGTAAACCTTTGAACCGCCCTGACCATCCTAACCTTCTACTTTTTGATTCTAGAAGTTGATTTTTGATCTCTAATGTATGAAGATTGATTTGATGCAGAAAGCACTGGTTATTAAGCATGAAAATAAGTGGTGGCAAATCAATCTGGTGGTATAGTGACAACATACTTGAATTGAAATCAAGTTTTGGATTCATATTTGGACAATACCTTTATTAAAGTTGTGACCCAAATTCTCTTGTAGACCAGTCCGAATACTAATAAAAAAACAGTGACAAAAGTGAAGCATGCTCGGAATGACCTATATTCAAACTCCAATTCTCTTTATAATAACATTAACAAAAATGTCATATTGGTATTCCATTGTTCGGTTGTAATTGTATTGTTTTAAGCACTCAGTAAACTATATACATATATACACGAAGATATATTAATTTGCTCTTGTTCTATGCTGATGTTTTATTTGTGAACTCCAACCCTCTTTTCTAGTCTGTTTGCTTCCTCGATCTGTTTTTTTTTATATATATTTTTGCTCATGAGTTTGTTTATTTTATATCTCTATGTCATGTTATAAATTTTACATTTGATCCTTGATAAATTGCTTCAAATGAGATTTGCTTAATCTGTTGGCATGATTTTCATTCATTTCAAGCTCTCTATTTGGTAAGATTATTGTTTTATTGTAATGATTGTTTTGTTTTGATTAGTCTATTAAAATATAGTAAAATAAAAATGAGAATAAGTGCAATGTCAAATGTTAAAGAAAGCAACAATTTAGAGATCCACCAATTGACCTAGTAGCTACGGATGCTTATATTGTCTCATCTTATATGAGTTCGAATCTTGGTATGAAATGTAATACCTCTGTTTAATAAAAAAAGAAAGCAACAATTTATTTTTTAAAATAATAAACCTTTTAATTAATTTATTTCAAATAATTTTTTTAAAGAATTAAAAGATAATCTACTAATAGGGGTTGGTCCCAGTGGTAAGCAGCCTGAAATCGCTTAAGCATGTCTCAAGTTCTATGCGTTGTGTATGCAGAAAATCTTAGATGGGAGGCTCACCCACCAAAGTCAGGTGTACGACGTGGGTTGTTTTAGAATAGTCATGACGAAGCCCTGAAATCGAAAGGACAATAAAAAATTAAAAGTTACTCTTGTATAAAATTGATTAAGAGATAATAAAGGAGAAGATAAAGAGAGAATGTAAGACATCAATGAGGTTTTACTAAAATAAATTTTTCCATTAATTTGAAAGTTGTATTTAAGTTATACTTGCATTGAAACATAATTGAACTATGGTTTATTTAGATAATAATTTAAACAATTTTCAATTAATAAGTTTTTTTGAAAAATTTAAAGGCGATTACAAGGTAGTATCGGTTCATAGATATTCTTAATCATTTGACAATGCACACACAACTTGTAGACAGAGCGATTGAACCCGAGTTGTAACACCCTAATATGGAATACAAAGTACCTGAAGACCAAGGTGCTACATCGAGTCACCAGGGCAATCCAACAATTTTTCAAATGATTTTAAAACATTAAAATAAATTTAATACGAGAAAATATCATTAAATAGTTATACTGATAATATAATAAACGTAGTTATACAAAATATGTAGAGCTCCAATATTATCGTATATCAAAATAGTCAAAATACCCAAAATGGTAACTGAGTTACATACCTACAAAATACAAGTAAGGCTTATAGGAATACAATGCCCATTAATAGATAAGGTACTGTACTCAGTAAAAGGGGTGCTGGGAGTCCTTCAACGATGAAGTTCCTCAGACACGAACAAAAGTCTATTAATCTTAAAAAGAAAATAATTTGAAGTTTGAGCTTTACAAGCTCAGTGGTACACAACTAATCTATCATACTTCAAACAATTCATAAATATAAGCAAGAAAATCAAATGTATACATAGAAGCATGACAAGAGCATCAAATAATCAAATCATGAATAATCACAATTCCCACAACCAATCACTTGCATGTCAAACTTGTTAGTCTTGTCAAACTGGTCAACTTTTCAAACTTGCACATATGCTCAAATGTCGGTTATTCGGATAATCCCGAGCCACACAGGCCACTAGTCAAATAAATCTCGGGCGTCTGAAGTATTGTCCTTAACATCACACAGGCCATTATTCAATAATCTCAGGTGTTCGAAGTGTTATCCCGACCGCCACACATGACTGCATACAAAAATATATGTTGTCAATAATACCGTGTAAAGTAATACTCATTTCCATAACCAAACACAAAATATCATTACAAAATGCACAGAAAAAGGCCATATAAATCATATTGGTGGTAGTAACCACTGGACTAAATTATGAAGTTCAGAACCAAATAAGAGTCCAATTAGAGTTAACAAAGCCTTTAGGCACTAAACTAAATAACTAAAAATAAATAAAAGAAACCAAATATGCAATTTACCAAAATTATTTAAAGTTGAAACATAACTTAATAATCTCTCATTGTCTTTCTATTAAGGCTTAAATGAAAAATAGGTGCTCAAAGTATACCTTTTTTGAATTTTAGGTGCCTAAAGTTTTTTTTAAATAGATGCCTAAAGTTTACATAGTTAAAATTTTAGGTGTATGGCAGTTAACTGTTGTTAAAAAAATTTGTTAACTAATCAAAACATGACACATGTCATGTTTATTTTATTTTTTTCAAAATTAAAACTTAAAATAATTTTTTACATAAAAAATTATTTTTTCAACAAATCTAAAAAAAATTCAATTTTTACAAAACAATCCCTAAATTCCTAAAATTTCCCAAACCCAAACCCCCAAATGGTCGTTACTTTTACTGCCGGTCGCCGACCCTGAGTACACCCCTTTGGTTGCCAGACCTAGGCAATCATTTCCACCAACACGACATCGCCGGAAAAGTTGAACGACGTGTTAGTCGAACATCGATTTCGGGTTCGACGTTCGGTTGGCACGCCGTTGGCATTTTCAGCGATTCCATATTGGGGAAAATGACCTTCTAGGCCCGGCAACCAAATGGGTGTGCTCAGGGGAGACGATCAACGACAGAAGTGGTAGTGATTTTGGGGTTTGGATTTGGGAAATTTAAGGGATTTAGGGACTGTTTTATAAAAATTAAAATTTTTGAGATTTTCTGAAAAATTGTAAATTTGGGGTTTTTTCTTCAAAAAATTTAAAAATTTCAAATTATTGTCATGTGTCAAGCATTGATTGGATAACAATTTTTTAAACACCCTTAATGGTCAAGCACCTAAAATTACAACGGTGTAAACTTTAGACACCTATTTTTAGCAAAATATAATTTAGGCACATAAAGTTCAAAACAGGTATACCTTGGGCACTTATTTTTTATTTAAGCCTTCTATTATTATTATTATTATTATTATTATTATTTACTACTATTAGTAAGCATGACTTCTAATTAATATATATATGCTAATATGTATAATTATACGTAGGACCTATTAAATTTTTTTTATCCTATCATTGTATAATATAATAATGGTTAAAAGAACCTAACAAGTGTCTCAATACCTTTTTAAAGAGCATGTATTTTCCCTTAATTTATAGGTCTATCTATCCTCATATTTGTGTCCATTGCATTCATTTCTGCATTTTCATGTCTATTTCTGCATTTTTTCTAACTTAGTCTCAGTGGCTTGTGTTTTGTATATTTCTGCCTATTTTTTCCTCGTTGTCATTGCATTTCTAATGTCCATGCAGAAGAAGTTTTCACCATTGTACCCAGTTCAACACTGCATCTGCCAACTGTCCAGTCTGCTTAAGGATAAGTACGACTTTGCCCGTTGTCCAATTTGTTACAACAAATTCTGTACGGCTCTGGGCACGCAATTAATCTACAGTATAGGTTTCCTTCCTTGCGTGGCCTATAAAAGGACTAATTTAGAGGAGAGAGAGAGAGAGTCACACTTTTCTTATTTTTTCTTATCATCTTCAACCTTCGAGCTTTCTCCCTCCTTCCATGGCAGCTTAAGATTGTTTCTAGAGATCTGAGGTGAGGTGAGATAGATTTATCCGAGGAAAAGAGGAATCAAGTACTGAATCGAGGAAATACATTGTTATCTTCTTAAACTCTTCTTTATTTTGATGTTTGTGGAGATTTATTTTGTATTTTGTACTCAAATTGACGATGGTTTAATTTTTTGGAGCTTTATGATCTTGTTGAAACTATTTCTTTAGTTTAATATATATGTGTTAGCTTTTTCTTAAGCTTTAATTATTAGATTTGATTTACATTTTGCATGAGAGTGTTAAACTAGCCACTAACATCGATGGATGCAGTGACAAGTCAGATTAACTAGTTTTACAATGAAAATTGATTGGATGCAACAAAAGTTGAACCACTTGTTCTAAAGGCTATAGTCTCGACTTACGACGAAAGTTGAAGCCGGTCTACATCCTTGAGTCCATGGTTGAAGGTTAAATGGAAGCTAATACTCAAACTGACCACCTCATCGCTGATTGAAACATCATTTTCCCTCAAAGTGTACTTGATTTTTCTGTCGAGTTGAACCAAGAAGATCCATGCTTTATTTTCATATTTCTCTATCTTTTATTACACTATGTTATTGCTACCACAATGTAACACCCTTGACCCGGATGTCGCATTTGGGCCCTAAGCCCAAAATCTATACCGTAAAATTTTTCCTTTTTTAAGCCCAAACATAATAAGTGTGATAAAAACGTAAGTCCATCATTGAAAACTTAGTCAAATCCAATTGTTTAAAACAATATTCACGGAGCTCCACTTATAAATATTAAAACATTCGACTATGACCAATTAATACAAAATAAGAGTTACAAAATACATATAGGGTCATACGAAATACATAACCCATTACATCTAGTATTTGTACTCAACCACTAGAGTCGATGCTGAAATCCAAGCCTTGATGGTGCTCCTTCAAGCCTCACGACAACCTACTAACATGCGAACGGAAACAACGATTCTGAATGCTGAGCTAACAAAGCTCAGTGGGTACACCGCCACTCAACCATGCTTCATGCAAATCATAAATAAAGCAATGCAACAGGAATGATATCATGGCAAGATAACAATGGCGCTACCATAACCGCCTAAACACATAGCATTATGCATGTATAATCACGCACACAACTCATACGAGTACCTCGTTCGTTAACATAACATCACATATGTAACTCTAACAACAATTAAGTGAGGTTCCCGTCCACAAAGCATTGGAATTCTACACTTGAGTGAGGCCCGCATCCACATAGCATCGGGATCCGACACTATGAGTAAGGCCCGCGCCCACATAGCATCGGGATCCTATACACAAGAGGATGAGGCCCGCGTCTACATAGCATTAGGATCCTACATCCATGCGCAGGATCTCTCATCAAGCATCTTCGAATGAGGCTCGCGTCTACAAAGCATCGGAATTCAACATTCAGGAATCTTCAAGGTGTTGCAACACACTTAGGGTATCCAAATCCCAACCATAAGGGATGAATCGACTATCTAGGCGTTCCATCAGCACCCAGCAAGGGTCCTAGTTACCACACAGCCTCGATTGATCCACCAAGGATCCCTATGGGTTACTACCTCACACGGTTTACCCAACATTTACCGAATTGTTAGCCAATTATTTCTCATACGTGGTTAAAATCTCAGTTTCTAAGTTTTAGTATTCATTTTATACCTTAACGGACCCTCAGGGCCCTTTACCTTGAATTATAGAACCCCCCGAACGCGAATTCAATTTTCTTGAGTAGAATGCCCAACCAGTATCGATACTCCTATGCGGGTATCGGTACTCTCCTCTGGGTACCGATACTCATTCATGAGTACCGATACTATTTTAGGTTAGAAAGAACTGGACCCTCAAGTTGTACCGATACGCATTATCGGTACTCGAATCGCCCTGTACCGATCCAAACCTATACTGGTACTCCTACCTCCGTGTACCGGTACGCTAAGCCTTCCCCAAGCAATTTAACAGTGGGTACCGATATGCCCATTGCGTACCGTTACGCAAAAGCGTTACTGGAATCCTTAGTATACAAGGGGTATCGATATACGAGAAGGCATACCGGTACTCCCCTTACAAACCCTCTCCCTTTTATACTAAGGCGTATCGATACGTTGGTCCCCGCACCGGTACGCGAGCCAAAATTCTAAACTCTGGGTACGGGTTTCACATAGAAACCCTACTTAACCCCTATAGTTAAACCCCAAATCATCATACAAGTTATGATGATAGTATTAGGTGGATTACTACCGAATTTAGGCCTTTACAACAACAATTCTAAGATTCACCATTAACAACCACTCAAGCTCATAACAAGCCAAAAACACCAAATCATGCTTCAAAGCTTAACTTCATGATTTCCAGGAAACTATAGGAGTTAGTAGTGTACTAACCTTAGCTTAGCTGATAAAACAAAGCCTTCCCCTAAAGCTTCAGGGTTTGCTCTTCCCTTGGTCCTTTGAGGAGTTCCCAACCTCTTTCACTACAAGAGATGTTACCAAACGTGTTACCATATGATAGGGAGAATTAAGAGAGTCAAAACACAAACCTTTACAAGAATAAAGCCCCTAAACACCCATTCTCGTTCTCCCTCATCAACCCCCACCAAAACACACTCTTCCACCAAAACTAATTATCCTTACCTCGATTGATAGATCTCCCAAAGCTGAACAACTTTCCCTTAAATAGAAATCTGAGATTTCCAATACAAACCCTCAAAATTCAACCTTTAAAGATGGTGTTTTTAAGAGAGAGAGAGAGTTTGGAAATTGAAGGAAAATGATAGTAAAGTTGGGTGATCTCACCCCTGCCCAAAGCAGAAAAATCAGCTCTCCCCTCCTCTTTCCACTCTTCAAAAATGAGCTTTTACAAATTTACCCCTCTCTACTCTTCTCCAACCAACTCAACAACTACAAGACCACACACAAGATAGTCTATGGGCTTATTCAAGCCCAAAAACACGACCTAAATACGAGGCTCATGCCTCGATCAAACCCGACCCTCAGATTTCTAAAATCTGGGTTGTTACAACTCTCCTCTCTTAAAAGAAAATTTTGTCCTCAAAATTTACCTAGTGGGAAAAAATACAGGTAGAGTACTCTCATATTATCCTCGACTTCCCATGTTTCTTCTTCAACACCATGTTTCCTCCATAACATTTTTACCAAGGGTATGCACTTGTTGCGAAGCTCTTTAACTCTTGTGTCAAGGACCCTAACCGGAACTTCCTCATATGTCAAGTCGGTATTTACCTCAATTTCTTCAAGCGTAACAACATGTAAAGGATCGGAACAATAACGTCTCAACATAGACACATAAAAAACATCGTGGATACGAGCTAACTCCTGTGGCAAGGCTAACCGATAAGCCATTGGTCCCACTCTCTCAAGTATCTCATAAGGTCCGATATACCTAGGGCTTAATTTTCTTTTGCATCCAAAATAAATGATTCTTTTCCACAGAGATACCTTGAGAAACACTTTTTCACCGATATCATACTCAATGTGTTTGCGTTTCCAATTAGCATAGGCCTTATGACGGTCAAAGGTCGCATGCAACCTTTCCTTGATAATCTGAACTTTCTTCGCAGTTTGACTAACCAAATCGGATCCCACGATCCTCCTCTCATTGAGCTCGGTCCAACACAAGGGTGTCTTACATTTACACCCATATAACGCCTCAAAAGGGGCCATTTTTATGCTCGACTGGTAACTGTTGTTGTAAGAAAACTCTACAAACGGCAACTAGTCCTCCCAACTCTTTGCAAAGTCCACAATGCAACACCGAAGCATATCCTCAAGAATCTGAATGACACGCTCAGACTGACCATCGATCTGAGGGTGAAAAGTTGTACTAAAATGTCGCTTGGTGTCCAAGGCATTATGGATCTTCTTCCATAGCCTAGTTGTGAAACGTGGGTCTCTATCTAAAATGATCGATGATGGCACACCATGCAACCTTACTATCTCCTTTATGTACAGTTAAACCAACCTTTCCAAGGTGAAATCCATATTTACCGGCAAGAAATGAGCAGACTGGGTCAAACAGTCTATAATTATCCAAATATCATCATGTTTTCTTTGAGTCATCGGTATCTATGGTAATCCGGTCCTATTTCTATTGCGATATCTGAATCGGCTGGAGCAACCCTGATGGAACCTGATGTTTTGCATTCACTTGCTGACAAGCTAAGCATCTTGTCACAAAGTCGAAGATATCTCTTTTCATACTCGACTACCAATAGAAAGGAAAAAGATCTTGATGCATCTTATTACTTCCCGAATGTACAGCGAAAGGACTACGGTGTGCTTCTCTTAAGATGTGATCTCTCAAATCTTCCAAGGCGGGAAAACACAACCACCCCTTAAAGTACAAGTACCCACCATCTCGTACCTCAAAGTCTGAAGCTTCACCTCTCTGAACCGCTTCAATATGTGTTACTAATTCTTCATCCAAAACTTGAGTCCTTTTTATCTCTTGTACCAACGTAGGTTCAATTCAAAGCTCGGCTAGAAAACCACCATCCCCGGTCATCCTCAATCGGGCAAACATAGCTCTCAAGTCCAAAATAGATTTCCTACTCAGGGATCAGCCACGACATTCACCTTACCGGGGTGATACTCTATGATGCAATCACAGTCCTTCAATAATTCAATCTAACGTCGTTGCCTCAGATTCAACTCTTTTTGTATAAGCATATATTTCAAGCTCTTATGATCCGTATAAATATAACACTTCTCTCCATATAAATAGTGCCTCCAAATCTTTAATGCGAAGATGACGGCAACGAGCTTCAAATCATGGGTAGGGTAATTCTGTTCGTGCGATTTAAGCTATCTCGAAGCATAAGCAACCACCTTACCCTCTTGCATAAGGACACAACCAAGCTTATTCAAAGATGCATCACTAAACACAACATATTCTTTTCCGAGCTCGGGTTGGGTTAAGACCGGAGCCTCCGTGAGATAAGTTTTTAGTTGCTCAAAACTTCGTTGTCTTTTCTCATTCTATTAAAAAATGACCCCTTTTTGCAACAGCTTGGTTAATGGTGCGGCTATAATGGAGAAACCTTTAACAAACTGCCTATAATACCTGACAACTCCTAGGAAACTATGGGCTTCTTAAACATTCCGTGGAGGTTTCCACTCCACCACAGCCTGAATCATCTGAGAGTCCACACGGATTCCGTTCGCAGCAACTATGTGACCAAGGAATGCCACTTTTGAAAGCCAAAATTTGCACTTACTGAACTTGGCAAAAAGACGTCTATCTCGGAGAGTCTGTAAAACTACACGCAGATGGTAGTCATGGTCTTCTTCTAAACGCGAATACACCAAGATGTCATCGATAAAGACCACAACAAACTGATCTAGGTACAGTTGAAAGATTCGATTCATTAGGTCCATAAAACTGTAGATGCATTGGTAAGCCCAAACGACAATACCAAGAACTCATAGTGCCCATACCGCGTCCTAAAAGTGGTCTTCTGGACATCTTCATCCAGCTCCTTCAACTGGTAGTACCCTGACCTCAAGTCTATCTTAGAAAACACACGAGCACCTCTCAACTAGTCGAACAAATCATCAATCCTCGGAAGGGGATAACGATTATTTATCGTTACCTTATTAAGCTGCCAGTAATCAATGCATATCCTCATAGAGCCATCTTTCTTTTTGACGAACAGGATCGGTGTTCCCCAAGGCAAGATGATCGATCGGATAAAAACCTCTCTCTAGCAACTCCTAGATTTGCTTCTTCAAATCTTTCATTTCTGCAGGTACTATCCGATACGGTGCAATAGACACCAGTACTGTACCTGGCATCGCATCAATTCGAAACTCTAATTCACGGTCAGGAGGTAGCCTAGGTAACTCTTCCAAAAATACATCGATGAACTCATTAACAGTCCAAAGATTTTCAAGCATTGGACCCTCAATCCTTGCATCCACCACATGGGCCAAGAAGGATTCACAACCTTGTTGCAACAACCTTTGAGCCGACAAGGCCAATCTACACTAGATAGACACAAATTTCTCTCACCTCGCACAATCAACTTGGAACCATCCGCAACACGAAGCTTCAAACTCTTTGCTCTACATCCCAGACTAGCATCATGCTCAAAGAGCCAATCTATCCCCAAGATGACATCGAATTCTTGAAACGGTAAAACCATTAAATCTGCTAGAAACAACAACCCCTAAACCTTAATCGAGCATCTTTGATACACCTTATCCACCAACACATCATATCCCAAGGAACTAGTCACACAGACTCCTACCACTAGATTCTCGGCATAATACCCTACTGTTGAGATATACCACTATTAATGTAGGAGTGGGTAGACCCCGAATCCATAAGAGCAACAATAAGAATCGAAAACAAGGTGAACGTACCTGAGATAACATCTGTAGCTGTGCAATCCTCTTGAGCCCTGACTACATATTGCCTAGTTGGTGCTCTCGTGGTAGACTGAAAGGTGCCTCCTTGCACCTCCCCAAGCAAGGCCTCGATCCCTCTGGGTTGGATATGCAGTCCTCTAAACCTGATCTAGAGAGGTCACAACAGCTACTGGACAGTCCTTCATAAAGTGACCCAGTGATCTACACTGGTAACAAACTCTTACTGCTCCCCAACACTCGCCTTTGTATTTGTGTCCACACTGGTTGTAAACTAGTGCACCTACACTCATCTGCAAACCCTCCGGGCTCATCATGGATAAAGAAGAAAATGGCCTTCTACGACCAGCTGACTCAGATCTTCGGTCCGACCTTGAACTTCGATTCGATGCTCCTCTATTATAGCTCTATCAGTTTCTACTTCTTCCCAAGAAGGCTTGCGAGTTGTTGTTGAAGGGGTTCTGGGTCCTTCCACCCGAACTCCCTTGCTCACTAGACGGGCCATATGTTAAGCCTTGCACCTGCTCAAGAGACTTGGCATTCGAAGTCAACTCTGAGAACACCTTCGGTGGTCCAGCAGTTAGGTAAGTTTGAATTTCTTTCCTCAAGCCCTTCAAGAACCTCTTGCACCTCATCTTTTTAGTGGCAACTAATTCAGAAGCATACCTAATCAACTGGAGAAACTCTTGCTCATATTCAAAAATTGACAGGCTCCCTTGCAGTAGATGATTGAATTGATCTCTCAAGTTATCGATGTAGGCCTCGCCCAAATACTTCTTCTTGAACTCCTCAAGAAAATCGTCCCAAGATTGTTGATTGGGGTGCCACCCAAGCTCTACTGCTTCTTACCATTCTCTAGCGTTGCCCTTCAACAAGGACAAAGAACATGATAAATTATCTTCTGATCTCAATCTCATCTGCGTCATAATCCAGAGCGTATCTTGCAACCACTGCTCCGCTTGTAATGGGTTGTCTAGCCTCGAACCATGAAAATTTAGCACCTTACCTTCTCACCCTTTTAAAAGGTGCCTCATGAGGGGTAGCAGATGCCCTCGGTATTGCTCACACAATCTGGTGCAATGTCCGGTTCAGATGTGAGAAGTAATTGACTCCCTAATCAACTGTATCCTCCGACATATCTTCTTTCACAAGCATATATTCCTCATCGTAACTTCCTTCTCTAGAGCCTAAACTTTGCTCATCGATTATTGCCTTCCTCGGCATGATTTTATTCTGCACAACAACAAACAAGGTCACACCATCAAACTTTAGCATTAAAATAAGTACGACTTCGACTCATGGGCGTGTATTCGCTAGACACCTATACACTCCTTTAGACTCACTCGGGGACTTTCTAGAACCGACTAAACCTAAGCTCTGATACCACTAAATGTAACATCATTGACCCGGATGTCACATTTGGGCTCTAAGCCCAAAATCCATACCTTTAAAATTTTCCTTTTTCAATCCCAATCATAATAAGTCCAATAAAAACATAAGTCCATACATTGAAAACTTAGCCAAATCATATTGTTTAAAACAATATTCACGGAGCTCCACTTACAAATATTAAAATATTCGACTTTGACCAATTAATTCAAAATAAGAGTTACAAAATACATATAGGGTCCTACGAAATAAATAGCCCATTACATCTAATATTTGTACTCAACCAATAGAGTTGATGCTGAAATCCAAGCCTTGATGGTGTTCCTTCAAGCCTCACGACAACCTACTAACCTACGAACGAAAATAACGATTTTGAATGATGAGCTAACAAATCTCAGTGGGTACACCGCCACTCAATCATGCTTCATGCAAATCATAAATAAAGCAATGCAACAGGAATGATATCATGGCAAGATATCAATGGCGCTACCATAACCGCCTAAACACATAACACCTCATCTTTTTAGTGGCAACTAATTCAGAAGAATACCTACTGAACTGGAGAAACTCTTGCTCATATTCAAAAACTGACAGGTTCCCTTGCACTAGATGATTGAATTGATCTCTCAAGGTATCGATGTAGGCCTCACCCAAATACTTCTTCTTGAACTCCTCAAGAAAATTATCCCAAGATGGTTGATTGGGGTGCCACCCAAGCTCTACTGCTTCTTACCATTATCTAGCGTTGCCCTTCAACAAGGATAAAGAACAAGATAAATTGTCTTCTGATCTCAATCTCATCTGCCTCATAATCCAGTGTGTATCTTGCAACCACTGCTCCGCTTGTACTGGTTATCTAGCCCCGATCCATGAAAATTTGTAGCACCTTACCTTCTCACCCTTTTAAAAGGTGCCTCATGAGGGGTAGCAGATGCCCTCGGTATTACTCACATAATCTGGTGCAACGTCCGGTTCAGATGTGAGAAGTAATTGACTCCCTAATCAACTGTGTCCTCCGACATGTCTTATATCACATGCATATATTCCTCATCGTAACTTCCTTCTCTAGAGCCTAAACTTTGCTCATCGATTCTTGCCCTCATTGGCATGATTTTATTCTGCACAACAACAAACAAGGTCACACCATCAAACTTTAGCATTAAAATAAGTATGACTTCGACTCATGGGCGTGTATTCGCTAGACACCTATACACTCATTTAGACTCTCTCGGGGACTTTCTAGAACCGACTAAGCCTAAGCTTTGATACCACTAAATGTAACATCGTTGACCCGGATGTCACATTTGGGCTCTAAGCCCAAAATCCATACCGTTAAAATTTTCCTTTTTCAATCCCAAACATAATAAGTCCAATAAAAACATAAGTCCATTCATTGAAAAGTTAGCCAAATCATGTTGTTTAAAACAATATTCACAGAGCTCCACTTATAAATATTAAAACATTCGGCTTTGACCAATTAATGCAAAATAAGAGTTACAAAATACATATAGGGTCCTACGAAATACATAGCCCATTAAATCTAGTATTTGTACTTAACCAATAGAGTTGATGCTGAAATCCAAGCCTTGATGGTGCTCCTTCAAGCCTCACGACAACCTACTAACCTACGAACGAAAATAACGATTTTGAATGATGAGCTAACAAAGCTCAGTGGGTACACCGCCATTCAACCATGCTTCATGCAAATCATAAATAAAGCAATGCAACAGGAATGATATCATGGCAAGATAGCAATGACGCTACCATAACCGCCTAAACACATAGCATTATGCATGTATTATCACACACACAGCTCATCTGAGTACCTCATTCGTTTACATAACATCACACAGATAACTCTAACAACAATTAAGTGAGGTCCAAGTCCACAAAGCATCGAAATCCTGCACTTGAGTGAGGCTCGCGTCCACATAGCATCGGGATCCTACATTATGAGTAAGGCCTGCGTCCACATAACACCGGGATCCTATACTCAAGAGGATGAGGCCCGCGTCCTTATAGCATCGGGATCCTACATTCATGCTCGGGATCTCTCATCAAGCATCTTCGAATGAGTCTCGCGTCCACAAAGTATCGGGATCCAACATTCGGGAATCTTTAAGGTGTTGCAACACACTTACGGTATCCAAATCCTAACCATAAGGGATGACTTGACTATCTAAGCATTCCATCAGCACCCAACAAGGATCCTAGTTACCACACAACCTCGATTGATCCACCTAGAATCCCTATGGGTTACTACCTCACACGGTTTACCCAATGTTTACCGAATCGTTACCCAATGATTTCTCATACGGGGTTAAAATATCAGTTTCTAACTTTTAGTATTCATTTTATACCTTAACAAACCCTCAGGGCCCTTTACCTCGAATTATAGAACCACGAACGCGAACTCAATTTTTTTGAACAGAATGTTCAGTGAGTATCGATACTCCTATGTGGGTATCGTTAGTCCCCTCTGGGTACCTATACTCATCCATAAGTATCGATACTCATTTTAGGTTCAAAAGAACTGGACCCTCAAGCCATACCGATACGCATTATCAGTACTCGAATTACCCCGTACTGATCCAAACCCGTACTGGTACTTCTGCTTCCGTGTATCGGTATGCTAAACCTTTCCCATGCAATGTAACAGTGGGTACCAATACGCCCCTTGCATACTGATATGCAAAAGCATTACTAAAATCCTTAGTGTGCAAGGGGTACCGATACACGAAGAGGCGTACCGCTACTTCCCTCACAAACCCTCTCCCTTCTATACTAAGGCATACCAATGCGCTGGTCCCTGTACCGATACGCGAGCATGAGTTTCGAACTCTGAGTGCGGGTTTCACCTAGAATCCCTACTTAACCCTTATAGTTAAACCCCAAATAGTTCATACAAGTTATGGTGGTAGTATTAGGTGGATTACTACTGAATTTAGGCCATTACAACAACAATTCTAAGATTTACCATTAACAACCACTCAAGCTCATAACAAGCCAAAAACACCAAATCATGCTTCAAAGCTTAACTTCATGATTTTCGGGAAACTATAGGAGTTAGTAGTGTACTAACCTTAGCTTAGCTGTTAAAACAAAGCCTTCCCTCAAAGCTTCAGGCTTTGTTCTTCCCTTGGTCCTTTGAGGAGTTCCCAACCTCTTTCACTACAAGAGATGTTACCAAACGTGTTACCATATGGTAGGGAGAATTAAGAGAGTCAAAACACAAACCTTTACAAGAATAAAGCCCCTAAACACATTCTCGTTCTCCCTCATCAACCCCCACCAAAACACACTCTTCAACCAAAACTAACCATCCTTACCTTGATTGATAGATCTCCCAAAGCTGAACAACTTTCCCTTGAACAGAAATCCGAGATTTCCAACATAAACCCTCAAAATTCAACCTTTAAATATGGTGTTTTTAAGAGAGAGAGTTTGGAAATGGGAGGAAGATGATAATAAAGTTGGGTGATCTCACCCTTGCCCAATGCAAAAAAATCAGCTCTACCCTCCCCTTTCCACTCTTCGAAAATAAGCTTTTACCAATTTACCCCTCTATACTCTTCTCCAACCAACTCAACAATTACAAGCCCACACACAAGATAGTCCATAGGCTCATTCAAGCCCAAAAACACGACCCAAATACGAGGCCCATGCCTCGATCAAACCCGACCCTCGAATTTCTAGAATCTGGGTCGTTACACACAATTATTCATTTATTCACTTTTTAACCTTTTATTGCAATCACCATTGCACCCATAATTACCACTCTTACAATATTGTATAGTAGTTACATAAGCATAAGCTTAATACAACATCCTCGGGGGATCAATATTTAAACAAGATTTCCCTATTTCTATTCTTACATCGACAGTGTAGTTTGCACTAATAGTGTGACGTTTTCACACCGATCAAGTTTTGGTGACATTTTCGGGGATGGTGTTATTTTGTCCTTATGTTTATGCTTGCAATTATGTTTTCTTTATTTAAGTTTGTAGTTGTCTCTAATAGCTTTATTTTTTATTTTTTTTCTTTACCTTTTGTAGGTGTCGTATGACCAGAAGTGCTACCACAACACTTTTCATACCATATCCATAAATTGAGAGAATTTTTTGAAGAAGAATTAGAGAACATAGTGGGATGTCTAGACAACCAAACAACAATGAGGGAATCCCTCAAGATCTTAAAAACCCACTACTGCACCCACCAGTCCAGAACAGAATAATCCATGAGGTTATTGTTCATCAGTTGGACGATTTACAATCAGGAAGTGTTGGACCTCCTATTCAGGCTGGGAATTTTGAGTTGAAGCCAATTATGTTCCAAATGCTCAACTCTAATAGGCAGTATGCAGGGTTACCACATGAAGACGCTCGAGAGAATCTTCAATCTTTTCTTTTAATTTGTGTTTCATTTAGCCAACAAGGTGTTCTTGATGATGCCTTATGGATGCATTTATTTCCATATTATTTACAAGGTAGAGCTCGCACATGGTTTCTAGGTTTACCTGTTGGCTCTATTACATCATAGAATAATCTTGCAATATAATTTGTTTTGCGCTTTAATCCACTGACAATGAACTTGTGCATGAGAAATGATATTATGCTTACTATTAGTTAGATGATGAGACTCTTTATACTATATGGGAGAGATATGAATATTTGTTGTGAGATGTCCCAACCACAGCATTCAACAGAAAACTCAAATTGAATTTTTTTATAACGGGATGAATGCAGCCATACGACATCTTGTTGATGAATTTTCTAATGGTCCATTACTTGATTACACCTACAATGTTGTTGTTGGTGTATTAGAGCAATTTGCTCATAATGATTCGCAAGATCCTATCTCAAGGGTTGCATCATGCAAAACTGCACCGAGAGTGTTTGAGTTTGATGATATATCTTATCTAAAGGCTTAGATTTCTACTTTGGAAAACAAAATCAAGAATATGGAGGGGACAAATGAAGTTGCACCTATCCAGCTAGCTCAACAAATAACAACCCCTATATTTTCTTGTGAGAACCATATCTTTGAGGATTGCCCACAACATGCAAAAAATACTAGTTATGTCAGCAACATGCGAGGCAACAACATGGGTACATCTTACAACACAGCTAATCGGCAGTCTTGGGGTAACTCTAATCCTACATAGCACCAAAGAGTATTTTGCTCCGGGAACAATTCCTTTCAAGTGAATTCTAGTGTGCACTAAGGAAACTTCAGTTACCAGCAACAACAATTTACACTATAGACTCCATTGCAGCCACAACAGAATCAGAAGTAACCACAACATATTGCTTCACAGTCTCCACAATCACATTATGGTGTACAATCACAATATGGAACATCATCTCAGACTTAGTCTCAGATGATTCATTATGCTCCATCAACTATCTCTAGCCCATTTGCTCTTCTTGAAGAGATGATGCATGACCATATGTCTCGTACTGAAGCTATAGTTCAAGGTCACTTTTCATCAATATGCAATTTGTAATCTCAGTTGGGACAGTTAGCTACTGACATGAATTCTAGACATTCGGGCATACTACCTAGCAGCACTGAGAGCCTAGTGAACAAGGGTAAGGAGCATTGCAAAGCTATTACTCTTCACAGTGGCAAACAGACTACTGACTCGACGCAACCAGTTTCTATATCTACTCATGAATAAGGAGAGTCATTTGTACCTGATCATACAGTAAAAGATGGAGCTAACAATGGCAAGACGAGTAATATTCCTCCTGTTATTACTCTAGTTCCATCTGTTTTACAACCGAAGTTGTTGCCACAATGCCCAATGTTGGCGCAACAATCAAATAATCCATCTTTACCTTTTCCTCAAAGATTTAAGAATGTTGAGTCAGACAATAAATTTCAATTCTTTCATGATACTTTGTAACAACTTGCAGTTCAAATTCCTTTGATTGATTCTCTTACACAGATTCCAAATTATGCAAAGTTCGTGAAGGACATCCTGTCCAAGAAGAAGAAGCTCAATGCAATGGAAACCATTAAGCTTATTCAAAGGTTTATTCTTCATTTCTCTTGTATATATTGTATAGAGAGTGTTTTTCATTGTTTTATTCTTTACACTATTGTGAGCTTAATTATTGTAAACACCCACCTTCTGAGGTTTTCATTGTTTACAAAAATTACCTTGTAAAAAGGGGAGGTTATAGTTTAGCCTAAGGAAAAACTAGAGTGGTTCTATCTTAGCCATTGAAAAAATAGGGTTGTAAGGTTATCCCATTGGCCTCAAAAGAAAGAATTCATAGTAGTGAATTGGGAAATCCTTAGTGGTGTGCTAATGTAGTTGATGTAGACTCAGTTGAGTAGTCAAACCACTCTAAAATCACCGTACAATATTGTCCACTATTTTTTCGATTTTAGCCAATTCATTCGGAAAGCAAATTCAACCTTCTTGACGAATTCGATTGAACGATTATGAGCCCAACAAATTATAACAAAAAATACTATAACTATAAACATCCAAACATACTTATTTCCATATCATGGTACAAGCATCTATTTGAGACACAAGCACCATATTTAAGACATTTTCATGAAGCATAGAAGAGTTAGAGGGATATTCACCACATTAACAAAGCTTCTTACCTAGCTCTTCACCACTTTCTCCTTTCTTTTAGCGTTGGAATATTCAACACATTATTGAACTTCTTGTACTTCAAAGCTTCTACATCCAACCATTTATCTTGCCTAGCTCACCATTTTTTGAAGATTGCAAGAGGATAAAAGTGAAGACTTTTGTTCTTTTTAACCCTCCATCTACTTAGAGGACTTTGAAAAAACATAAAATGAAGAAAGTAGTGTGTAAAGATTATAGAAAAAGAGGATATAAAATAAGGAAGAAAAGATGAACAAGAAATAAATGATTTTTAAATTGAGAAATGGGGGACAAAATCTAATTGCACGTACTCTAAATCAACCGACCATACTTTCTCAATTAGGAATGTTCAAAACTACCCGACCCGGTTGGCCCGACTTGACTACTTGACTACTTGAAAGGAGAAAACTGGGTATTTACTAAAAATATTACCCGACCCAAGATTTTTTCTAGGTAGTTGAGCCAGGCCGGGGCCGAATTTTTTGGTAACCGGGTACCCAACCTGACTTGATACTTTTAATATATTTATTTTTTAGTTTTAATTATAATTTTATTTTAGGTTCTTAATGTTTTTACCTAAAACTAAATTTATATCTCTAAATTATTTCTATGTTTGTATTGTGTACTTTTAAATTTTAAAATTTTCAAATATATTTTTATTAATTTGTTAATATAAGATTCGAAAGAAAAAAAGAGATTAATATTTTTAATGTCTTTTTGCTTTTTGGTGATAAACTTTAATATATATATATGTAATCACTCATTTTTATTTGTTGTGTAAATATTGTGTTAATATATTAGTATAATAATTAATGTACTACTATCTCATATAAACATATGATATATTATTATGTGTTTTTGTTATGGACGTGTGATTAGTATATATCTAATATATATGTGTGATTAATGTGTGAATGCATATATACAATATATCATGTATGTATTACGTATTAGTAATTATCATGAAATATGTGTCATATGTATTTACAATATGTGTGAACAAATATATAGGATTGTAGGTTATGTGTTTAAACGTATGAGATATTGTATGTTAATTTGAATGTATGTGTATCTAATATTATATGTACGGTGTGTGTGCATGTATACGTAAATTAACGTGTGTATATATTTATATATTGTATATGCGTGGCTTGCTTGTATATGTTATTATAATTATTATTGTGTTATATATGTGCCTGTGTTATTATTATTATTATTATTATTATTATTATTGTTATATATATATATAAGCAGATATGGTATATTAAAACCAAAAAATTATTGTTAACAGTCCAAGTCCATATTGTTACAGATCCAAAAAATATACATTACAATGCCCATTTTTAGCCCGAACCAGACTTAACCAAACCCTAATCTTTTTTCATGTGTGGCCAATCAAGAGTTGTTGGATTAAATATTATCCAACGGCCACGATCGAAATGAGAAGCCTCCTCAGCTGCCGCGTGTGGTACACGAGCAGGCCCCTCAACTCCCCACGCACGCGTTCATCACACGCACAAGACTCACTGGCTGCTGAACTCCACGCTGCAAGATCTCGTGGAACCTTCTCTTTCGCCCAAATCCAATCTCGACCGTCCAGCTGCCAAACAACCTCAGTCGTTGGATCAGATCAGATCCAACGGCCGAGAGCGAGTCTGCCAGGGGATCACCACCACCAAAAATATATTTTGTCAGTACCAAATCGCACCAAACATGTATCTTTATTTTCATATTTACCAACCAAAAATTCAGAGCAGAATATATGTGTGAAACAAAAACTGTAAGAAGACAATCAATTACCAGTTTCCAGTCGAGAGAAATAAAAAAATACGAAGAGTTTCCAGTGGTAAATTTCTTGTCTCTCTTTTTCTCATACATACATGTAAATACAAAAAAATTAAATAAAAAAGAAATAGACTTCTACCGAGGAAAAATATATTTGCCAGCCGGCGACAAGCCTTTAGGGGTGAGCCATTTCAGGAGGGGTTTTCTTTTAATTTCTTGGTTCCTAAACAAAGGTTTCTGATTAAAAGGGAGTACTTTCAGAGAGTTTTTTGGGGTTTTAAAGGAGATCTTGGTGGCCAGAGGGCTTAAGGCAACCTCAAAGCCGAGCCTCACCTGAGACCACTGGGCACGGCTGAGTGCACCGGCCGAGGATGGCTTTGGGGGATTTAGGGGGTGGTATATCTTGAACCAGAGAGAATGAGAGCATTTTAGGGTTATTTCAAAAAAATGGAAAAAATGAGATGAGGGGCCGGTTATTTGGTTTTATAGGTTGAAAATAAAAAGGTTTTGGTCTAATAAAATCATAAATCCTCCCTTGCTTTTAATATTTTCAGTTTGGGCTTGCCCCTTGGTCTAATTGCAGCCTAGGTCATTCTTTCTTTTTAATTTCTTTCAATCTGGCCCCCAAATTAAACCAGATCAATTTCAAAACGGTAAAATCACTAGCCTAGTCTTTCCGCGTTTTGGATATTTGCACTTCGAGCTTGCCGCATGGGTTTTTTGCCTTTCCAGTCCTTGTAGCTTCATTCCAGTTTCTAATTTGATCCTTAAATATGTGTTTTCTTCTTTTAATTTCTGTCCTCTTGTTTTGTTTTAGTTCATTTCAGTCCCTTGATCAATTTTAAATATTCATGCCTTTCGGTTTTTATTATGTGTTTCTTAGTTTTTTTTATCGTTCATTATATGCATATGTGTTTTTTATATATCATGTTCATTTAAGTTTCTTTTAGTTGTATTATATCATGCTTTTATGCTATTTTATTTGTTTCTTCGTATTGTATATATGTTTTTTTATGGTTTTTAGTTCGGTTTTTTTGCCATGTCTACCTATGAAGCATGTCCATTTTGGTCTTCATGTTTTTACATATGTGTTATGTTTATCATGTTTATTCATTACCGTGTTAATAGTCATAACTTAAGTTTGTCCACGGTGTATGTTTGTTTTGTAACATGTTCTTACATGTATTCCGCATTTTAGGTTACGTGTTAAAAATGGGTGATATTTGTTACATGTTAAGGTCGTGTTTTTAATTTAAGCATGTAAATTGTATCATGTGTTAAATATTAAGTTTATATATATATATATATGTTAATATGTTGCCTTGATTTGTTAGTTTAACAGTTGTGGTTCGTTTTAATGTGGTTAAGCATGTTGGGATCAATTAATTTTGGAAGCATGTTTTTTTCTTGTTCATGTCTATGTTTTTTTATTAGCATAATATGTTATGTTCCTTTGTTCATGTATTTTATTACTTTTATTTAATATTGTAATATTCATGTGTTTATGCCATGTCAATATTAATGTTTAATATTTTGTTTCTAAGATTGCACACGGATATATTACTTGTCAATGCGGTGCCATTTTATTCGAGCGTAAATGTGGCCAGTATCAAGCACAATGATGGTGGTCTATTGGTTTATTCTCGAATAATGGAGCTCTTAAAATTTACTCGTATTTATGACCAATTTTTAATTTAATCGTCACTTTAATCCGGAAAGTCTAATATTAATAAAGTGGTAATTATTTAAGTACTAATTTTGGGCGGTGTGGGGGTTCTAATCCTTCCCATCCGTAACCGACTCCCGAACCTAAAATTTTTAAGAAATCTCTGGTTTATGGTGTCCGGCCTACCTTAGTGGCCAGTGGCGACTCTATTTTTAATATAGAAATTGATTTTTTTTAAAACCCCACAGAAGATGTTTTTTAAACACCCGAAAGACCCTAAACACTTTGAAACCCGTTTTTAGCGAACACAATAGTAGAAAAAGAGATCGCTACAGATGGCAACTCCGTTGGGGAACATTTTTTTCAAAAAAAACAAAAAGAGATTCAAGCTTTTTTCATACCATGCAGATACCCATGTGTTTTAGACGAGATGTAAATAATTGCGTGTTTATTTTAACACATTTGAAATTTGGCATATAAACTCGTCCTTTTAAGTGGTGGGAAAACGCTAGTGCTTTTGTGAGGATATCGTTCCACTTTATGGGCCTAGCAAAGTACCTTCAGGGCTTGAGTACCTTATGCTTTCGTAAGGATATCGTTCCTTCGTAGGGGCATAAGCGAATAGGTCCCCCTGAATTGAACCAGGTTGAAACGAGCCTATAATGGGTGATGATCGGGGGTTTTGCTACCCTTAGTAGGGGACATCAAAGACAATTCGTGTACCTCCTAGCACCAACACTGCATGTAGGGAACATAAGAAAACCCACCCTTTTTGAGCCATGCAGATACCCATGTGTTTTAGACGAGATGTAAATATAGTTGTTTTGTTTGTTTATCTTATTTAATTTTCCCTTTTATTTATGTATTTTATCCGGTACTAACTCATTTCCTTTTTTTGTTTTTGCATATATCATCGCATCCGCATTACATAGGGTATTGGTTCCCGAGTGGTTTCTCCCATAATAGAGATTATTTATCATGGACCAACAGTTCTCTGACCTGATGATAGGGGGTTCAGTTCCAGAGTTCCATCCCAAGGCTAGATCGGGGACAGTAGAAGAAGGATCGTTCAAAGACTCCAGGTCAGATTCGGCAAGTAGTGTCAGTTCTGGTAGCGAGCAAGGAGGAGTACAAGAGTTAAAGAAGTAAATGATCGAGATGATGAACCAGATAAATGCTATGATGAAAGGTAAGCAACCTGTCGGACTTAGAGAAGAATCGATCAAGGATCAGAATACATAACAGAATGGTCAGAATGTTAAGATAGATAACACCGTTAAATACGATAGGTTGAATCTTTTTGTGATCAATCTTAAGAAACATACAGGTGGCATATCTGGGGCAGATATCCAGGAAACAGAGACAAGACTAGGAGAAGCCCGAGAATCAAATGACGTAAAGGGGCATTGTCCTATACCTATGAGATATACCGAGTTGCTTCTGTTGCTCATTGAAAGAAATCTTATCATACCAGTGAAGTCTGTACCAAATAGACCTCATTATCTGAATGGTTACAACAATCGTATCGGGTGTAACTACCACATAGGGGGATCGGGTCATCACACTGAGAACTATGGAGCCCTGAAGAATAGAGTTTAAGATCTTTTCATGATGGGAGTTTTGGGTTTCGAAGACGGACAACCCCGATTCTACAACGAGCTAGCCGTTACCCGAGGGGCAAAGTCGAAGAAGGGTCAATGCCCAGTCCAAGGTTTGGGTAACATAGAAGTAGGTCACTCAAGTGAGACAAATTCAGGAGTCGAGAGTAAAAGTATCTCAGAAGATAAACTTGCATTTGAGTACGACCAGCTCAAGTAGGAGAGGTATGATCTGAGCAATAAACCGAAGAGTATACAAGACGAGTACCAGAAGTTGCATCTTTGAATTCAAGAATGTCGGTCTGGGTGACACCTTTGAAGAATGGGTTAATGGCATGATTCAGCTGAAGAACGATTTAGAACGTTGGAAGCAGAAATGCAAGACTAGTAAAAATAAAGCCAGGCCATTACCACAGAAGTTGAAAAAAGCTGAGAACCAACGCGACATCCTCCAAGGTGAGTTGGAAAGTAGTCTGGCTATGGACGAGATCCTGAAATCAAGTCTGTAGTAGAAAGGGGAGGAATCTCAGCCTTTCAAATGGAAAATGCAGCACTTAAAGAATAGATAGAAAGTCTCAAAACTTCTTTATATACCAGCGAGATTCGTGCTGAAGCGTACAAGCGGGTCGGGTATGAAAGTTTCAAAAAAGTAACTGTCAAGCTACAAAAGGCCGAGCACAAAATACAGGAGAAAGACCAAGTCATGAAGATCGTTATGACTCAAGCGCGACAAGTGGCCCAACAGGTAGCAGATTTAGCTGACGCAGCAACGCCGATAAGCCAGAATATGGATCCAGCGTTGGACCGCGAAGGAAAGCTGCCGAGACTATTGAATGAGGTCAAGAAATTAGGAGCTAGAGCTCACCGCTATCTGTAAAACTCCTAATACCTAATGTAATGAAAGCTTTTAGTTTGAATGAAAGATGTTCTATGGGGACAAATCACTTGCGGAATCAATACCTTATTGCATTCATGCATTGCATTTGCATCACATCTTTTGCATTGTTTAATGATTTTATCATTGCATGGCACTTTATCATTTAATTTATGGGGTTTGATGGCAGAACTAGTTGAGAAAATAGAATGAACTAAGGAGTCGAGGCTTGACATGCTAGAAGAAAGAATTGAGAAGGAGCTAAAGAAGAAAGAGAAAACAGATGTTTTCAATATGAGAGAACTCTGCCTAGTCCCTGATTTGGTCATTCCTCTGAATTTCAAGATTTCTAGATTTGTGCAGTATGACGGAATAGCTGCTCGAAGGTTCACTTGACCATGTTTTTCAGAAAAATGGAGGGATACATAAAGAATGAAGAGTTGTTGACCCACTACTTCCATGATAGCCTGACGGGACTTGCAGCAGTATAGTATAACCATTTGAGCAGAAACCAAATTCGGTCAAGGGGTGACCTTGCTAAAGCCTTCTTAAGTCAGTACAGATATGCTTTAGACTTAGCGCCCTGTCGATAGTTTCTTCAAAATGAGAAAATGAGACCAAATGAAAGCTTCAGGGAATACGCACTAAGGTGGCGATGTTTGGCAACCCAGGTCCAGCCTCCTATAGCAGAAGAAGAGTTGACTCCCTTGTTCTATGCAACGCTTCCCTTTCCTTTCTTCGATATGATGTTAGAGAAATCAAGAAGCATATTCGAGGATTTTATGACGATTAGAGAGAGAATAGAATATGCAATCCAAGAAGGAAAATTAGGGTCTAAGTCTAAGGACCGAACTGAAGAGAAAGTAGACAAAGATAAAGAAATAAATGAGTGTCACCTCTAAGGTTCTCGTGGCCGTAAAAGAAAAAGACTGACTGACACTTCGGGGTCATCAAGGAAGATTCCTCAGACGAGTGCAAATTTGGAAGTGTTCAGAGTATCCATCTCAGACATAGGACCTTATTTGTTAGAAGGTCGTTATCTTGCTCCCAGGCCGATGAAGACTATACCTGATCCATCTGCCCATAGCTTCTACTTGAGTAGCACATGTGAATTCCACATGAGGGCACCAGGGCATCCCACCAAAAAGTATAGACCTTTACTGGAGGAGATCACGAAGCTGATTACTAATAGGACCTTGACACAAGAGCTGATCCAGCAGTGGAGAACCAATGATGGAGGGCAAGTTTACATAGTGCTAAGAAAACCAGAGATGTCTCTGCATTAGAAGACTTTCTTGAAGTAATACAAAGGACCAACTTTACTACCTGTGGCCCACATGTGGTAAAGATCTTTTGTGAAGGGGCATGCGTCATGTTTGTTGATTTTCATTCCAATAAAGAACCTATTTTGCTTAACATACAATGTTCTTGAAAGTACATAGATGTGTATCTTTTCTCGTCGTTGTAGGACATTGGATATCAATTGCAAGATGTGAAATTAGTTGGATATTGTTATAACGATGAGGTGTGATCTCCCCAACAGACTCTGGTCAGCAAAGCAAGACTACTACTCTTTCGATGACGTTCAAGGACGATAAAGCTCCAAATGTTAACCATGTAGAGTTTCTTGAAATTGAAACTCTAAGCGTAATCTTCTATGCACTAAAGACTTAACAATCAAAACAGGACATATATGTGTGGAAAAAAGAAAATAACAATATTAGGTGGATTAAATAAAAAGCACTCCTATGTTCGAAGCCATAGGCTTGTTCGGATAAGAGTGTGGAAATGTTGGGGCACTCCGGTGAAGCAATAAGGTTGCAATACACCATCCAAGTCAAGAAACCTTAGCTTCATGAGTGATGGTAATATTTTTAAATCGTGACTATGCTGAGTAACTTGGGGTAATATTGTTTGCTCCATCGTTGTCTTCAAGACAAAAGACTGTGATGAGTTGATTTCCTCAAAAATAATGATAAACACATGAAAAAAAAAGAATGAAAAAAAGAAGAAAAAAGAAAAAGAAAGAAAAAAGAGAAAAATGAACAAAAGTATAAGTATAATTAAAAACACGCACCCACCTAGAACTTTATTCTTAGAATGATATTTCTGTGCTCGAATGGTCAAACAAGTCCACCCTTTTTAGGGTAGAGCAAATAGTGAGAATTGAGAAAGAGTAATATTCTGCGGCAACGCGATAATCATGAGGATGAACTGAGTCATCTCGGAAGACTTCACAGCCTTGAATCTCCACAACATTCAAAATCCTTATGGACTCAAGCTAGGCTTGAAATGATCACTGAACGGTTGAATCTAAGACGCTCTTGCACTTGATATCCAGAGCTCCTATTATGTTGTTTGTTGATTTCAAGATCTTGTATGTTAATTTAGATGACACGCTTCAGTGGAATGCCAATCAACAAATTGATAATTTAAAGCAATAAAGATTTTCATGTATTGCTTTAGAGATATTATCCAGAACACAAGGTCGCGGATATTATTGGGCACTTAACCAAAGAAACGACCCCTCAATGTATAAGATAAGGATGATGACAAGAATATATGTGTCAGACAGCTCAAGATTGGGAAGCGGGTTTCATTTATGATGCCTTGGTTGGTTCAAGGAAATGAAGAACGAACTGGGACGAGAATGAGGTTGGAAAATATGGGGCAAGGTAAGAGATAAACATTGATCCTCCAAAGAGTTAGAGTATAGGGATCGAGAGACGGTTCTCGTCAAGAAGTAGCAAGAAGATTGAATTTAGAAATTAAGTTCAGAGTATGAGAGCATTTTGCTCACCCTGATGATAAAACTGACAAATACTCCGAATGTCAGGTCAAAGAATTAGAAAATACTTGAGCTCATGATTTGAGTGGGGCAATGCAGAACATGATGAATGGTAAGAATCCTTGCACAAGAATGATATAGGGATTAGAATAAGATTATTCATGAAATGGGAGGTGAGCAATAGCAGGTATTCAATTGATAAAGGAAAGATTGATGAAAATGAAGATCAAAACTGAGCATGTTGCAAATAGAAAGGGAATGTAGAAATCTGACAAATGACTTTTCAGGGCATAGAATTTTTTAAAACATATTTAAAAGAGAAAGAAAAAAAAGAAAAAAAGAGAGCAGAAGAAGAAAGAAGAGAAAAAGAAAAAAGAAAAGAGAGAAAGAAAGAAGAAAAGAGAGAAAGAGAGAAGAAAAGAGAGAAAAAATGAAGAGAGAGGGAACAAAAAAAGGAGAAGAAGAAAAAAAGAAAAAAAAGAAAAAGAATAAAATAAGAAGAAAAAGAAAAAGAAAGCATTACATTGCATGTATCATATAGATAAAGGCATGTCATTTTTTCTTGTTTTAGATAGGTATTTGAAGAATTATCAAAGAGTTTTAAGTAGATTTTATTAAAGAAAGAAAGAGGCAGTCATAGTAGTGTGAGGCCAGATGACGATAGCCATAAAGAGGAAGCCATAGTAGCGTGAGGCCAGATGAGATAGCCATAGTAGCGTGAAGCCAGATAGTAAGTCCTTCGGGCCATTAGTAAGTCCTTCGGGCATGATGATAAGTCCTTCGAGCCACCGGTAAGTCTTTCAAGCATGGTGATAAGTCCTTCGGGCCATCAATAAGTCCTTCGAGCATGATGAGGTAGCATAGTAGCGTGAGTCCAGATGACGACAGCCATAGTAGCGTGAGGCCAGGTGATAGTAGCCATAGTAGCGTAAAGCCAGCTATTAAGTCTTTCGAGCCATTAGTAAGACCTCTGGGCATGATGATAAGACCTTCGAGCCACCAGTAAGTCTTTCAAGCATGGTGATAAGTCCTTCGGGCCATCAATAAGTCATTCAAGCATGGTGCTGCAGCCATAGTAGCATGAGGTCAGGTGATGGTAACCATAGTAGCATGAAGCCAGATATTAAGTCATTCGGGCCATCAGTAAGTCCTTCAGGCATGATGATAAGTCCTTCGGGCCACCGGTAAGTCCTTCGGGCATGGTGATAAGACCTTCAAGTCCTCCTCAGCTACCGCGCATGGTACATGCACAAGCCCCTCAACTACCCACGTGCGCGTGCACCACACGCACAAGACTCCTCGACTGCTGAACTCCACATGGCAAAATCTCGTGCAACCTTCTCTTTCACCCAGATCCAATCTCGACCGTCCAGCTGCCAAACAACCTCAGCCGTTGGATCAGATCTGATCCAACAGCTGAGAGCAAGTCTGGCAGGGGATCACCACCCCCATGCCGTCCCTCCAACCACCACACTCAGAGTCCGCCAGAAAATACAAAAAAAGGATTTTATCAGTACCAAATCGCACCAAACATGTATCTTTACTTTCATATTTACCAACCAAAAAATCAGAGCAGAATATATGTATGAAACAAAAACTGTAAGAAGACAATCAATTACCAGTTTCCAGTCAAGAGAAATAACAAAAAAATACGAAGAGTTTCTAGTGTAAACTTCTTGTCTCTCTTTCTCACATACATGCATGTAAATACAAAAATTAAATAATAAAGAAATAGTCTTTTATCAAGGAAAAAAAACTTTGCCGGTCGGCGACATGCCTTTAGGGGTGAGCCGTTTCAGGGAGGGGTTTTCTTTTATTTTCTTGGTTCTTAAACAAAGGCTTCTAGTTAAAACGGAGTGTTTCCAAAGAGTTTTTTGGGGTTTTAAAGGAGATCTTGGTGGCCGGAGGTCGTGGTCTAGAAGGGCATGAGGCAACCTCAAAGCCGAGCCTCACCTAAGACCACTGGGCACGGCTGAGTGCACAGGCCGAGGATGGCTTTGGGGGTTTTAGGGGGTGGTGTATCTGGAACCAGATCGAATGAAAGCATTTTAGGGTTATTTCAAAAAAATGGAAAAATGAGATGAGGGGCCGGTTATTTGGTTTTATAGGTTAAAAATAAAAAGTTTTTGGTCTAATAACATCATAAATCCTCCCTTGCTTTTAATATTTTCAGTTTGGACGTGCCCATTGGTCTAATTACAGCCTAGGTCCTTCTTTCTTTTTAATTTCTTTCAATCTGGCCCCCAAATTAAACCGGATCAGTTTCAAAACGGTAAAATCACCAGCCTAGTCCTTTCGCGTTTTGGATATTTGCACTTCGAGCTTGCCGCATGGGTTTTTTTTCCTTTCCAGTCCCTGTAGCTTCATTCCAGTTTCTAATTTGATCCTTAAAATATGTGTTTTCTTCTTTTAATTTTTGTCCTCTTGTTTTGTTTTAGTTCATTTCAGTCATTTGATAAATTTTAAATATTCATGCCTTTCGGTTTTTATTATGTGTTTCTTAGTCCTTTTTTTATCGTTCATTATATGCATATGTTTTTTTATATAGCATGTTCATTTAAGTTTTTTTTAGTTGTATTATATCATGCTTTTATGCTATTTTATTTGTTTCTTCATATTGTATATATGTTTTTTATGGTTTTTAGTTCGTTTTTTTTTTGCCATGTCTACCTATGATGCATGTCCATTTTGGTCTTCATGTTTTTACATATGTGTTGTCTTTATCATGTTTATTCATGTATGTTTCCGTTTATATGCATTACCGCGTTAATAGGTCATAATTTAAGTTTGTCGACAGTGTCTGTTTGTTTTGTAACATGTTTTTACATATATTCTGCATTTTAGGTTACGTGTTAAAAATAGGTGATATTTGTTACATATTAAGGTCGTGTTTTTAATTTAAGCATGTAAATTGTATCATGTGTTAAATATTAAGTTTATATATATATATATATATATGTTAATGTGTTACCTTGATTTGTTAGTTTAACATCATATTTCATCTATGCCATGCATGTGTTATAGTTGTGGTTCGTTTTAATGTGGTTATGCATGTTGGGATCAATTAATATAGTTTTGGAAGAATGTTTTTTCTTGTTCATGTCTATGTTTTTTTATTAGAATAATATGTTATGTTTCTTTGTTCATGTATTTTATTACTTTTATTTAATATTGTAATATTCATGTGTTTATGCCATGTCAATATGAATGTTTAATATTTTGTTTCTAAGATTGCATACAGATATATTATTTGTCAATGCGGTGCCCTTTTATTCGAGCGTAAACATGGCCAGTATCAAGCGCAGTGATGGTGGTCTATCGGTTTATTCTTAAATAACGGGGCTCTTAAAATTTACTCGCATTTATGACCAAATTGTAATTTAATCGTCACTTTAATCCGGAAAGTCTAATATTAATAAAGCGATAATTATTAAAGTACCAATTTCGGTCGATCTGGGGGTGCTAATCCTTCCCCGTCCGTAACCGACTCCCGAACCCAACATTTTTAAGAAATCTCTGGTTTATAGTGTCCGGCCTAGCTTAGTGGTCGATGGCAACTTCATTTTTAATATAGAAATCGATTTTTTAAAAAAAACATGGAAGATGTTTTCTAAACACCCGAAAGACCCTAAACACGTTGAAACCCGTTTTTAGCGAACACAATAGTAGAAAAAGAGATCGCTACAATATATCAAAACATTCATCTTAAAACTAACTTCAAGTCACTAATATTTGTGTTTGGATTATGTATTATGAACCTTTAAATTTTATGTGTTTATTATGTGATTTTTTTAAAACTTTTAAACTTAAAAATAAATAAATAATGTGAACCGAATACCAGTCACTCGATTTTTCGGGTATCCGGCTAAAATGGATCGAGACACGGACCGGCATATGTAATACCCGTAAAAATCGGGTACCCAATTTTTGGGTACCCGGGAATGGACACCCATACTCCCAATTAATGGGGGAGTAGTTTTTTTTTTTTGCAACAATAGATAACCTTTAGTCCATCCATCTTTTACCATATTCACACTAACCCTCAAAAGTTTTAAATTTCTTACAAAAAGTTCTAAAATTCACCCAAATTAATTTCAATAAAATCCGAATATCTAAATATATTTATCCATCACTAACTCATGTCAACGTTCGAATGCTGTCTCGTGAATTTGAGTCGTTACATAAGTCTCATAGGATGAACATCATCCGCTTTTTCACCGGAATCACTTGTTGGGTTCTTTAAGTAATAAGTTTTACTTTGTAAATTACAAAAAAAATGTTGAATTAAAAATATAATTAAATTTTATGCCACACTTCTCAAAAATACTTTTTCATAACGGGTGTGTTTCGGGGACCTTCCGGAGATTGGGTCCCTGGCTACTGTAAATCTGTTGGTATTGTCTCTCCGTTGCAGGCGGAGCTTTGGAGAATTTTTATCGGACTTCAGGTGTCTCAGTTCATTGGTGTTGATCACTTGTCTGTTCAGTCGGATAATTCTACTGTCATACGTCTGGTTTTGAAGCCTACAGCTGCGACAAGCACCTTGCATTTGGTGCGTTCCATTGCTTCATTTCGGAACCTTAGTTGGTCCTTGGATTTTAAATGGATTTTACGAGAAGAAAACATGGTTACGGACTGCTTGTCAAAGCTCCCTCCGCAGTTTCAACTCTCGATTTTGGAAGACGAACCTGGGTAGATTCGTCCTCTGCTACTACGCGATCGAGATGCCCCCCTTACTATCGTTTTGCTAATTGCTTGCCGTAGGGTGTTACTTAACTAGGGTTTTTCTTGTTATTTTGCTTGTCGAGTTGTCTTCGTTGCTCTGTAAATTATTATCATGTGCACTCTTTTTCTTTTATCTAAGTTAGAGAGTTTTTTTAACGAGGCATATGTAGCATTTTCTCATTAAATCAAAAACAACAAATCTTTTCTAACGAAATGACATAGGCACCATGGACGACCATAATTTGGGTGCCCAATATCTAAGAATGATGTCGGCGGCAAAACCATTGTCAACTTCTTTGTAAATATTAGATTTGGATTAGATTCTTGCTGATGAACTTTTAGGATGATAGTGTTCATATGAATTCGAATGTTTTATTTACGGCATGAACTCTTGTAACCCTCTTAAGACGAATTTGAAGATCAATTTATCATTTTCACCTTCTAAGTTACATTTACAATAAGGTGAAGGAAGAGAGTGCTGAGAAATGAAACAGTAGAAGGAAAAATTAAATAAAAAATAATTAAAAAAACGAAATATCATACCAACAAATCAAACATTCAGACATAGATGAAATAATTACAGGAGAATGAAAAGTAAGGGTAGCAACCCAAAAGAAAGCTCGTAAAGGCACCAGTACAATGGATCTATTTTGGGTTTAAACAAAAAAAACTAATTAAGCATTAATATTTGATCAATTAAGTCATCGATCGTTAATATTAACGGAATTGTTGAAGTGATAGTTTTTTATATTTGTAGAATAATACATTTGATCCTCATTATTTACATATTATTCCAATTCAGTTCTAATTCAATTAATTTAACTTTTTATATTTGAGAGTTCCATTAATTTAGTCCACAAATCCTAACCACTGTAACTAAGAGCTGCCGCCACAGCCATTGAGCCTCTCCGGTGACTTACCAGCAAGAAGGGTTTGTGTTCATCAAAAAAGAAGTTTGTGTTAAGCAGGCAACCACCTTCAAGTGAGGCAATATCAATGATTTAAACGACACCACTAGGAGTAAGAACCAGTCTCAATTATAACATTTGTCAATCCACATTCCAGCTAAACTTTTATTGCGGCAAGCACTGCCACTAATCCCACATTACTAAATTAAGGAATAAATCAAAACAAGGAAAAAAACTGGAAATGGCGGAGCTGGCAAGGCCTTCTCTGTCACCATCCAAGGTAACACTTCAAACCCAACCCTTTCACCTCCAATATCTTTAGGAGGGATTTAAATAGTGGACCACAATCGCTATATAATGGTATCGATACCGTTCGAACTTGTGATACCAACAACTGTTATGTTCACAATAGCATCACGATCGTGATGTTCGTAGTGAACGCAATAATATATGTTATGTGATAAACACAACGTGACCAAAATTATGTTCGTACCCTCTTCATGTGAATCCGTGTGGATTTCGGGAATCCTCGTCTCAACAAAAATAAAATAAAATTTACTACTTTACTGACCAAAATAAAATTTAAAGATATATGTTAAATTCTAAACATTATTAGATCTTTATCATCGTTTATCTATTAAGATTCAACTTATATTTTACTCAAGATTTAATCACTAAATAAATTCGCATCTCAAGTTCACTAAGATTCATCCAAAAGTTTATCATTCCTATGTAAACAATTAGCTAAATAGGTACTAAATTAATTTGAGATGAAAGTAAAATTTTGAGATTGGAGCAAAACGAAATGTTGATAGACAGTATAACTCTAATAAATACAGTTTATTCATTTAAGAATTCTGATTATATATATATTTTTTTTGCTTATCTGAAATAATGCGAGCCTCAAATCTACATTGTTTTATATCTTAATCCTTTACATATTAATTTTATTAAAATAACTTAAATAATAAGCTTTCAAATAATTAATTCTTATTCTTAAACAATAAATTTTGAAATAATCAATGGGTTATGATCTTAACCCGGGTTCCATGTAAATAGCTCTAAACAAATTGAATTTATGGATTTGTTTTTCTGTTTGAACTTTGAAAGAAGTTCAATTTCTATGTTGGTCAACTAAACATGATCCTTATACCTTAAATTAATAAAATATAAGACCTCAATTTAAATAAAATAAAAATTATAGTCTCTTCTTACTAAGCAACGCAATGAATAGAATTCTATTATTTTAGGGATCTCTGCAAATATTTTTTGGGATTATCACGAGAATTTATACGGTATAATTTGTAAATCTTACGATATAAAATAACAATCATCGTCGTCATTCTCATTTAAACTTTAGGGATAAAATTTTTGCTATTTTTATCTTCATAGATAAAAATTCCTTTCTTATCTCCGTTAATTCAAATCACAGAATTTTTTTATTATTCTCTACCCAATTGCTACTCTGTAGTAAAAAATCACTATAAACATCGGGAAAGTGATTAGCTAAGAAGGCACTTTGGTGAGTGTACCGAGGAGCATTAAAGAGCGCATGGGCTCTTAGAAGCCGATTTGTCGAAAACTGCTATCATTTCTTCCTTTGTTTGTAAATACCCAAATCTTTAATCAAAAAGTAATTGAATTTTATAGTACAAGTGGATCCTAATTAATTATATTATTATATATATGGTTTGAAAAATTTTAAATCTTATATATATACAAATTGAGACGGTTTTATATTTAGTTAAATTATATGAGAATTTAAAAATTTTAAAGATACAAAATAAAATCATTAATATCAAATAAAAAATATTTTAAAATATATAAAGATTTAAAAATTTTACAGGGAATGATTGTTCACTAACATCCCTCTCGATACATCTTTGTATGCAGAAAGGGGTCTTGCATTAAATCTTAAAAAGAATAAATTATAAAATTTCAAAAAAATTGAGAGCTATAAAAGTAAATTTTTATTTTTTAAGAATAACATTATATATGATGAAATTTTATTAAAGAAAAATACAATAAATTTTTTAAATTTCGAAAGAGCCAAGACTTCTAAAGGTTATATATAGTTTATAGTTCTTTTTATTTCCATTATTACCCTTTTTGTCTTATACGATAATGAAGGAGCTGTTAAAATTTAAATATCTTAAATTCTCTAATTTATAAATAGAAAAGTAGTTAGATAATTAAGACATTGTAATAAAAAAAACTATAAAAATATAAACTTGTGTAACGTAGTAGACGTTACCAAATTTGATTAGTCTTAAAGCTTAAATATTATAATATTTAATGGTTTATTTAATAAAACCATTTCTTTTATTGTTTTATTTTTAAATATTTATAATAGGATAAAATATCCCATTGGTACATGAATTATACTCAATTTATCAGTTTAGTACATTTATTTTTTTCGTTCTTAATTTCATACATTAACTTTTATTCCATCAACAATTTTACATTGTTCTGTCACAGAGGATGACGTGGTCAACTGGAAGCACTAATCCTTTAACACGTGTCAATTTAAAAAAATGTCTTTTTTTCTCACGTGTAATATTCACGTTTAAAAAGTTATAAACACCACCTTTCAATTATTACCGTTTAACTCACCTTTCATTCTAAAAGAATTCAATAGATTGAAAATAGAAATTAGGGATTTGGAATAAGCATTTTTAAATGGGATTTATTTCACGATAGCAATTGGGGATTTTAATCGAGTTGGGTTCGTGTTTTTGTAAACGAGCTTGTATTTTCAAATGAGTATAGGGTTTTTCTGATTGGGAGTGGGTTTAGTTATTTCATTCTGTGTCTAATCGTGTTTGAGTTTACTATTAGGGTTTTGTGGTTATGTTTCAATTGTGATTGAGGTTAGGTTTATATAAGTTAAATAGGGTTTGTGATTCTTGTTAGGTGTTGTTTCGATTTATCTTGTATGTGTCTCAGAATAATGATTTATCTTTTTTATTTCTTTCAAGAAGAAGATGATAACATGTGGTACTCTTTTTCTTTCTACTTTTAGAAATCTAAACTTGGTGGAGATCTGGACAAGTAATTGGCTGACTAATTTAAAAGATTCCTTTTAATAGGGTAACTACTACTCACTCATTTTGACAAGTTAAGATTATATTTTTATTATTTTTGTAGAAATTAAAAAGTGTTTTTTATTACGTATATGCTTAGTAATATAAAATTATTGTTGTAACGACCTAATTCTCGGGTTAGTGAATCGGGTTTCGGGCCCGGGTTATGAGCCTTTATCTTGGAAGACTAAGATTAAGGACATTTAGTTTGGAAACCATTATTTTGGAGAAGAGGGTTTTGATTTTAAATAGGTGTAGTTTGTAGAAAAAAGAGGAAGAAGTTATGAAGAGGAGAGAGAAAAGGAAAAATGGGGAAAGTGGATAGTGGGAGAGATAGAAGAGAAAATGAGAGAAAAGTTGAGGGAGGAGTTTTAAAACTCTGATCTACTGAGATTCAACAGTTTGTTATCGACACCTCCACCGCCATTGTGTTCATTGAGACGAGTTCGCTGGTACCAGTAGAGTTGCCATTAGAGCCGTCGGAGGAGGAGGTGAGAGAAAAAAGTTTTGGATTTTCCAGTTGAAGGGCTTAGAGTGCTTAAAATGCAAAATTGAGGTCGCAATCGTGTTCACCAGCATCGAGAGAGTTGGGAAAGGGATTCTCCATTGCTGTCCTGCCATCCAAAGTCATCGCACGTGCCACATCTGTCGTCGCCTGTTCATGGGCGACGTCCGTCCAAGCTAGGCTATTATAACCAGTTGGATCCACCCAGCTTGGCCGAGCCGGTTAGGCCAAGCTGAGATGGCCTACCAAGCCAACCGAAGCCAAAGGCTGAGTCGATCTATCAAGCTAGCCTTTCAAGCCGAGTTGAGCCGAGCCAGTCGTCGTGCTGCCATTGACTGTCACCGTCGTTGACTGGAGTTAATTTTTTTTAGGGGACCCTACTTGGGGGTTTCTCGATATTTTGAGTTTGTTAGTGTAGTTCGTTTCGCCAAATTTAAACCTAGTAAGCTATTTTTACGTGTTTTATCCTGTAAAGTAGTCTAATATTGTGAAATGGCTTACATAGTTGTGTTTGATTTATCTGAGGATTTGGTAGACTCGAATATTGGAATTAAAAAGATATTTGGAGGAGCTTGGACGAGGATTTATCGTTTTGGCTTAAGGTTAGTAAACCTTGACCTCCTATTGCTTAATGAGCATCATAAATGTGATTCTTTGCATGTTAGTATCTGCAAATTAGGTAGGCGATGAATATATGTGTGTAGAGACTAATAGTATGAGACTCGATATTTATGAGATGCATGATGATGTCTCGAATATAATGAGACTTATAGAGGCTTTAGAGACCGTTTAGGGTCATTTGAGATGCCGTATGATTATTTGATGATTTGGTTGATAATTGTGATACTTTTTATGCTTATTTAAATGGACTGACGTGATTCGATAAAGGTTATGCTTAAAGGATAAATACTCGATTAAATGATTATGAAGCCAGTAATTAATAATAATTGAATGTATACATTAGTAAACAAACAGTGATGACTTTCATAAGCTTTAGGGATCGAATAAAGTGTTGTAAAACCGTAATTCAAGGAAATGGTATGAACCAGTGTATAGGGTATCGGTACGAGCTTCGACGGTACCTGTACGCGATTGATGACCATATCGCTACGGGTCGACCCATACCGGCACTTGTGAAAATTGAGGATTTCAAGTAAGCAATATTTATATTGGTACACGTATGAGTAACGGTACCTATATGTACCATATCGATACTCGTAGTCGAGTACCGATACCCATTAAACGAGATAACCTATAATGCTAATAAAAAGATGGAAAATGAAGTGGGATTATAATGAGATAATATAGATTAATAGAGATAATTAATGAGGATGATTAATATATACTTTCATAATATATTAACAAGTTGATAAACTTAAATGATGGCTTGATAATTGATGGAAACCATAGAGTTTGGTAATCATTTAATGATGTGTACTTTATGGAAATCGTGTCCATTATGTGTGCTATTTGGACACTTGATTGGTTGTGTTACCTTTGATTGATGGGATTTGAATACCCAATAAGAAAGTGTTGCAACACCATGGTTAGAGATATCGAATGTACGTTCTTGAAGTTGTATGGCACTATGTCTCATTCGAAGATGATCGACGATAGAGTTCAACCATAGGTGTACGTTCTCGAAGCTATGTGGCATCGGGCCACAACCAAAGAGTGTACGTTCTCAAAGCTATATGGCATCGGGCCTCACTCAGAGTATATATTTTTGAAGCTGTATGGCACCAAGCCTTACTCTAGGTTTATGGTTACAACTTTGTGTGCTATTGCTCGGATGATCTAGTGTAATCCTGAGTATGGCTGGGCCTTATGAGTAATGTATGATGATTACTATGATGAGAGCATGTGTTTAGGCGACTAGTGGCAGTGCCATGTGTTTATTTATCTCTTATTATTGCTTGTACTAGCTTGCATGCTTATGTTTATGATTAGCATGAAGTATAGTAGAGTAGATGTGTATCATTAAGCTTTGTAAGCTTAATGCTCGAAATTATTGTTTTTGTGCATAGGTTGATCGTTATATCGTGGGTTCGAAGAGCACTATCAGTATGAGATTTTAATACGTGGAGGTTTTTAGAGTACGATACTTGTGTTTAACGGGCTATGTATTCATAGGACCTTACGTGGTCGACTCTATAATTCTTACTTTTAAAATTGTATTAATCAAGTTAAATGTGTAAATGTTTTAAATTAAAATAGAGCTCCTTTGTAACAAATTAAATTGTTTAACTATGTTTTCAACTTTTGTACCTAAATGTTTTGGAAAAACCTTATTTGGGCTAAATCTAGTTGCAAAATTTTATGGTTTTGGGTTGGGCTTAAGGCATAAATGTGACATCTAGGTCGAGGGTATTACAAAATGGTATCAGAGCTTTGGTTTGGCCAGTTCTAGGAAACTCTAGGGTGGTATAGGTATTTTACTAAGGTGTCTCGTGAATACAATCCCTTAAATTAAGTTTGTACTCCCTAATACTAGAATCCTAATAGTACTTCCAAAGTTACAACGTCAATATGGTTATAATTATGGTCGAGAGTGGCCTAGTTAAGTGTTGAGCCACTTATGAGAATGATTCTTGGGACGAGGTCACCCCGGATTGTTGAGATGTGAGTTAATTGAATGATGTCAGATTTGAGGATATGTCTTCCTCTCGCCACATGAATGGTTCTTCGTTGTGTGTTGTAGACGTTTTAAAGCCTTGAATATGCTATAAGGTTTTATGGCAAAGAATCTTCATCATTATACGTTAATAACGTGTGTGATGCGGGTATGGATAATTTGCCTTCAAAATTGATCAGTGGATGTACATTAGTTAGATGACCATTTGTTCGCTTAAAAGAGTCTCATTGATACTTGAGAAGTATTATCGCCCTTCTTAAGGGCATTTTCGAGAGATAGTAGATTCAGGATCTACTAGTTCGCCAGAGTGTGACCGAAGTTAGTCGTTCTACGGGTTTGATGGAGCTACCTTCTTGAGAGTTGTTGCACCTTAGAAATTGATTTGGTTAATCAAGCTCGACGCTAGCCTATAATGTCAAGAGTTGTGCTTAAGGCTTTGAGACCTCGAGGAAACCCAACATTTGGTAATGAGAATGTTGAATCGTTGCCTTTCTACCGTGATTTTTGTAGTGGTTGTTTTGAGAATGAAACAACTGGGTTGTGAGTCATGTTTGACCATTCGATAGATGCCAATGTATAGAATTTAACGCTCAAGAGCTTTCAGACTGTTAGAGTGTTTGTTTATTATTCCTGGAGTAGTCGTTAGGACTCATTCCCAGTCAAGGACGTGAATGGATGTTGAGGTAAGACTAAGTGGGACGTCGTTGCCCATCGCCCTTGTTAGAGGACACCGACCCATATGAGAGAGTCAGAGATTTAGTTATGAAGGTGCAACTTGAACGAGGTTTCTTTTGTTAGAATATTTCACCCAATGAAGAACTCGGGCTTGTTCACTAGTAAGAAGTTGGTTTATTGGGGTGATGTTTAAACCGTTGCTAGCTTGTTAAGTGACAAAGTGAAGGATTGTTACGTGTCTCATAGGGTGGATGACTAGTTTAATTGATTGTAAAGTACATGGGTGTTCTTCTGGGTTTGGTGCGAGAATGAGATATTTACAGTTAAAGTGTTGGAGGCTAGTAATTTTAAAATGAATTTTGGGAATCGTGGATTTCTCTCTTTAGAGTGTGACATGGTAAAGTCTAATATCTACAAAGTGTTGTTTGAGGTGTTTTAGCGATAATAGGGTAAGGGCTACCATGTTGTCTCTTGAATGTAAGTTTGATGATTTGCGTGACAAGTGTAAATGTATAAGGAATATGGAAATATGAGCGTTGACGAGATAATGACCTTGTGTGGAAGAGGTTGTTTATCGTGTAATCAGTTAAGAAAGCAAGATTTGAGATTTTATAAATGATTTTAATTTGTATCACAATTTTCTTGAGGCAAGTCGAGGAATGTTGATAGAGATCTGAGTTGTATAAGACTGTTTTGTTGTGATAGCGATGTTGACTCGATTAAAGTTTAGAAATATCTCAAGAACTTTGAGGATGTTTTGTCAAGGCTGTATTTTTGTGCTAAAAGAGGGAATGTTGTGTTCACCTCAATAGTGTGGAATTTTGGGTATTTGATCTTTAAGGAATTTGATATTTAAACAATGACGTGAGTCGAAGTAATTAAGAGCTATTGATCATGTGTAATCGATCACCGTCTAGTTAAAGTGGGCTTGATAAGTGATGGATTGTACGGAGTTAGTTCATGTTAGAGTATTATGCTACCTATATAGGGCGATCAAGGATCGCAAGTGATGGTCGTGTAAGAGAGTATCGATGCTAGTTTTATACAAAGACTAGTACTCAATTCATCCGTGTCGGTATTAATCGATCAAGATCGATATTCGTGTGTTTCATTAGTTAAGCTTTGAGTTAAGGATTGATCTGCTTTGGAAGCCGCGAGGAGTGGCATCTGATAATTAAGATGATACAATATTATGATTGAAGTTAGGTTCGATGGTTTCTGATGAACTTTTAGATCTTGTTGTGGGTGTTTTAAAGAAAGATATGTCAAGGCAAGTGATTCTTCGTATATAGTACAATGGTCATTATATGGTGAATTTTGAGAGTGGCAAGTATACCAAACTTTCGATACGTGTTTTGGGAGACAGTATGGAGTCGTGAGTTTGAGATAGTGATAAGTGTTTGACTTGCCATCAGTTGCGAGTCTAACATTGAGTTTTTCAGATTTGCTGTGATGCTTTGATGCTCTTTAGTGGAAATTAAACAGATGATCGTGGACCTTGTAAAGGATTTGTAAGTGCACAATTTCATTGGGATTACGTTGAGTAATGAAATAGTTCTTGGTAGGTACTGTTTGATATTTTCGGCAAAGGTGAGATCTATATAGAAAGTCTGATTGGTTTGCTGGTGGGTTGGGTTGTACGACACTTCGGTGTGTACATGTTACCTTTTGACACGAGATTCGAGGTTTGTGATGCAACCTTATACCTTGGTAGGGTTTCATACTATGAAAGATCCGAGTGAGGGTATAGATGACTTGGTTTTCGGAAACGCTATAGTTTGAAGTGTAAGACTCTTGTGTGAACCGAGTTATTAGGAGTTGCTTTAGTTGCTGATATGAGTTATCATGTCGAGTTTAAGGTAAGTTCTTGAGGTAAGTTAAGACACCATTCGTTTTGGAAAGTCTTGCACCAGGCAAACAATGATTTTGATAAATGATGTTATTAGAGTTAGAATCTCCTTTAGGGATTCACCACGAGAAAAATCGTTTCATTTTAGTTGCAACGACTGTTTAACCTCCTGTTCTTTTTAGATCATACGGAGTTATAGAAAAATTTTGTGTGTAATAATCTTTTGGGTTCTATAGCATAAGTTAAGTTTCTTTGATGACGTATTCGTGGTACAATTTTTTAGGGTACCGTTGGGTTTTGCCTGTTGTCTGTAATGTACCGAACGAAGATGAATTCCTTCGAAGGGAAATAATCAGTTGAGATTTTGGTCGTACCGTTTGAAAACAAGAGCTTTAATTGCTAAGTATGGTGAGAGATCAGAGTTGCACCACGGGAATGGTGTGAGGTCTTGAAAGAGTCAATAAGTTTCATCATCTTTTGTTGAGTATTGGGTGCAAATTTTGAGGACGAAGTTTCTTTTAAGGATGAGAGAGTTGTAACGACCAGAGTTATAGGCCTTTATCTTGGAATACTAAGATTAAGAGCATTTAGGTTTGGGCCCATTATTTTGGAGGAGGTGATTTTGAATTTTAAATAGGTGTGTTGGTGGAAAAAAAAAAGAAAAAGTTATGAAGAGGAGAGAGAAAAAGGGAAAAATGAGAAAAATGGATAGTGGAAGAGAGAGAGAGAAAAACAAATAAGAGAAAAGTTAAGGGAAGAGTTTTAAAACTTCAATCTACCAAGATATGATTGTTTGTTATCAACACCTCCATCGCCATTGTGTTCATCTCGTTGAGACGAGTTTGTCGATACCAGAGAGTGTCGCCATTAGAACCGCTCGGAGGAGGGGGGGGAGAGAAAACAAGTTTTAAATTTTCTAGTTGAAAGGGTTAGAGTGATCAAAATGCAAAATTGAGGTCGTCATCGTGTTCAATGGCATTGATCAAGTTGAGAAAGGAATGGGCTTAACCATCCAAAGTCACGACGACCGCCACACGCGCCGCCGCATGCATGGGTAACGCCCCGATCTTAAGCTAGGCTATTATAACCAGCTGGATCCAGTCGGCTGGCCAAGCTAAGCCAAGCAGAGATGGCAAACCTGAGCCAAAAGCCAAAGGTCGAGCGATTCCATCAAGCTAGCCTTTCGCCGAGCCATTTGGCGCCACCGATTGCCTCATTGCCGTTAATCGTTGCTACCACCACCGTTGACCGTTGATCGAGATATTAATTTTTTGGGGGACCCTACCTGGGGTTTCTTGATGTTTTAAGTTTGTTAGTGTAGTTGTTTTACCAAATTCAAAACCTAGTAAGCTATTTTTACGTGTTTTATCCTGTAAAGTAGTCTAATATTAAGAAATGGCTTATGTAGTTGTATTTGTTTTATTCGAGGATTTGGTAGACTCTAATATTAGAATTAAAGAGATATTTGGAGGAGCTTGGATGGGGATTTATCATTTTGGCTTAAGGTTAGTAAACCTTGACCTCCTATTGCTTAATGAGCATCATAAATGTGATTCTTTGTGTGTTAGTATCCGCAAATTAGGTAGGTGATGAATATGCATGTGTAGAGACTAATAGTATGAGACTCGATATTTATGAGATGCATGATGATGTCTGAATATGATGAGACTTATAGAGGCTTTAGAGACCGTTTAGGGTCATTTGAGATGCCGTATGATTATTTTGATGATTTGGTTGATAATTGTGATACTTTTTATGCTTATTTAAATGGATTGACGTGATTCGATAAAGGTTATGCTTAAAGGATAAATACTCGATTAAATGATTATGAAAATGGATAATTAATAATAATTGAATGTATACATTAGTAAACAAACCATGATGACTTTTATAAGCTTTAGGGATCGAATAAAGTGTTGTAAAACCGTAATTCAAGGAAATGGTATGCGAACTCGTGTATAGGGTATCGTCACGAGCTTCGAGCGGTACAAGTACGCGATTGATGACCATATCGCTACGGGTCGACCCATACCGGCACTTGTGTGAAATTGAGGATTTCAAGTAAGCAATATTTATATTGGTACACGTATGAGTAACGGTACCTATGGATACCATATCGATACTCGTATTTGAGTATCGATACCCATTAAATGAGATAACCTATAATGCTAATAAAAAGATGGAAAATGAAGTGGGATTATAATGAGATAATATAGATTAATAGAGATAATTAATGAGGATGATTAATATATACTTTCATAATATATTAACAAGTTGATAAACTTAAATGATGGCTTGATAATTGATGGAAACCATAGAGTTTGGTAATCATTTAATGATGTGTACTTTATGGAAATCGTGTCCATTATGTGTGCTATTTGGACACTTGATTGGTTGTGTTACCTTTGATTGATGGGATTTGAATACCCAATAAGAAAGTGTTGCAACACCATGGTTAGAGATATCGAATGTACGTTCTTGAAGTTGTATGGCACTATGTCTCATTCGAAGATGATCGACGATAGAGTTCAACCATAGGTGTACGTTCTCGAAGCTATGTGGCATCGGGCCACAACCAAAGAGTGTACGTTCTCAAAGCTATATGGCATCGGGCCTCACTCAGAGTATATATTTTTGAAGCTGTATGGCACCAAGCCTTACTCTAGGTTTATGGTTACAACTTTGTGTGCTATTGCTCGGATGATCTAGTGTAATCCTGAGTATGGCTGGGCCTTATGAGTAATGTATGATGATTACTATGATGAGAGCATGTGTTTAGGCGACTAGTGGCAGTGCCATGTGTTTATTTATCTCTTATTATTGCTTGTACTAGCTTGCATGCTTATGTTTATGATTAGCATGAAGTATAGTAGAGTAGATGTGTATCATTAAGCTTTGTGTGTTTAATGCTCGAAATTATTGTTTTTGTGCATAGGTTGATCGTTATATCGTGGGTTCGAAGAGCACTATCAGTATGAGATTTTAATACGTGGAGGTTTTTAGAGTACGATACTTGTGTTTAACGGGCTATGTATTCATAGGACCTTACGTGGTCGACTCTATAATTCTTACTTTTAAAATTGTATTAATCAAGTTAAATGTGTAAATGTTTTAAATTAAAATAGAGCTCCTTTGTAACAAATTAAATTGTTTAACTATGTTTTCAACTTTTGTACCTAAATGTTTTGGAAAAACCTTATTTGGGCTAAATCTAGTTGCAAAATTTTATGGTTTTGGGTTGGGCTTAAGGCATAAATGTGACATCTAGGTCGAGGGTATTACAAAATGGTATCAGAGCTTTGGTTTGGCCAGTTCTAGGAAACTCTGGGGTGGTATAGGTATTTTACTAAGGTGTCTGGTGAATACAATCCCTTAAATTAAGTTTGTACTCCCTAATACTAGAATCCTAATAGTACTTCCAAAGTTACAACGTCAATATGGTTATAATTATGGTCGAGAGTGGCCTAGTTAAGTGTTGAGCCACTTATGAGAATGATTCTTGGGACGAGGTCACCCCGGATTGTTGAGATGTGAGTTAATTGAATGATGTCAGATTTGAGGATATGTCTTCCTCTCGCCACATGAATGGTTCTTCGTTGTGTGTTGTAGACGTTTTAAAGCCTTCGAATATGCTATAAGGTTTTATGGCAAAGAATCTTCATCATTATACGTTAATAACGTGTGTGATGCGGGTATGGATAATTTGCCTTCAAAATTGATCAGTGGATGTACATTAGTTAGATGACCATTTGTTCGCTTAAAAAGAGTCTCATTGATACTTGAGAAGTATTATCGCCCTTCTTAAGGGCATTTCTCAGAGATAGTAGATTCAGGATCTACTAGTTCGCTAGAGTGTGACCGAAGTTAGTCGTTCTACGGGTTTGATGGAGCTACCTTCTTGAGAGTTGTTGCACCTTAGAAATTGATTTGGTTAATCAAGCTCGACGCTAGCCTATAATGTCAAGAGTTGTGCTTAAGGCTTTGAGACCTCGAGGAAACCCAACATTTGGTAATGAGAATGTTGAATCGTTGCCTTTCTACCGTGATTTTTGTAGTGGTTGTTTTGAGAATGAAACAACTGGGTTGTGAGTCATGTTTGACCATTCGATAGATGCCAATGTATAGAATTTAACGCTCAAGAGCTTTCAGACTGTTAGAGTGTTTGTTTATTATTCCTGGAGTAGTCGTTAGGACTCATTCCCAGTCAAGGACGTGAATGGATGTTGAGGTAAGACTAAGTGGGACGTCGTTGCCCATCGCCCTTGTTAGAGGACACCGACCCATATGAGAGAGTCAGAGATTTAGTTATGAAGGTGCAACTTGAACGAGGTTTCTTTTGTTAGAATATTTCACCCAATGAAGAACTGGGCTTGTTCACTAGTAAGAAGTTGGTTTATTGGGGTGATGTTTAAACCGTTGCTAGCTTGTTAAGTGACAGTGAAGGATTGTTACGTGTCTCATAGGGTGGATGACTAGTTTAATTGATTGTAAAGTACATGGGTGTTCTTCTGGGTTTGGTGCGAGAATGAGATATTTACAGTTAAAGTGTTGGAGGCTAGTAATTTTAAAATGAATTTTGGGAATCAGGATTTCTCTCTTTAGAGTGTGACATGGTAAAGTCTAATATCTACAGTGTTGTTTGAGGTGTTTTAGCGATAATAGGGTAAGGGCTACCATGTTGTCTCTTGAATGTAAGTTTGATGATTTGCGTGACAAGTGTAAATGTATAAGGAATATGGAAATATGAGCGTTGACGAGATAATGACCTTGTGTGGAAGAGGTTGTTTATCGTGTAATCAGTTAAGAAAGCAAGATTTGAGATTTTATAAATGATTTTAATTTGTATCACAATTTTCTTGAGGCAAGTCGAGGAATGTTGATAGAGATCTGAGTTGTATAAGACTGTTTTGTTGTGATAGCGATGTTGACTCGATTAAAGTTTAGAAATATCTCAAGAACTTTGAGGATGTTTTGTCAAGGCTGTATTTTTGTGCTAAAAGAGGGAATGTTGTGTTCACCTCAATAGTGTGGAATTTTGGGTATTTGATCTTTAAGGAATTTGATATTTAAACAATGACGTGAGTCGAAGTAATTAAGAGCTATTGATCATGTGTAATCGATCACCGTCTAGTTAAAGTGGGCTTGATAAGTGATGGATTGTACGGAGTTAGTTCATGTTAGAGTATTATGCTACCTATATAGGGCGATCAAGGATCGCAAGTGATGGTCGTGTAAGAGAGTATCGATGCTAGTTTTATACAGTACTAGTACTCAATTCATCTGGTGTCGGTATTAATCGATCAGTATCGATATTCGTGTGTTTCATTAGTTAAGCTTTGAGTTAAGGATTGATCTGCTTTGGAAGCCGCGAGGAGTGGCATCTGATAATTAAGATGATACAATATTATGATTGAAGTTAGGTTCGATGGTTTCTGATGAACTTTTAGATCTTGTTGTGGGTGTTTTAAAGAAAGATATGTCAAGGCAAGTGATTCTTCGTATATAGTACAATGGTCATTATATGGTGAATTTTGAGAGTGGCAAGTATACCAAACTTTCGATACGTGTTTTGGGAGACAGTATGGAGTCGTGAGTTTGAGATAGTGATAAGTGTTTGACTTGCCATCGATTCTATGAGTCTAACATTGAGTTTTTCAGATTTCTTTGTGATGCTTTGATGCTCTTTAGTGGAAATTAAACAGATGATCGTGGACCTTGTAAAGGATTTGTAAGTGCACAATTTCATTGGGATTACGTTGAGTAATGAAATAGTTCTTGGTAGGTCTTGTTTGATATTTTCGGCAAAGGTGAGATCTATATAGAAAGTCCGATTGGTTTCTTTGGTGGGTTGGGTTGTACGACACTTCGGTGTGTACATGTTACCTTTGACACGAGATTCGAGGTTTGTGATGCAACCTTATACCTTGGTAGGGTTTCATACTATGAAAGATCCAGTGAGGGTATAGATGACTTGGTTTTCGGAACGCTATAGTTTGAAGTGTAAGACTCTTGTGTGAACCGAGTTATTAGGAGTTGCTTTAGTTTCTTTGATATGAGTTATCATGTCGAGTTTAAGGTAAGTTCTTGAGGTAAGTTAAGACACCATTCGTTTTGGAAAGTCTTGCACCAGGCAAACAATGATTTTGATAAATGATGTTATTAGAGTTAGAATCTCCTTTAGGGATTCACCACGAGAAAAATCGTTTCATTTTAGTTGCAACGACTGTTTAACCTCCTGTTCTTTTTAGATCATACGGAGTTATAGAAAAATTTTGTGTGTAATAATCTTTTGGGTTCTATAGCATAAGTTAAGTTTCTTTGATGACGTATTCGTGGTACAATTTTTTAGGGTACCGTTGGGTTTTGACTGTTGTCTGTAATGTACCGAACGAAGATGAATTCCTTCGAAGGGAAATAATCAGTTGAGATTTTGGTCGTACCGTTTGAAAACAAGAGCTTTAATTGCTAAGTATGGTGAGAGATCAGAGTTGCACCACGGGAATGGTGTGAGGTCTTGAAAGAGTCAATAAGTTTCATCATCTTTTGTTGAGTATTGGGTGCAAATTTTGAGGACGAAGTTTCTTTTAAGGATGAGAGAGTTGTAACGACCAGAGTTATAGGCCTTTATCTTGGAATACTAAGATTAAGAGCATTTAGGTTTGGGCCCATTATTTTGGAGGAGGTGATTTTGAATTTTAAATAGGTGTGTTGGTGGAAAAAAAGAAAAAGTTATGATGAGGAGAGAGAAAAAGGGGAAATGAGAAAAATGGATAGTGGAAGAGAAAGAGAGAGAAAAACAAATAAGAGAAAAGTTAAGGGAAGAGTTTTAAAACTTCAATCTACCAAGATATGATTGTCTGTTATCAACACCTATATCGCCATTGTGTTCATCTCGTTGAGACGAGTTTGTCGGTGCCAGCAGTGTCGCCATTAGAACCGTCGTCGAATGGGGTAAGAGAAAACAAGTTTTAAATTTTCTAGTTGAAAGGGTTAGAGTGATCAGAACACAAAGCTGAGGCCGTCATCGTGTTTAACAGCATCAAGAGAGCTGGGAATGGGCTTAACCATCCAGCCACCAGAAGCCGCCACACGCGCTGCCGCATACGTGTGGGTAACGTCTGACTTATATGGGCTATTATAACCAGCTGGATCCAGTCGGCTAGGCCAAGCTAAGCTAGCCTGCCAAGCTGACCTAAGTTGCAGGTCGAGCTATTCCATCAAGCTGGCTCTTCGAGCTGAGCCGAGCCAGCCGGCGCCACCAGTTGCCTCGCTGTCGTTAATCGTTGCTACCACCACCGTTGACCGTTGATCGATATTAACTTTTTGGGGGGGACTCTACCCAGGGTTTCTTGATGTTTTAAGTCTATTGGTACAGTCTGTTTTACCAAATTCGAACCTGGTAAGCTATTTTTACGCGTTTTATCCCTTAAAGTAATCTGATAGTAAGAAATGGCTTATGTAGTTGTATTTGTTTTATTCGAGGATTCAGTGGACTCTAATATTAGAATTAAAGAGATATTTGGAGGAGCTTGGATGGGGATTTATCATTTTGACATAAGGTTAGTACATATCGAACTTCTATTACTTCATGAGCATCATAAATGTGATTGCTTTGTGTGTTAGTATCTGTAAATTAAGTAGGTGATGAATATGCATGTGTGGAGACCGATAGTGTAAGACTCGATATTTATGAGATGCATGATGAATTTGTGAATATGATGAGACTCATAGAGGCTTTATAGACCATTTAGGGTCGTTTGGGATGCTCGTAAGATTATTTGATGATTTATCGATTTGGTTGATAATTATGATGCTTGTATGCTTGTTCGAATAGATTGACATGATTCGATGGAGGTTATGCTTAAGGGATAAATACTGGATTTAACGATTATGAAGCCAGTAATCAATAATAATTGAATGAATGTGTTTGTAAACAAACCATAACGACTTTTATAAGCTTTAAGGATCGAATAAAGTGTTGTAAAACCGTAATCAAAGAAAATGGTGTAAACCTGTGTATATGGTATCGGTACGAGCTTTAGCTGTACAAGTACATGATTAGGGACTGTATCGATACGGGTCGACCTGTACAGGTACTTGTGGAAATTGAGGTTTTTTAGTAAGCAATATTTGTATTCGGTACGCGTATAAGTACTGGTACCTGTGGATACCGTATCGATACTCATATTTGAGTATCAGTACCCACTAAATGAGATAACTTATAATGCTAATAAAAAGGTAGAAATTGACGTAGAATGATAATGAGAAAATATGGATAAATAAAGATAATTAATGAGGATGATTAATATATACTTTCATAATGTATTAAAAAGTTGGTAAACTTAAATGATGGCTTGATAATTGATGGAAACCATAGAGTTTGGTAATCATGTAATGTTGTGTGCTGTGTGGAAATCGTGTCCATGTTGTATGTTGTTTGGACACTTGATTGGTTGTGTTACCTTTGGTTAATGGGATCCGAATACCCAGTGAGAAAGTGTTGCAACACCTTGGTTAAAGATACCTAATGTACATTCCTAAAGTTGCGTGGCACCAGGTCTCATTTGAAGATGCTCGATGAAAGAGTCTGAGCATAGTTGTACGTTCCCAAAGTTGTGTGACATCGAGCCTCGCCCAAAAAGTGTACATTCCTGAAGCTGTGTGGCACCGGACGTCACTTCAGGTTTGTGGTTACGACTTTGTGTGTTGTTGCTCGGATGATCTGGTGTGATCCTGAGTATGGTTAGACCTTATGGGCCATGTATGATGATTGCTATGATAAAATCATGTGTTTAGGCGAGTAGTGGTAGTGTCATGTGTTTATTTATCTCTCCTTATTGCTCGTACTAGCTTGCATGCTTATGTTTATGATTAGCATGAAGTATAGTAGGCTCAGTGCTCGAAATCATTATTTTCGTACGTAGGTTGATCGTCAGATCGTGGGTTCAAGGATCACTATCAGTACGGGATTCTAGTATGTGGAGGTTTTTAGAGTATGGTACTTTTGTTTAGCGGGCTATGTATTTATAGGACCTTATATGGCCGAGTCTATAATTCTTACTTTTGACATTGTATTAATCAAGTAAAATGTGTAAATGTTTTCAATTAAAGTGGAGTTCCTTTGTAACGATCTAAATTGTTTGTCTATGTTTTCGACTTTTGGACCTAAATGTTTTAGAAATACCTAGTTTCAGCTAAATCAAGTTACAAAATTTTATGGTTTGGGGTTGGGATTGAAGCCCAAATGTGACATCTGGGTCGAGGGTGTTACAATTGTTTTATCTAATACATGTCTATTTGTTTGTGTTATAGGTAGACATTAACTTTACTATAACAGTACTATAATAGAGAAAGCAACAATAGTAATACACATGGGGATAATTTTGTTAAGAATCTGAATTTACAGTATGTAAGTGGAGATGAGGTTGAATGGAGAATTGGTACATATTTGTTAAGCTATTGTATTTTACTTGATATGGTCATATGATATTACTATTTAGAAGATGCTAGTTATATGGTAGTTATGTTGTACTAGGGAAAATTTTAGAAGATGGCACAATAATTTCCTGGGATGATGACTCGTTTAGAAAAATGATTGGACATTGTAAGATGGGTGCATTGTATGTTTATATAGAGAATAAGGTTGGTGTCCCCAAATATGCAAATTATGAGTCAAATGATAATGCCCCTAAGTTAGATTGTGAGTCACGTGTTGGGACAAGAGTTAAAGTGGTCAAACTGATAGTGTGGTGGGTGAGACATCAAATGCTGGTGTTGGTGAGACATCAAATACTGGTTGGTCCTAAGAGGTGAATGACATCAAAGGTTTATTTGATGTAAATTGGGTAGGTCTGAAACTGCTTTTGAGGGTAAGTCTGAAGTTGTTTTTGAGGGAGAGGACGAAGCTGCCTTTGTGATAGTAGGAAAGGGAAAAGCTGGTTTTAAAGGAGATGGCAAGGGTGAGGCTAGTTTTGAAGTAAAGGGGGGGGGGGTAAAGGTGATCCTAATGTCCAGGCTCGGTTCGGCATGTCGAGCGGCACTTGAAAGAGACTCATCCCAGACAAGTCATCCTTCAACACGTCCTTTATCCAAGGACTTAACTCGGAAGCATCATCTCATGATCCCTCAAGCAACACGCCCATAGAAAACTGTATCCCGCAAGGCCTAGCGAATACTAGGTGCCAACCCCTAACTCTCGCGACGGGCGTGATATGGGGCCCTCTGGCCCCAAACCGTCCCTAGAAGATCCTCCTAGAGAGACATTGTGCCATCCGCTTGGCCCCAATGCCCGCACACCTAGGCCCCACATGAGCCTAGGAGAAGATCACTTACACCAAGGCATCTTGGCTGCTAACACATGGTGAGGAGGATGGTGGAGACCCAACACCAGACCAGTTCCCCCTAAAGAGCTAAATAAACTTACCAAGTATGACGCAAGTAGACGTTGCATTGTTTCAAACGAGGACACTTTCTGGATAGGGCCTTCATTGCCTTCCCAAAGCATCTTGACTCGCATCTTTGACTTGGTAGCTTATTAGGGATTGCTCGTATCATCGCCCGATCCACCTCTGCTCAGTCTCGAGTAGGCTTGTCAAGGCAAGATTAGAATATAATAAGAGACAGGCTTGGAATTTTGCAGGATGGTATTGTAGGTGAGATATGAGGCTGAGTAGTAAGGTAGTGGTTGAAATGGACTCAGAAGTGCTGTTTGCTAAAATAAATAAGAGGCTTGGTTTGGAGAAATGGAAGATTGCTCCTTATATTCAGGATATACGCCATAGGAGTCATGGTTTTGAGAATGCTGAGTTTTCTGTTGTAAAGAGGGAAGCTAATGCTGCGGCTGACTGGGTGCATGCGCCCCACCTTCGTTTGTACATGTATTGAGCCGAGAGGAGTAGCTGAGTATGCATTCATGTTAAGGCATCTGTCGGGTGTTGTCTTTTAAGTGTTTGGGTTCTGTGTACGTATGGTTTTTGATACTTGATAATAGTTCACTTGTTTTTGGCAAAAAAACTCCCGTTTCACCGTACGAGAGATTAAAGTCCTTTTGAATCCAATTCTCCTTGCAATCCTTTCTCGAATCAATTTAAATTGTTTAAGTTTAATTTACTTAAATCAGGTAGAATTTGAACTAAGACAAATCATTTGTAAAAAAAAATATAAAATAAATAAGCAGTTGAACAAAACTTTTTTATTTATTTCAATTGGCTTTGGGTATGTATTTTTTCAAAGTCTGAAAATTATAAAACATGGTAATTTGGTCACAAACTTAGGTTTCTTCAAACCTTTTTTAATCAAATATTAGATTTTTTAATTCAATTTTATACGGGTTTTCTGCCTTTGGATGTGTCTATATTATCTAGAAGACTAATAATAACACTTTGTAATATTTAAGCAATGCAATGCTGCAAATAAGACCCAGGGTTTCTATAATTAAAAGTGAACTAGTAGCTCAAGCTCATAAAAAGTGAGTTAAAAAACATTCATTTTCGAAAGCTACAGTGTGTTGAAATATAGTTCTTGAATAAAAACATAAAATACCAAAATCTAGATTTGCATGATTCAGATTTTTGTCAACTCATCTATAGGATCTTCCTATGACTCGGTTGTTCAAACTCGGTTGTATGCAACTGATTTGCTGAAGAGACGCCGGATATAGAAAACTTGAAGTAGACTTGCAGCCACAAGCAGAAGGTATTCTCCAACTGTGTAACCTATAACACGCTTTCTTGTGCTCTCATTTGCTGCAGGCAGGATGGTGCATATAAATAACTACAAGAAAGATTGCCATAACTGTATGCAATGCAATGTTATCAGACATTTACAAAATGTTATTACCATGCCGCAAATGCAAAATCGATGTCGACGAATCAATTAGGAGAAGAACAACAATCATGCAGAGATTCATGAGATACTACACATAATGACGCATTTCATTGAACTCGTAGACCAATTAAATTCAGCACTAAGGTCTCTTCAAGCTTAGTCTTCAATGAACAATGGTGCAACTATCAAAAGAATAACAGAGGAATAAACAACACATGGTCATTAAGGAGTTTTCACGACTAAATGGTAATAGTCTTCATAGATTTCTACTGAAAATTTAGATGTTGCAGTAAAACTTGCAAAGAATGCAAATCTTTATCATGGTTTCTACAAAGATCCAAAAGCATCATTATCATTACACTAGAAACAAATAAAAATTATCATATATTTCTGAAAACTGAGACTCCATTCACTGTTTTCTTAGGTATATTCAATACATGTCCAAGAAGTTCCATATGGATTACCAGTAGCTATCCACAGTTTTACCAAACCGCACTTAGCACTAAAATGAGTCATTTCATTGTATTTACCATTAAGTGCATATTGTAACATCCATGCTTTTTGGTCAGAATTTCCAACCATGGTGGCTGAAAAGAACCTAGTTAATGACAATGGCAAAATTGATAATATTGTGATGTCGCGCCGATGTAGGTCAATGTGGTGGTAAAATTGCATCGGAAAAAGAGAGCAATGAGAAATGAACAAAAAGCATATTTAAATGACAAAACAACCTCATTAGCAAGAAAACCAATTGTATGCCCAGAAAACACTAGTGCTAGCTAGCAAATTAAAATTGAAATAACGTAGTAATCCTAAATTATCAAGCTTCAACTCAATGAAAAAGTAGGAAACGAAAGCAAATTACTATGACGATGCCGAGTATCACGAGCTTTCAAGTACTTTTGTTCTGCTGTAACAGACTCCAAAGCCTCTCTCAACTTAGCAATTTTAACATTAATTGGGTTCAAATGTTCTGTAACAAAGAGAATAAAGGGAAAACGATCAAATGTGAGGGAACATAAAATACTAATATGTGCTGTTCATCCGCAAACAGGGAGAAAAATCAACTTTAATGCCAGAGTTGGAAACCAATAGTAACAGCCATTTACAACTTTTCGTACAGAGAAATTAGATATATAGACATAAAATACACCGAACAAGAATATAACAAACCGTCTTTTGCAAGATCATGCTCGGAGGGAATATGGCCGATATGAATATGGAAAGCAACTGTCTCCGGTGTTGAGTAGGCGTTGTGAAAACAAAACTTGTACATTCCACTTCGTGGGGCCTGGAATTCAAACTTGTACCCTGATGTCCCCTTCAAACTGTGAACTGTATTACCCCCAGGCGAAGTTACCTGCATTAAGTAAAATATCAGACAGATTATACTAAGCCGTTCTTCAAGGAAAACGGGAATCAATTTTATTCCAAAAGATTCCTGAAATAATACTGAAACATAAGCGTATAATTCAACAGAACTCATAAGGCACATGTAAAATAAGATCAATTCAAATAAATGAGTCTAAACAATGCCCCCCCCCCCCCTCATTGAGCACATTGAAAGCATATTACATTACCTACGAACAATCAAAATCAAACACCCACAAGTCGTAGATCACAATTTTACAAATTTAAAACCATCCAGAAACATAGAAAAATGAACTCATTAAATATGCAAAAATACCCCCAAAAAAACCAACCTTCAACAAATGAATTTCGATACCCAGACATAAAAACAATAGAAAAGAGAACCATAAAAAAGGATTCATTACTTAAAGGAGTCAAATACCCCATATAGCAAACCAGTCCAAAATTCTTGAAACAAAAATTCGAAATCAGATATCGGGTAATATACTTACGATGAAATCAATGCCGGGATGATCAGAGCTCCAGAAAATATCGTGGTCGACGACGACAAAGTTGCCGGAAATGGTGTCGCCTTGGTAAAGCACGTATTCATAAACGCATTCGACGTCGCTTACGGTGACTGAAAGCGAGGAAACGTTACTTACCCAATTCAGAAGAAGAAAACACATCAACGCCCACATCTTTCCCCTTCTCTTATCCATTTTTTTCAGAACCTTGATCCAAGGGATTCTTTTCCCCCCTGATTTGATTTCGAACGACTTAGTAGAGTCTCGTGATGAAATTAAAAACCTCTGCTTTTTTATTTTATTTGGGTACAATTTTAGTGTTTCGCGAGTGTCTCAGTACCATTGAGAACCCCACGAAAAAAGTATATTACTTCCATTTATGAATGAAACGGCGGCGTGTCCTTTAGTTGTTATAACGAAAACGTTACCCATGTGCTTTTATCACCTATTACATTTTTTATTTAGGGAAAATATTTTATGTATTGACGAGAAAATTTGTTTTCACTTTTAGTTTTTAGAGTCTAGAAATTATAGTTTAGGATTATGATTTTAGTGTTTAAGCTGATCTAATTACCACTGGGGAAAGTGTTGTAGTAGCTTGTTATATTATCAATCGTTTACCAACTTCTGTTTTAGCTTGGAAATCACCCTTTGAGATGTTGTATCACAAACCTCTCACATTGTCATATCTTCGAGTTTTTAGATATCTTGCATATGCTATAGTGACCAATTACACATATTGGTGTCTGTCTTGTGAAATACCGACACATAATAACTGCAAGTATACATTGTTGACACATAATAAAGTGGACACATACAAGGTGTGCATCGGGTTGTCGAATTCCACGAGGATCGTAGTAATTCATAGTTTTTATTGATTGTAGATAAATTAAAGGTTATGTGTCTGATCATAAATGCAAGTGAGAAATATAGAGATAAATTCTAATGGAAACAAAAGAGGGGATCATGATACTTCTGGTTGCAACCTACGAGTTGTGATCAAAACAGATATCTAAACCCGACATAGTACTTGCCGAGCTGCTTATCTCTTTCTACGATACGACATAGTTGATAGTAGATTCTCTTTTGAGACCTCATATGAAATGTACTCAGGCTAGTGCCTCAACGTGTCACTTGACCTAGCTCGTTGGTACAATAGTCATCCAAGTATCGGTACAACCATTCTTTGCTATGCCCCGTTGTGTCAGTTGACTTAGGCTAGGTGGTAACTTTCTTACTCATGGTGGTAAAACATTTTACATTCACTATTATTAGAACGCTAACTGCACCTACTACACATACATGCGCATATATATGCAATAGTAAATAAGAATATAGCCATTAACAAAGAGCATTAAACCAATGGTTACTATATAAAGTAAAGAGTAAGTTCTACAAACATAAAAAAATATAAGTTCAAAGAGCACCATATTCTCATATCACGTAGGATCTACGGCAAGTAACACAACTCATATCAGGTACATGACCTCGACTAGCGAGGCTTGTGGTGATCACTGCTGCAACTCGTCGATCCAAAAGGCCTTTCGGCAGCCCTATTGCTTCCTTCGGCACCAGGACCTCCAAACTCTCTAAGCTTTCATGGCAAGAGTCATTTTCTTGGAAAAATTTCTTTAAGACATCTCTCAAAACAAACCTCTTTTTTTTGTAAGCCGATGACCTCTATATATAAGCGAAATAGGGAGAAATGGCACACCAATAAGAATGTAACACTTATTGGCTTTCTCTTGTGGTTCATCCTGACAAGTCCTTTTGTCTTGATGCAGCGGGCAAGCTGCGCCTTCAAATATTGTTTGGTATGTCATCTTTGGAATTTTTCCTAATGCAACAGGCTCATATATTAGCTGTATTGCGGCACCCGTGAAGGCAATGCTGTTTTTTGAGGACTTGAGTGGTCCCAAGCTCCCTCCTATGAATAGGTGTGCTTTGGCTCTTGTATAATAAAGATAACTCCTTTATTTCCTATATTTTCTACACGCACTAGCACACGAGTCAGACAGCTCTGTCTCAACAGAGATATGCCAAGTACAAAAAAAAAATGTGTAAAATACAAAACAACACTAAATGTATGAGAAAAGATACATAAAGGCAAACTATATACAAGCAAAGCAAAATCAAAAGCAAAGATGGTGCAAAAATATATGTATATTCGAGAGTTATATATAAATTTTCTCTCAAAGTTGTTCCCTCCAAGTTCATGGGGTATTCAATGATTCAAGAGGTCTATATACTCTTTAGCCTTGAGTCTAAGACAATTTTTATTAATCGGGACATTGTGTTTAATAAAACCATTTTCCATTTCGTTTTCCCACTAAAACCATACCCTTATTTCATTCCTTCAACTCTTCCCACTGTGATGACCATAATTTTTTACAAATACCTACTTCTCATTCTCCTGAACCTTCCAGTATATTGCCTAATAATCACATTCTGCCTACTTCTTTGCCCAAATCCACTGAACCTTGTGTGTCAAATTCATTAAATCATAATAGTCAACGTTTTATTCTTGTTCCACCATTAAGGAAATCTTTTTGTGTAAGTTGACCACCTACATAGATGACAAATTTTGTTTTCCCTGCACAATCATCTTCATCTGCTTCAGGTTCAGATATGCATCCCATCTCAATTTGTATTTTTATATACATTTACCTTTACATGCACTTTTCTTTGTTGTTTTACTACCTTCTATTGTTTAACCTCAAACATATCATGAGGCAATTATTGACAAATGGTTGGTTGAATCCATGAAACAAGAAGTTCAAGCTTTGGAAGCAAATGGTACTTGAGAGTTAGCATCTCTTTCACTTAGACAGAAACTGATTAATTGCAAGTAGGTTTACAAGGTGAATTATAATTCTGATGGTTCAGTGGAACGTTACAAAGCATGACTAGTTGCTAAAGGGATACAATCAACGTGAATGTGTCGATTACCAAGACAATTTCCCCCAGTAGCAAAGCAAATGACAGTCCAAATGGTCATTACCTTGGCAGCCATGCAAAATTGGTCGTTGTTCCAAATGGATGTGTTCAATGCATTTTTGTAAGGTGATCTACATGAAGAATTTTACACGATGCTTCTCGAGGGGTTTCACAACCAGAGGGAGAATGGAGTATGCATGTTACTCAAATTCTTGAATGGGTTAAAGCAAACATCTCGTCATTAGAACTTGAAATTGATTGAGGCTCTTATATCTAACGGCTATGTGCAAAGTTTTCATGACTACTATATGTTCAAAAAAAGAGAGATAAGGTGGTCATCATGTTAATTTATGTGGATGATCTTTTGATTACAAGAAATGATGATGGGATTATATGAGAAATCAAAGGTATACTTCATAAGAATTTCAAGATGAAAGACCTTGATCACCTTAAATTTTTCCTTGGGATTGAAGTGGCAATATCTAAAGAGGGAATTGTGTTGAATCAACGTAAGAATGCTTTGGAGATTATTGCCAATTTAGTTTTAGGAGGAACACGTGCAACAACAACACTAGAATAGAATTAGAGGTTAACTTCGATTAAGTTTGATAAAGCAATTAAGGTGGCAGGACAAGCTGAAATACTTGAAGATGTAACTGTATATTAGAGGTGTTAGGAATTTAGTATGCGGCAAAATAACCAAAGTGATAACGACATAGACCAAGATATGCACATGAGTCAAGGTTTAATGTGTTCAGCATAACCTACCTCTACGGACGAGAGAAACGAACAATCCACTAATAATGTAGAGAACCCGAAGAGTACAAATACATGATAACCTATGTAATCCCAAAACCCGGTGTACGAATCCCATGACCCGGTGGAACCAAAACACTCTTCCCAACATCCCTACAATACTCATCTCTACAACGTAGGCACAATAGTTGTATAGATCCTAAAAGTGGTTACATCTCTCCAGAGTAATTCCCCCTCTCTCATTATCTTGTTCTCTCATAATTTAAAAGGTTAAACCTAGTCTATATTTATAGACTCAAATACTTGATCACCAAAAAACCTTATTCAATAAGATCTCTACCTAAAATAGATATTTACTAAATCCTAATTACCAAGTAATCTTCAACCATTAGAATTACAACAAAACCCAACTTAATTACCAATTAGAATTTGAGTCAAAATATAACAAGAGGTTAATTGGACGTTTACTTTATCTTACTAATACTCGGCCAAATCACATTTAATTTAGTTCATGCAAATACCTACGAAAATTCATTATGAAGCAGCACTTTGAGTTAGATACATTCAAAAAAATCCAGGGCAGATAATCTTGTTAGCAGCAAACAAAACACCTCAGTTGATTGCATTTTACGATTCTAATTGGGCATCATGTCCCTTGACCAGGGAGTAGGTCACTGTTATTGTATCAAATTAGGTGACTTGTCGGTGTGTTGGAAATCAAAGAAGTAGGCCGCTGTTTCATGTTAATCAGCAGAAGTTGTGTATAGATGAATGACTTCTACTATAGTTTAGTTGGTTTGGTTGAAAAGGCTTATCAATGAGTTGGGAATAAAACATGATACACCAGCATTGTTATTTTATGATAGTCAAGTTGTGTTACAATTAACAGCTAGCTCGATTTATCATGAGCGAACATACATTTTGTGCAAAGGGTTATGTTAACTCCTTAAAAGATCTACTTTTTACATATATATTACCGTGTGATTGCTTATCTTTTGGGTACATATTTGTGCATTTAGCTAAAAGATTCATGCATTTTCATTAAGGAGTTTGAGGAATGAATAAATTTCATTACCAGAGTGAAGGGGTACTTTCTTGTTGTGGTGGGCAAGTCAGGAGCAGCTTTGGCAAAAGTAGAACAAGAGCAGGAAGAGCAGAAGAGAAATGTCGAGTGCCGTTGACAAAAGAAGGACGAGGATTGCCAAGCTCGGTTGGTAAAAGAAGGACGACTGATGCCTGGTCAGTTAGTCGTTAGTCAAAGCCAAGTCAACCCTAATTCAAAAAAAAGAATAAGAAGATAACGCCTCTACTTTGGTGCGTAACACACTTTCAAATCAAACTCTACCTAGGGTTTTCCACGAGCGCCTATATAAAGAAGACCAATGCAAGCAAGGGGAGGCTGCGCCGTGAGGAAGAAAGAGAGTAGAGGGAAAATTGTGGTTCGATCAGGCTGCAACTGAGAGCTCTGGATCCATTGAAGGGTTGCATCGACAGATCTCCTTCTTTGTCCATTTCTCTTAGTTGTTCATTTTGATTTGATGATGATGTTTAAATACGATATTGTTGATGGTTTTCCCAGCCATGAACTAATTATTTAAAGTTGGCTAGGGGTGTTTTGCGATAAACGCTTAGCTTTTAGGTTTTTAATAATTGAATGCCTTGGTATTTTTGTCAATTTTGCTTACGCTTAATTTTATCATATTTTATGTCATACGACAGTTGTCATTGAATGCTCATTATCCCTTAATATCTTAACAGACTTAGGAGATAAGGATTAATTGCTGAATACTAAGGAGAGAAACTTCGACAGAATATATTCAAGTAGATGAGCTTACTTCGAAAGTGAATCTACCCCTTAGGAGTAAATATTAAAACTTTGCCAGGTTAATTATTTGAAGGCATCACTATAGGCATATAGGTGTTAAAGGTAATTAACTTAAAGTATTGTCATCGACATAAACAATACTAACTTAAAATCTGCTCGACGATAAAACCAAGGCTGAAATTTATTAAGTACTATCTTCGCTAGTGTGAAATCCAAGCATCCCTTGCCAATGCCAATCAATCACTTGAATATATTTGTTTGCCAAACTGCCTGATTTCTCACTTTATTTTCTTTTAGTCATTTCCTTAATTAAAATCCGAAATCAATCGCTATTTTATTCATTCTATTTCACAAGTAATTATCATGGCATTTAATTCCTGGACAATCTTTGTGGATATGATACTTAGCTTATTGTTATATTACTTGCTGACCGTGTATACTTGAGCGCAAAAAGGACCTAATCTTGGCAATATTTACTTGCACTATTACACTGAATTATTGATCTTCTACCAAGCATTAGTCGATCGACAAGTTTTTGGCGCTGTTATATTACAATAGAATTTATTATTTTGATTTTTACTTTTGTTTGTTTATTATACTTTTTTTGTTTTGTTTTGTTTTGTGTGACCATAAGTCATACTGCCCATGAAGATTTATCATACGATCCATAGATTGAAAGAACTCTATGCAAGATAAAAAAGATAACGTCAAAATTGGCTCTTAATGGAAATAATAGAGCATATGGTGCCATGAACAATCAAGAAAATCCAGCAATACATGAATAAATACCATCCATACCTACTATTGTTATGGAAGAAGAACGACCTATCAGAGAACACTTGGCACCAACAATGGATAATTTGATGCCAAGACTGATTGGTCTAGAGGTAAATATAACTACTTTTGATCTTAAACTAGTAATGATTCAGACGCTATTGAATGCAGGTCAATTTGATGGATCACCTACTAGAGACCCAAGGCAACACCTGAAGCAATTCATGGAGGTGTGCCTACTAGTTCAACAACCTGGTGTGGCTGAAGAAACAGTGAAGTTGAGACTATTCTCATTCTCTCTGAGAGATAGAGCAAAAATGTGGCTAAGTTCTTTGCCACCTAGTTCAGTTACTTAGTGGGCAGAATTATGCTAGAAATTCCTCTTGAGATTCTAGCCACCTAAACTTAATGTCAAGTTACGGAGTGAAATCATCACTTTTAGGCAAGCTGATGACGATGTTGTATGATTCCTGAGAGCGTTTCAAGGACCTGTTGAGAAGGTGCCCCATGCATGGATTTCGTACTTGGACCCATATGAAGACCTTTTATAATGGACTCAATGCTCATGCCAAAATTATGGTTGATGCTTCGACGAATGGTTTGTTGCGTGACAAGAATTTCACTAAGGCATTTGACATCCTTGAAAAGATTACCACCAATCACCTCTAGTATCCTACTGCCAGACTGGGAACCATAACAAAAGTCATTGGAAAATTATAGCTTGATCTATCAACACTCAAATTGCCAACCTCACTAATATAGTGAAGATGATCCAGAAGCATACTGAAATCTGAGAAGTAAAGGCAGTGAAACCATTTCGTACTATTTATGGAGATGATCATAATGTGGATGAATGTCCAACAAACCCATAATCGATAAATTTTGTTGGGAATTACAACCATAATACTAGTCCACATTCAATACTTATAATGCAGGTTAGAAGCAACATCCGAACTTTTCATGGGAAAATTAGGGAGGTAACCAATATAATGCCCAACATCAAAACAATAATGCACCTCCTGGTTTCAACCAGAATACGATGCCATAGAGAGCATAAAACAATTTCCATCCAGGGCAGAGACCTACTCAGGGGAACACTTAAACATAGTACATAGAGCGAAATAATGCCATTGTCTAGAGTTTAGCAGCATCTATGCAGAACTTGGAGGTTCATATGGGATAGATTGTCAATGCACTCAGTAATATAGCCTAGGGGACTTTGCCAAGTGATGCGGAAGATGCTAGATAGAAAGGGAATAAACAATGCAAAGCAGTCACTCTTCGGAGTGGAAAAAAATGCGAGAATAAAACACCTGTCAAACAATCAAGCATTTGTCATGACGAGAAAATGGCGTCAGTAGTTGAATCCAAGGAAGCAGAGAAAAAGGAGGCAAACACTAACAAGGCTAAACCTCAAATCTAATGCCACCAATACTTTGGCAAAACCAGCAGAGCCAACATTTGCTTATCCACCACTTTTTTCCGTAAAAGGATCCAGAAACACAGACAAGATCAACAGTTTAAACCCTTCTTGAAAGTCCTTAAATAACTATAAATCAACATACCATTAGTGAAAGCTCTTGAACAAATGCCCAACTACGTCAAATTCATAAAGGACATCATATCCAAACAGAGGAAGCTGGGTGATTTCGAGACTGTTGCTCTCATTGAAGAATACAACCAATGATAACCAATAGATTGCCACCAAAACTAAAAGATCTAGGGAATTTTACTATTCCTGCACAACTGGCAATAAATTCATGGGTAAAGCACTGTACAATCTAGGAGTCAGCATTAATTTAATACCAATGTCAGTTTTTAAGAAACTTGGTATTGGAGAGCAAGGCCTACAACAGTAACACTTCAACTGACAGATCAATTTTACGCACATCCCAAGGGTAAGGTTGAGGACGTGTTGGTAAAGGTAGATAAATTCATATTCCCTACTGATTTTATTATTTTAGAATATGATGCCGATATTGACGTCCCAATAATATTGGGAAGACCATTTTTTGCCACAGGTATGACCCTAATTGATTTTCAGAAAGGTGATCTTACTATGCGTATGAATGACCAACATATTATGTTTAACGTATATTAAGCTCTTAAATGTGTTGATAAATCTGAAGAATGCCAAGCTGTTGAGTTCATGGAGTCTATTTTCAATGTGAACATACCACAGATTTTCCAGGGCACAGATGTAGATGCCAGAAAACTGGATGATGAAGATATGATGAGTGAAGAATTTGAGGAACTAACCATGTTGAATGAAGTCATGAGTTATTTCAAGAGACCTAAGCCACTTGAGTTGGCTGGCAGAGAAATCAAGGCACCTAAACCATCTATAGAGGAACCACCAGAACTAGAGCTAAAACCTTTGCCAAGCCACCTCAAATATGCTTACCTAAGAGATAACTCCACTTTGTTAGTGATCATTGCTACTGATTTAACTGATGACCAATAGGATAGATTGCTGGAAATACTAGGCAATTATAAGCAAGCCCTTGGATGGACCCTAGTTGATATTCGAGGGATAAGCCCAACAATTTTCTGAATAACATGGGGTACAAATAAAGTCCCATGATCTTCAACAATTTTCTCAATAGGTATAGCCTTAGGAGTTGTAGTAATTGTCTTATCCAATACAACATCAGGTATAGCAACAATGTCCCCAAGAGGCACAACAGTTTCAGGGGTTTCATCAATCTACACATCAGAAACAAGATCCTTTGCATTTGTCTTAGTTGCAACTGCCTTAAGAGCCACCTCAATAGCTATGGCCTCAAATGACACTTCCCTTGAGGAGCACCCTACCTTAAGAATCCCAGTAGCGCCTTCAGCCACAATTTGCTTAGCCTTCCAAACCTTGATGGTCTTAAGAGGTGGATCTTTGGAAGTAGCCAAGGGACAATACTTTGCAATGTGTCCAAAAGTATTGCATCCCAAGTAAGAAGGAAGACATCAAGGAACAACCACACGAACAACAGTGAAGGTACCATCTTGAAGCTTCACATCAATCTTCTTAGGGAGTACAGAACCCGTGTGTACCTCAATACAGACTTTAGCAAACTCAAGACGTTTCCTAGAGGCAGTTATGGAATCCATATACAAGGGTCTACCCAAAGCACTAGCAATATAGCTAACCCCTTCTGAGAGTAAAGCTCAAAAGGAACTTGATAGAGTTGAACCCATAGTGGCATAGAAGCAAGATCAAAATCCAATTTACGCATATTAGGTTCCCATTTCCTAAGAATTAGAGGTTTGTTTTGTATATGCCACGGACCATGCTCAAGAATTCAGTCTCTAAAAGAAGTATTTGCAAATGGGAAAACAAATAGGTTTGAGCCAGCCATACGTACCTCAACAGCAATATCCTTTCCCCACATTAGGTCAATGATCCTTTACATGGCACTGAAATTGGGTAAATTCCCAATGAATTGCCCCCCAGAGATCGATTTCATTCACGCATCCGTTCATCAAAAATAGAAGGAGGTTATAAACAGTAGGAGAGCCCTCCTCGACAATCGAAGGGAAGAAATCCAACGTTTTCTCCTCAACATCCGATGAAGCAAAGAGTTTCCTCCAATCCGTAAGCCCACTCTTCAATTCAGTCATCCAGGAGAAGAAACCATAAAAAACAATGGAAATCGAAGAAATACGAGAAAAAACCAGCTCGAAATCAAGAAAAAATGGCAGAATTTTCAGGGCACATCAGACCTGCTAACGTGCACCTAGAGAGAATTCTTAACGTGTGCCATCCCAAAAACAAGCATCTAAGGGGGAAACATGATCACCATTAATTGGTAAAGAATGACCCCAGATGCCAACTTTATAGCTTTGAAACTCAAATTACAAATATTAACTTTCGGCTCGTAAAGGCTTGGAAACGATTTCGATTGCGGATGAGCGAATCAGTGAGGGGAAACCATGGTTGAGATGCAAACGCTGCTGCGAGAAGGAGGAGGAAGAAGAGGGGGATGATTGGGAAGAAGTCGAAGAGTTTTTTCCCTGAAGGATATTGATAATATATTTGTTTTGCCTTTCCCTTTTAGTATTCCATGATTTACATTGATTTGAACTGAAACGCATTTCTATTAGCCAAGGGCACATGTAATATTGATTCTAAACAATTTCTTGTTGGATTATGGTGTATTGTTGTTTTCAGATTTGAGTTCATTAAAAAAACACACTTTCTAATGCTCAATTGACGTCTCCCTTTCTTGGTTGTGTATCGCAACCGTGACTTCCTCAGAATCCAGCAACATCACAAGGTAGTTCATGTTATCTGCTTGGACAAACACCAATAATCTAATTATTAGATTCTTCATGTGGTTTAGGTGTTTTATGTATCCCAAATGTTTTATGTTTGAGTTCCCTTCATTCACTTTTATTACTTTTTTCTGGCATTAACTATTATTTAAGTCATACATTGAATGTTGTAATTCATATTACAAATGTGTCATATGGCTTAGTCACCTGATTGGAGGGGAAAATAAATTTATTAAATCAAATTAAAATGTCTAAATAATTCCAATAAGGTGGTCACCATCTAATTAAATGATTAATTTATTAGATTAATTTAAAATTATGACCAAATTGATAGAATGTGTAAGTAACATGACCAACTGCGTAATTATACAAATTTATGTTAACTGTCGCATCACCCTTCATGTTATATTTTAACGGTAGGTGGCTTGATTGATATCACTTAAATACTTAAGTGGTTTTATTGGCAGAATTGAAAGTATAATGGTCAAAATGGAAGCTCCCCATAGTTATGTGGTCATTCTTGTAGTTTACGCTAAAAATTAATAAATTCGACTCGCAACTAATTCGAAAAAGGGTAATTATACCATAAACTGACGGTGGAAACAAAAGGTTTCATAAGCGTCTTAGTTTTAAGGTTTATTGTTTAGAATTTCATAGTCGTGTTTAGAATTTAGGGATAGAATTTAGGATTTATACCTTAAAACCTAAATTCGTAATATATTACTCTAAAACCTAAACTCTAACCTTTAAACCCTAAATTCTAACCCTGAATCTTAAACCCTAGCCACAACTCTTAAATTTTAAACTCAAAACCTAAACTCTAAATCTTAAATTCAATCCTTAAGTGAAATTTTTTGTTTCGGGCACGAAATATCTTCCCTTGTGGTCAAATATTTTTTCAATTCCGAAATTCCATGTGTTCACTTTCCTTGTAACCAAACAGGCCATCAATCAATCCAAAAACCAAGGGTTAAAAGGAGTAAATAGTTGGTTAGGGTTTACGCAAAGAAACTTCGACCTACCGTTTCCTTTCTCCCTCGCTCCCCATCTGTTAGCGAGAGAAAATTTGGGTATGAATATTACAATGTTTCTGGTTTAAAAACCCTGCGTTGAAATCCTAATCTTCTATTTCATTTCATCTTTTTATTTCATATGGGTATTCTTTTTCGTTTATATGGGTAGCTTCAAATTTGATTATCTTGGGGTTGTAATTTGTTTTTACACAAGGGAGGCTGCTGTATGAACGTCATGAAGAGGACACTGCCATGGAGTGTCCAGGTTGATGTAACTTCTTCTTCTTCTTCTTCTTCAATTTCGTTTCTTGTAATGTACGTGTTGCATGGAATGAGAAAGGCTGAAATTTATCAGGAATACATGAAGCAATTACCAATCCCCACACATCGGGGCTCGATCGTTCCGTTTACCGCATGGATGGGATTAGGCAGATCCATGAAACAATTATATGGACAACCCTTGCATTACCTCACTAACATTCTCCTAAGACAGTGGGATCATTTGAGAATCGGCAGCGAGGATGAGCATAGGCCTTTGGACGTTGTTGTCCATCCTTGCAAAGCTGAAGTCACCGCCCGGCTCGTCGATGAACTTCATCGAAAGACCTCGTCTCACCGTCACATTGCCGAAATGTTGCAGGCAGATCCATTGTCCCTTACTTTCATCGATTCCATTTTGATGCAATTGTGAAGTGCAGGCTGAAAGGGTCCATAAGTTTTCACATATCACATGTCTGATTCTGGGGTAAATTGTTTAAACAACACAACAGAAACTATGGATCTGAAGTACGAGGGGTTGAAAACTTGAGCTTCTTTCTTCCATTTCATCCAGTAAAAATGTTGTTAGTTATACAATAGTGTCTTCGAAACAATTGAATGGAAAATTGAGTGGCATCGTTCCAATATTCGATCGATAGTCAAGTCAAAAAAATTTGAGTTAATTTAGCTGACGTGCGTTATTTTATAACTCAAACTTTATTTGAAATTTTTTTAGTCAAGTCGAGTTGTTCAAGTTCTATTCAAAATTAATTGTAATTATTTATAATGTTGTGATACTGGTTGGTTCTAATTTAAATGTAATCATATATGTTATACACATATATTTTACCATATTCGATATACATATATCAGACATAGTTAAGTGAATCAACCCAAAATTGCAAATCAATCCACTAAATACTAAAATTTCCAAATTATTCGAGTCTCGTTTTATAAATCAAACCTTACATCAAATATTTCGAGTCGAATCGAATTTATGAAATTATAATTTGAGTCGAGTAGAATTAAAAAAATCAACTTTTTCTAGTGAAGTCGATTTCACTCACCTAATTGGACAAATGCGTGAAAAGAATAAAAGAGGAGACCTTAGTCGGCTATTTAGCCAAAGTTAATTACTGGAATTCCACATTGCATTCTCCACATAATTTCACCGAATGGCCTTCGACAAAAATTACTCGTTCGTCGTATTAAATTTGTTTCATTTGTGTTTTAAATTTTTCTTAGTAAAATTGTTTCTTTAAAAAATTTAATAACTTTTACAAATCACATTTCTTTTTTATTAAATAAATATATTACATTTTTCATATCGAGATTCAAACTCATATAAACATTCTTAGCACTCGGCCAATTAGCGGATGTCACTTTTTCTACTTTTTTTTAGTTTCTCAACAAAAATAAAATTTAATGTTTTATCATATCCCCCTAAAACTAGGTCAAAAAAGTCAACATGAGATATTTTTATTTTATTTTACTGGTCAATAATCTCTAGAGCAATTGGTTAAAGCTCTTAGTTGACATCATCCCCTTCTCTTAAGTTGTGGGTTCAAAACCCATTAGGAGCAAAATTCCCCTTTCCTAGATAGAAATTGTTCAAAAAAAAAAAAAACTCACCAAATGGGTTTCGACTAATTACTAGTGCTCATCTTGCTTTTTGGCTTAGCTTTCTTCATCTAAAATTTTGAAAGCTCCCTCTCTCTAAAACCTTGTGGCCATGGCTGAAGCATCCATAGAGAGTTTTTTTTGGGTTAAATTTTTCAATCTCAATTCATTAAATTAAGCTAGGGGTTATCTCACCCGATGTCCAAATATTCATTTAGTGTTAAGAATTGTTTGAGATGAGCTAAGAATGTCTTCATCAAAGTTAGTAAATCAAGAATCCCAAAAAAATATTTTTTTGTTCTATGTTGGGCTTTGATTATTGAATAAATCATTAATAGTGTTATTTGTGTTTGTATGAGCGTGAATGAGGAGAAGTCAATAAAGAAGGGAAATTACCAAATGGACCGTTGATCCGATGCCATCTATAAGTTCGAGTTTAGGTGGGTGTAGTTGTAATTGTTTGTTTAATCAACATGTGTTTACTTAGAATTGTGTATGTTTAGGTATATATGATCACTATTGCAAATTTTATTATGTAATGAATTGGACCTGAATTGAACTTAAAAGCTCTTATTGTATGTGTAAGGTACGTGTTACGCTTTCATTGAATTTTGATAAACTATGTGATACGTGCATAAAATGGATGAAACGATATATTTTAGATATGACATTGAAATTGTTTTTTAGGAATGAAACATCAGCAGAATTGTGATGTCTTTTTGAATGAGATCTGGATATTTCTGGATTGATATGTCTTCTTATTATACAACTAACAAAGAAGAGGCTAAAATGAAAAGGGTTAATGGCGACCTTGGTGACAGTCAACTAGAACCATTGCATAAAAGCTTGAAAGAAAGAGTTGATTTAGAGTTTTTTTTTCCGATTTTCATGAATATTTCCTTAAAATTTAAACATTTATTTTTCATTCACATAGAACTTAATTACATTGACTTCACGGATCAATGGGCAAGGAAGCAATATTCAAAACAAATCTTTCATAACACCAATTGAGATATTATTCTAAAAACAGCCTTACCTAATATTTTTCACATCGCTTTGCTATCCTATTATGTCAAAAAAAAATCATCATAAAATAATTTCACCTCAAAAAGCTACCCATGACAAATTCAATTTGTGTAACCCTAATAAGTAATTAGATTCAATTCAAAAAAGGAACTGAGCCTGAATCCGTGAACATGGTGCAAAAAGGCAATCTATAGAAAATGGAAAACCCTAAACTGAATCTATTTACAAATTGAACAAGAGAAGACAATATGTATTAGTCAAACGAAAACCTAAGGTTGAAAGCATACTAATAGGAGCATATGAATATCAGTGAAATCTGTGTTCATCATCTTGACAACAAATCATCATAAACCTCTTCAGTGGTCTTCCAAAGCGCCCGCTTGATGCTCCTCCAAAAAACCTGGTATAACCAAGAAAAGCACCCTTGTTTCTTCATCCCTGCCGCTGCCGCCACTGGTTCAGGAGGCAACAAGTCTTTCAAACTCGTGTAACAAACCGACTCTTTCCCGCTCATCTGTATGTGTCCAACCCTTTTGTGTTAAAAGACAGATGGATCCTCCAATCGAACAAGGAAATAAAAGGGATTCGCTTTTTCAATGATAATAAAATGTGGGACGAGATTGAAGGCCGGATCGGTTCTTTATTAAACACAGTACGTAGATTATAAACTTTTTCCGTAATAGTAACCCGGGTGATCACGGTTTTGAAATAAATTTATTTATGGTTATTTATATATCGTAATCCAACCTAATTGTACCCCAAATCAAATCGGTTTTATTTATCTAATATTCTCTTGTTATGTTAACTGATTTAAATATAAAGCATTCATTTTAAAATTATAAATTAAAATATGTATTTTAATGCTGACTAAAATAGAACCAATTCGAATTGATTGATTTACTTTTTTTTTAAATATATTTGATTGGAAGATTGGATATTGTTAAGCGCGTGGTGGGAAGTAAAAAGTGTTGGATTACATGGCAGTTAACTGTCACTGAACTGGCAGGAAGCTAGTTTAAGAAAGTTCGGATTCTCTTTATTTCATTCGCTTTCTTTCCTTTTAACTCAAAACCATGCAGAAGAAGACGATACATAAATTACCAAAACTGCATCTCAAGAGTTTTGATCAAATTCAATGCTATTTATCGTTAAAAAAACCTGATCCCTACGTAATTAAGAGTCGATATAATATTGCTTTTGAAATATGCTGTTGAAATTTTAGTTAAAGATTTTACTATTTGAAATTATTGTAAAAAAGTGTTTTTGAAAAAATAAATATACTGTTTTAAACATGTTATAAAATTTAAAATATATAATAGTTTAAATTATATTTAAATTCATCAATAATATGCTTATGAATATCAAGCAACATTAGCCGTGCACCATAAGCCGTCGGAACTATTAGTGGGGTGCCAGAGGTAAAAGCAATGGAGTCGATTGATCAACTTGAAGTTATGAGGCGTGGACCATATAGTGGTGAATACGGAGGCATTTCATTCTCCGGTGATATGGATAACCATTATTTTCCAACTACAATTCGCTATGACACCAGGACTGGAATGGTGGCAGAAATGACCACGCTTCCTCTCGGTTACATCCAATTTCCTATGCCTTCATGCTTAAGCCATGTCGCGACATTCTTCAACAGCATGTCACTCCATTGTCTTGGTTGGAAAAATCAAGTTCAGCATTTTCTTCCAACCTTGAGGACAAGGTTCCTCTTCAAGAGGAGGGTATTGTTATGACCCCACGAGCAGTCCATGCCAAATCAACACACACCAAACATTGCCAAGTCAGCAACAAGTGAAGAAGAAAAATACACGTGAGAAAAGGGATCCCAATGCCTTGCTGGCTATGCTAAATTGATTACTATAGCTAGTATTTAATAGCAGTAGAGGGTAGAAGGGAAAGCATAAAAAAATGTTACAATCTCTTATTTAGGGTGTTCATAACTGACCCAATAAATACTCAGAGGCCCAACAAGTTCATAATGCAAGTTAATAAAGTGGAAGAGAGGATCAAAATGAAAATATTATGGTAGTGATATTAGACTTATTGAGCCTCTAGATACCAATTGGGCCAGTTATGAACATCCCTACTCTTATCCTTTCTCAATTTATATTCTCTCTTCTATTCTTCTTTTCATTCTCCTCCTCTCTTCTATTGCTGTATTTTTTTTTTGCTTTTCAGGAAAATCCAGTTTAGTATTTGAGTTCAAGGCATAGATTACTTGTGCTCATTACATAAGACTTAATTCTTCTTTGACACATAAAAAAAAATCCTTTTGTAGAATAAAAAAAGAAAAATTCATACATAGTCCAAAAAGAGTTATGTCCTAGTGGACATAGTATTTGGTCTCATGTCTTGGATCCAAAAAGAAGCTAATATTTTGACTCAACAGTTGTAAATCCAAATACAGCCCAATTAGTGATCAGATTATGTAATGAAAGTATTATTCGGTTTCATGTTTTCCCCCATCCGATCCAAGACAGAGTTTGGACTACTGTTTTGAATATGTGTACATAAACGAAGGGATGTTAGCGGCCTGTTTCTGATTCTAATTTAAATTTTTAATTCATAATTTAGAACGGATATTACAAAAGTTTATTATCAGAATAATATTTTTAATTTAATTTATTTTTATTTTAGAATGTTTGTTGAAGGGGTCTATCTAAATCAACCGATTTATATTTTTAGTTCATAATTTAAATAGATACTATAAAGATTCATAACTCCGATCGCGTGCACGTTTGTTGGAAGGGTCCTAAACCAACCAGTTGTTGGTGGTTTAATTATAATATATTATCCATACCCAAATCAATTGATGTATACATCAACAAGTAGTGAAAATATGAAAATAATGCTAATATTTATTGGGTAAAGTACACAAATGGTCACTAAACTATCCCTAAAAATACAAAATGGTCACCAAACTTTTAAAAATTACATAATGGTCATTAAACTTCAGTTTTTATTACAAAATGGTCATTAGGACGTTAACTCGGAGAAGTGGCAGTTGTAAAAATTTGTATAATAACATATTTAGTCCTCAATATTTCCACATTCAATCAATTTAGACATTAATAATGAGGGTTAAATTAGGAATAAATTAATTAAAATGTCAATATGGAGGATTAAATGTTATATTATTCAAATTTTTGTAACTGTCATGTCAGCCAATTAAAAGCAGTTAACGGCTCAGTGACTATTTTATAACAAAACTAAAGTTTAATGCCCATTATGTAATATTTGAAAGTTTAATGAGTATTTTGTATTTTTAAAGATAATTTAGTGACTATTTGTATACTTGACCCATATTTATTTGACAGGTAAGATTTATAAATGTGCATGACAGTAAATACTACAATGGGAAGTCAAAATATAACCAGAAAAAAAGTGCAAGATATCTATCATCAATTCTTATTTGATATGGGGTATCGAGAATTGTGTTACAAATCTATCTTCAATATCATAAAAGTTGGGACAAAACTTATAGTGCAATCTCATAAAGTCTATTTATATAAATAATATATATTCCATTCGTGCCAAAATGTGTACGATCCAAATCATATTTTAAAAATAATTCTAAATTTAATAAATAAATAAATAATAGTGTTGGTTTAGGAAGAGATGCGTTATATTTCCCTTTGAATTCTTTGGATTGTCGGTAAATTCTTGTTGGAAAATTGTGATAATATAAAAAATTTGAGGCATATATTTAATGGGTAAAGGTGGAGAATCAAATTATAAATTTATCGCTTCATATTCTACTCCATGAGATCTTTACAACGATATTTCATATGTTCAAATTGGTTTAGTGATGAATGAGATATTAATGCTCAAAGTAGGCAACTTGTAAATATTGATTAGGAAATAGTAAGTTTGAATCTCATATTGGTTAGAGACCAAGTGGGAGAGGTGTATATATAATGGAACCAACCAAGGACCAATCACAGAACCAATCATTGTAAAGTTCATCGGTAGCGCTTATTGACCCAGATTCCTATCGGACTGGGAAAGGCTCACAAACAAAATTGGTCATTGGAATGTCCCCATATACAGGTATGAAACACTAAGTGTACCGATACGGGCTGCTCCAAATGTATTTTTGGGAATCGAATCAAAACCCATGCCTATTCAAATTACTTACAACAACCTAATGCCTATTCAAATTACTTACAACAACCTAGTCATGCTTCTAAAATTATACTAACATTAAATATATATGTTCAATTGATTACATGTCATATTTCAACGCAAATCAAATTCAAACAACAAATTTAGAGGCATTCTTCCTAATAATACCAAATAATTTCCAAAATGCACCAAGAGGGTCAAGACTCTAAACATATAGACTATAAATCAATAAAGACTAGAGGCATATGATCACTTAAACACTAGGAAACTAAACAATCCATCAAATCACATTAAAATAAAATCAAGCGGCATTATAATCGATACACATCATTAATGTAACATATGTATTGTCATCATCCAATTGATACAAATTCGATCAATTTATCATATGTATTGTCATCATCCAATTGATACAAATTCGATCAATTTATCGAGCCTTTTACAAAACAAAACTTTCCAAATATTTATCCCACATTGCCTTGTTACAAACATTACGCCAAGTATGGCATATAGCGGCATTTTAGCGGCGTTTTAGGAGTAAACGCCGTTAATTTTGCACAACTAGCGGCGTTTACATAAAAAACTCCACAAATGAAAAAATTCACGGTGTTTTAAGGATAAACGCCGCAACAAGTCTTACTTTTCATGGCGTTTGGATATAAAACGCCACAAATGTACTGTTTTAGTGGAGTTTTTATATAAAACGCAGCAAATGTACATTTTTAGTGGCGTTTGTATACCAAACGCCGCAAATGTATAGTTTTTAGTGGCGTTTGAGAACAAACACGCCGCAATAGGTCACTATTTCTTTTAATTTAGAGATATACCCTCTCACTCTCTGTCACTCTCCCTCACCCGATCCCCAAATCAAACCCACAATCCCTAGCTTTTCCTCCATCATTGACCTCAATCTCCTTCATCATCGCTCACAAGAAGGCGTCGCTCACCAGACTCAAATCTGACGCCGAACGCGTCATCGATATCTACAACCAAGGCTTCTCGTGCGTCTTTCTTTACCTCTTGTTCGTTTTTTAGTCCCTTTACTTTAGATCTAGCTCTAATTACTAGATCGAGATGGGAATGTTGAATCGCTGAATTGATAATGTAAGTACGAATTTGACCTATCCTTACTATCTCATGTAGCTCCCGATTTTGTTTTAGGATTTGCATGTAAGCACCTGATTTGCATGTCCGAGAAAAGATCAAATTTTACTTTGTTTTCTGCTGATGATTCAATTTCGAGAACATAAAGAGAAAATAAGTCAATTTAAATCGATTTTTTTTATTTTTTAGTACTTGGATCTTAGAGGACTGCAAATATGGTAATTTTGGAACTATTAGTTTTGCTTTTATTTTATTTTCTTGTATTTTTTCTTCCCTAAAATCTTGCCTTTTTCACAGATTTTCAGTTTTCTTGCTGTTAATTCATGTATAGGTCCTTATTTTTCGATGAACTAAAATACTAGAGGTAATTTCATAGATTTTCGATTTAAATCTGGTAATTCATGTATTTTTTCACCCGATCCCTAAAATACTAGAGGTAATTTCATTTTCCTCTCATTTTATATTTGTATGCATCATGCATTCTGTTTTTTGTGTTTAAAATTATGGTAAGAAAGTCTTAGTTTTTATTAAAATTAGATCATTGGAACTGTACGGAAAAAGAATGAGGTTCCTTGCAATACCTTATAATCTTGTAGCATTGGCTGGTTCTAAAATTATAGATTCGAACCCACATTCTTGTTACTTCGTTGGTCATCAGTTGGGTTATTACAGAGGTAAAATTAACTGAATTTTTTGTTTCTTTTCCATTTTCCCTTCAAATTCGTAGTTAATATTAGGAAACTTTAATTGGTGATAATCTAGAGTTGAAACTGATGAATATATTACTTTGCATTAGTTGATCGTGTTTTTGGTATGTTTGAGATCTTCTCTTTAGTATTCAAAGTTGACTAATATGGAAGGAAGGGTTTTATCAGTTGTAATCTTCTTTTGTTTGCAATATCACCGGGTAATAATACACTACACACAGCCATTGTTTTTTAGTTTCAACATTCAAATATTTTGAAGCCTATGTTACAGAGATTTTGATCAGAGAATTTGACATGGGTGTATGTCCAATTTTGTTTATGATTATGAGTAATATAGACATATATTCTGAAATTGCTATTAACTTATCGTATTTAACTTTTTTGGGTATAGGGATTCGGGATGGTAGTTGGCGGTAGTGGTGACCTCTTAGGAACAAAATATGTAAAGTGGATTAAATTGCGACAAATTGTATTTTTGTAATGAAATAAATATTTTAAGTTAATTGTGACAGTAAATTTTTGGATGAAATAAATATTTTATTTAACAAATATTTTGTATCTGTAATTTACATTTTTTGACGAAATAGAAACAAGGAAAAAATGATTTTTATTATAAATTTATTTCCCTTACAATTAAGCTTAGCGGCGTTTGATAAACAAAACGCCACTAAAAGTTTGGCTATTGCAGCGTTTGTAAAATAAAACGCCACTAAAAGTCAGACTATTGCGGCGTTTGTCATTAAAAGCGCCACTAAAATTCACTAACATATAGTGGCGTTTTGGGGGAAAAATGCGTATTCCCGGTGTTTTTGTAAAACGTTGCTATATCCCTAATCATATATCTGCGCTTTAAATATCAAACGCCAGTATAGATATCAACCTTTTGCGGCGGTTTTTGTTCACAAACGCCGCTAATTGTGTTGTCGCTCGATTCAGCGGCTCTTCTCACGGCGCTTAAAAACGCCGCTAAAAACATTGTTTGTTGTAGTGAAATAGTTAAAAATACCATAAACATACTATTTTATATGCTTGTCTTGAGATCATTCCCTGCTCATAGGCATTTTCATGCTTGTATAAACATAACATAGCAAACTTTAATGCATAAAAACAGTCAATATTCATAGTACATGCTTCCAAAACGATTCGATTAAATAATGCTCCCATATTGCATTTCAAAACCCATTAGCAAAATTTAGGAAAACATACTTCTGAGCTTAGTTAAGCTTGCTAGGCTTAAACTAAACCCCCAAAACCATAATTCAAACCTCTTTAGAGAATCAAGATACGTTTGCACTCACCAACATACTATCACCTCAAAGCCAACGTCTCAACGCTTAACTAAAAAACGTCCAAACGATTGTCAACCTTTACAAGAAAATACAAGAGTTAATATAAGTTGGACTAGACCACTTTATTATAATATTTTGCCTTGACATCACACAATAAATATTTGAACCATTTCTATTTCCCAAACAACTACACGAATCAAAGCAAAACTATTTCTTTCCCATTTTTTTCCACGCCTGCAGCTTGTAACACCCATTTTACGAACGAAATGGACAGCAATACACTCCCCTGATCACGCCCCTGTTTCGCAACCATTTAATTCCCCTTTTTTTAATCAAATTATATATATAGGATCATATTGCACTATGTAAAATTTAAAAATTTTACATATTTTTTGGACCATTGGATGAAGGTAATGAATGGTTGAGATTAACAGCAGAAAATGTGAAGATTATCACAGGGAAAAAAGAGATAAAAAAAATAATCTTAGTCATTTATTACCCTCACCAAAGGTCCAAAAATATGTAAAAATAATTGAGGTATATATATATATATATATATATATATATATATATATATATATATATATATAGCCATTTATTACCCTCATCTAACGGTTCAAAAATATGTCAAAGTAATTGAGTTATATATATATATATATATAATATGATGGCAGCAGGCCACGTCACACACTAAAAATCCTTACAAGCATTTCATCGAATATACATGATGCATACTACTATGTGATCAAATAATTCAACCAATCACATTACCAATCACCTCCTCCAAGAACACAAATCTAAACTTAACCAATTAAATTAATTCCGTTACTAATTTTATAAAATCAAAATTAGATTACATCTAATCCATAAAAATAACTCTCTTTTTTAAATGTAATGAGTCTTGTTAAAAGCCTCCTATTGTTCCTAATAGGAAAAAAGAATGCCGGATTTTATTGATCAAATAAACTTGCAATAAGTTACATCCAAAAGCTCACAGAACACGCGTACAAAAACAAACCGACCAACCATAAGAACATGGGCGGATGCATTAAGAAATTTTAGGGTGCAAATGACCCTACTAATTGAACTAAAGTGCCTTTCAAATTCATTATAAAATATAAAAAACTAGAATTTTTTTATAAAAAATATAAGAATTGACCTCACTTGATTTTTTGGATATATGGTCAACAATACTTATTGTAGTACTATAAAAAATTTTCAAATCTAATACTCTATTATAAACCCACTATATAGAAATTCTGGTTTTGCCACTACATAAAAATACGAAAACCTTTTAATTCACGTACCCAGCTAGCACAAGAACAATCATCACACAGTACCAAGCAGCTTCAAACATTCCCATAACCAGTCAAACATTTACTGAGCTACATAAAGAAGGTCGACTGGCCTATCAATGCCTTGCTTGGCTGATTTATCCACTTTACTGCCATTAAACTGTCAGATTCGATGCATAAGGGGTATGAACCCGACCACTTCGAGGAGGCAAACACAATACATGCTTCATAATTCCAAGCAGCTCTGTATTAGTAGGATTATATAATCCAATTGATTTAGAGAGACGACTTAAAAAAATTTACCCTCATGATCGCGATGAGTATTTCCAATGTCTACACTACCAAAATTCTCTCGGATGGTGTAATCACTAATTTTATCCGGGATGTTAACCCGTTTTATTTATTTATTCACTTCGAATGCTTGAAACATTGGGCTTTGATTATTATCATTTTATATTATTGCAAAAAAACTAAAAAATATTATTAATATACTATATTTATTACTATTATTATACTTGGATTCTTAGTATTATTAATTTGTTTTTATTATATGTTATTATAATTTGAAAGAAAAACAAAACACAAAAATTTTATTATGATTATTAGTTTTTTGTTAATATTATATATATATTATTATTAGTTATTAGCAATTTTATTCCACGGTCAGTTATTATAGTTATTATTAGTATTAATATTAGTTTAAAACAAAAATCAAAAACACAAAAAATATTAAATAAATAATAAAGCCCAATAAATATCAAAGCCCGATAGTTTATTCAACAGTCTATTATTTTAAAAAAACCCAAAAAAATTAATATTACACTATGGCATGCTAAAGACCCAAGTAATTAAACCCTAAGCCAAACCATTATACATGTTTCATCTTTGTGCAGCCATACATTAGCCGTTAGATCATGTTATGATCTAACGGTCCAGGATACACCATTGGAGGGAAACTTTAATTAGGGATTTGTCTGCCCAGCGTCGCATCATCACAGCCATCAGATCAAGGAGCACATCAAGCGGCCAAGATCAAGCCTCACGCGAGTGTGATCTACGCTTTGGCCTTTTCGCTCCGTCACGCGCGCGTGTACCGCACGCCCTAACCTCCTAGATCTCCACACGCGCCTTCTTAGCTCTCGTGACGAGTCAGACCGCGGCATGAATAGGCCACAACAGCAGCTCTCTCTGGTCCCTTCTCCGGCCAGTACACCACATGCAATAAAAGAACAAACATCAGAGCCAGGTCGTACGCGCAAATAAGCAAAAAAGGCAAAAAAATAACAAATAGCATTAAACATTACAGAGCACAGAACCTACAAGCCAACAATTTCAGAGGATACCAGTTTCTCAGAGCAACCAATGGCAATTTTTTTCTTATTTTAATTTATGTAAAAACCAGTGTAATATCGGGTATAAATGGAAGACCCTAAAATATTGTAATGGATTCGGAAAAATTTTCAGAAAGAATACAAAAAAACTGAGATTTCCCAAGGTATCTTTTTTTTTCTTTTTTGCATGTATCAACAAAAAATAAAAAAACAGAAAAGAAGGGGATTAAGGTTTTAGATCTGGTTACCCTCGAAACGTGGCCATTGTGGTTCATTCCTCCTCTCTCTTGGTAAAAGCCCCTGGCTTTCGAGCGGCTGTGGTGAACCGATGAAAGAGGGGTTTTTATGTTATGTTTTCACAAAATAAAATAAGGGCTTCTTCGTTTTCAAAGGATCTGAGTTCAGATCTGGGGTTAGGAAAGAAGATGAGTCATTTTGGTCTTTTTTTATTTCGTCGTCCGCCGGCGAGCGACGACCGACATGGCGGAAGGTTGGTGGCTTCTAGGCATGTGCCCCAATGAACGACAGCGTTCATCAGAGGTTGAAAAAGAAGGGAGAGCGTTTTTAGAGTTATGAAAAAATAAGCTGAAAATTTTCTATTTTCAATAAAGTTTTGAGTTTCATACCTATTTTTAAAAAGAAAAAAAGGATTATTTTTTTAAACCTTCCGCCTCCCTTTATTTACACGTGCGGTCCTTCCGCAGTTCAAAATCACCCCCCGTCCCCTAAAGTTTTCAAAACTTTTCAACTTTGCCATTGTTTCCACTCAGATTTGATTTCCAAAAATGGTTTTATATCCTTAAGATCCCTCCGCGTTTTTGAAGTAATTCTTCGGCCATTCCGCCTTTCGAAATTATTTCCGTAGCCCTTCCTGTTTTTTTTTTTTAAATTGCAATTCCATCACTGTTTTCAACACACATTTCATTTTAAGTGATAATGTCACTTTAGGTCCTTCAGTTTCTTTTTCCATTTAAATCTGGTCCTATCCAGTGTTCGAAACTACCTTATTGCCCTAACCTTTTTGTATTTCTTGTTTCGATCTAATCCCTTTCACATATGCATATTTAAATCTTAAATCTATTATTTACACTTAATTTCAGTTCCTGTTCTTTGGTTTATCCACATGTATGTCCATGTTATTTTGTATCTAATTCGTTGCTTTTCTCTTTGGATTATGATTGTGAACATGTTCGAGTTGGTTGATTTGTGTTGTCTAGGTAGTCTAGGTTTGTATTTAATGTAGTCATATCGTATTTTGCTTTTTTAATTTGTTATGAATGTATATATACTGTTTTTAGTTTATCGAACTGTTTTATGTATAACGTAGTGTAGGTAGTATAATGTATACATGTTTTGTTGATTTATTTCGTTTTTTAGGTTTTCTTATGATGTAGCTTATATATTGGTATGTATGTAATACAATAAAATTTTGGTTTCTTTGTTCATGAACCGGTATGTGTATACATTCATTTATTTTCCTTATAATCGTACATGTATAAATTATATTTGGTACGAACGTAGTATACATGTATTATATTCATGCATAGCATAGTATTTGTTTTTGATGTACGTTTTATTTTTGTTCCCTCTTTTGTATTTTGTCAGATTAGGCCTTTTAGGATTAGTTTAGGGTTTAAAATTTAATTTAATTAATTGAAATTATGTACTCGGCTTATTGGGGCATAATTTCTAAATTAGTTAAATTAAATTTAGGATTAGATTTTTTAGAGCCATAGTTAGATTTAAGGTTCAATTAATTTAATTAATTTAAATTTATCATTGATTTATTGAGATAAATGTTAAATTTATTAAATTAGTTGAACATCTCTTAATTACCTTTTAGGATAAAATTGATATTTGACTTAAGTGGACACCTAATTAAAATCATGATTAATTAATTCAATTTATTTTAAATAGAATCCTTGGCTTATTAGGATACTAGTTTAAAATCAATCAAATTAATTATTTTGATTTAAGATAATCAATAAAATATTAGGGTTTTCTAGTTTTTTAGGATTTAATTACTTTAGGGTTAATACTAGACCAACCTAATTAATAATTAGATCACTAATGATATTTTTCATAATTGAGCCTTTTAGGTTAAAACTTTAGTGGGCCTAGGGCTTTAATTTCAAGCTTTTTCTTGTCATGCATTTTATTTGTCATTCATATGACTTTAATATTTTAATGGACATGCATATGGCTAATTAACTTGAATTATAAAAAGAAGGTATTTATTAATTCCGATATTTGAGTCGTAACAGTCCTGGCTCATTGGATGTTGACTAAATATTCGAATTAATTCTTACCGTCTAAAGGTAAATGTAATTCGAGATAAAATCCTGGCAAGACATAACACAATTCTTAAATGTTTGCATCATGCATAAAGGTGATGTACGAAATTTGAACCATAAATTAATACGGCAGTCGAGCTTATTCAATGTTGGTTTAATCTTTGGTCTGAGGTATCGTCACTCTTATTAATTAAACGTTTAATTGATTCGAGTTCACCAATTTGACTAAGCGCGTCTAATTAACGTCTAAATTCAATCGCGAACAATTTAATTAAATTCAATTTAAATTTCGATAATTTCCATCAATTAAAAGCAATATATATTTTGGTACAAATTTCCGAGCGCGATGGGGTGTTAATCATTCCCCACGCTTAACCAACTCTCGAACCCATTTTCGAATAAATCCATGTTTTATGGTGTCCGACCTACCTTAGTGGCCATGTGGCGATTCCAAGTTATTTTTTTATTTTCAAAAACACGGTTTTTAAGGGACTTCCCCACTTTTCCAAATATTTTTCCAAAAAGATGAAATGAAACCTATTACTCTCTTTTTAGCGATTTTCGAATTTCAAAAAAGGTCGCTACAGCTGGCGACTCTGTTGAGGATAGATTTTTGTTTTTTACAAAACAAAAAATGAGAGTTAAGCCAATTAAAAAAAATCTATATTGTTTTTTTAATGATGGAAATTTTGAAATTTAAATTGAATTTAAGCATGTTGTTCTTTCTTGAAGATATGACTTTAATTATACATGCTTCGATGATTGGTGGTTTTGAATTAATTGCCCATTTAATTTCTAAGGAATCACAGCATATGTTGCATCATGATCATTAAGTTCTTTACCCGAGCTTTGTCCCTTGTGTGGGAGTGAAACGTCAAATACCCACATGTGTAGCCCTCTACAGGTCGGTAATTCACTTTCAGAATCCATGCCTTTTGACACGTGAGCAGCCCTCCACGTCGCTAGGTCATGCTTTCGCTCAAACCGAATCCAATCTGCAAGCCTATAATGGGCCAAAATTTGGGGCTCTTGTTGCCTCAGTAGGTAACAAGATAGGTTCGAGTACCCTTGATTAGGACCGAACCCATATGCATGAGAATCTAAGAATCCTACCCCGATTAGAGCATGCAGACATCCATAGTGAGCTAGAATTCATGTGGTTAGGTTTTCGCTTTTCTTTGTTGGTTACTTCGCTTTGCTACTTTTTTATTTAATTAATTTTTTTATTCTGTCCATTACTAACCTTTTTTCTTTTATTTTCTTTATATCCTGTCATGTCATAAAGGAAACACTGATTTGAAAATAGTCTAAAATTAAAGGCTTGATAAATGAGAGATTAGGTAATTAACAACGATGAGAAGAATTTTGAGGAATCCCCACAAAAAGGTGATTAGCCGAAGGGTAGAACCGAGGAAAGAGAAATTGAGGTTCAGAAGCTCAAAGACCAAGTTGCAAGTCGCAAAGGGGCAACCCAAGAGTATCAAATACCGATGATGGAACGACTCTGAGATGCTGCTTAGAGTATTCGGGAACAAGATCAAGAGATGGCAAACTTGATGGATCAAGTATGAGGAATTGCCCAATGGCTCCGATTCCTAGCATGGATGCTATTGGACTTCAGGAATACGTAAAAGAAGAGTCAGAAAAGGAACAAAGGGCGTCTTGGTATGGGTCGCATGTCCAACGATTTTCTTTTATTATTATATTAGAATGATAACTATGTTAGTGCAAGTCGTTTAACGAGGATATTTGCCAAATCGGTGTTTATCTTTGCATTCATGCATATTTATATTATGTAGCATTTGTTCGCAAAAATTGCAAAGTATTAAAATTGATTAAAGGTTTTCATACGAAAGAACTTTGGTGCTTCATGATTGCATCCATTTGTGCATTTTAAGTGTTTGCTTGTAATCATCTATTTCTATTCTACATATGATGCATAACATGCATTAATTCATGAAACAATAAAATTAATTGTTGGGGACCCTCTCTAGTGATCAAAGATCCTACATCAAAGAAAGCAAATGGAAATAAGTTTTACTAAAACGGAATTCAGTTTGAAAGAAACAATTGTCTCAGAAAATAGAGAAAGCCAAGGGAGGACTTCGAGCCAGTACAGCTTCAGAAGCATGAATGACCTAGTGGCTAGGGTGGATAAGCTCGAGGAGCTTCAAGAACTTTTGGTTGGGAACCAAAAGGAGATGATGGCTTATGTGAAGAAGTTCCAAGAGGAAACTAGGGGGCAAATCGATGAATTGATGAGTATCATGGCCAAAGGAAAGGGCTTGACTGAAGGCTCATTCGATCGAAGGGAGATGGGAAAAACAAATGAGAATTGAGATTGCAAATTCATAGCGGAAGAGACTGACTGATGAAGATCAAGCCATCGTCAACCAGTATGAGATAGTCCGCACTATTTTCGAATGTCCCGTCGAATTGGTGTTAGATAAGATTGAAGATTTTCTCTTGAAAATCTTGTCTATGCCAAAGGCTCAAGAACCAGCTCAGAGGTAGTTTAAGAAAATGGATCATGAGGTTAATAACAGAGACACCTTCGAAGGCTCTAAGGAGCCGACGGTCTCCTCACCCCAGGCCATGTCCCTAAATGTGCAAGGCTCGAATAGAAAGGGGACTAGAGGTCCCGAATAGGAGATAAAGAAGAAATCATTCACCTCTTTACCAATTTCGTACACGGAGTTGTACTCGCAACTATGCAAGGCCGCCGATTTGGTTCGACCATGTCTTTGTTACTCCCTTTCAATCGCTTTACCCAGTATGGTATGGCCCTAATGCACACTGTGATTACCACGCCAGAGTAGTGGGACACACGACAAAAAATTGCCCGACATCCAAAGAAGTGGTGCAAAGCATGTTAAAAGACGGAGTCTTGAAGTGTGAAGGACATAGTATGGAAATTAATCCACCTCCACAACACGGGGGTTTGGACATGAGTGCTCTTGAAGAGGTATATGCAACGAGGGCAAAGATGGATGTGCTAAGAGACAAGTCTCCTTTAAGTCAGGAATTCAAACCATTGTGCATGGCAAGGTTGACCGAAGCTCTCTCATGAATGAGGAGATTGAAAAGATAAGTGAAAGTGGGGACTATGAATTTATAGTGGAAAAAACATTATTTGGTGAAAACCAAGCTCTCACCAATTAGTGTAAGGTAGGCGGTGTCGCCTCTGAATGTCCTGCTAAACTAGTGATGGGTGAGACTGAGGACTCTCCCTTAAAAGATTTATCTTCGCCAATGAATGGAAGGACAGATGAGGTAGAACCACATGAATCTCTCCAGTTGTCAGCAAACCCAACTTTCAGTTCTCAAGAGAAAGACAATAAAGTAGATGGCTTTCAACTTAGTCATATTTCTCTTACCTATCGGGAGTTGTTCTCAAAGTTACTAGAAGCTCGACTGATTGCACCATACTTTGTCAAAGCTCGGTCACCTCCATATTCGAGATGGTTCAAAAAGAAAGATCATTACGATTACCATGCCGGAATTCAAGGGCATTCTCTGGAAATGTGTGTGAGTTTTAAGTGTAAAGTTCAACATCTTCTGGATCTGGGAGTGATAGAGCCTGGGACAATGGGTCTGGGTCTGAAGATTAATTTCCCAACTGTGGCCAGCACTATGAAATTAGGGAAAGATAGGGCACCATGATTAAAGATGAGGATAAAGCAAAATTGCCAACATCAACAAAATCTAAAAATTTCAACAATTATCATGATCCCAACTATTCCACGGAAGACATTATTCTGAACCCGCTTGAGAAGTCAAGAGCAGTTCCTAAAGAGTCCACAAAAGTGACAGTGCTTGAGAATAGTGGCGTTCTCAAAGAAAGAGAGTTATGTTTAAGGAAAAAGGGCAAGGAAGGCTAAAAGGCATAACAAAGATGCGAAAGGGAGTAACAAGAGGATGAAAATATCATTCCTTATGTGAAATTCTGAGCTGCTACCCAATTTAGTTTAGAACAAACTCTTGAGGCCGCATCCCATAAAGTGACATGCTTATTTCAATCCTCATGTGTTTGGTACCTAGGTTCTATGTGGATATCATCAAGGTGATCTTAGCCATACGACGAAAGAGTGTGTGTTTTTGAAAGGCAAGATCTATGAACTTTTTAGGAAATGAATACTTTCTTTTGAGAATGAGGGACCTAAGATCAACAAAAGGGTCGAGTTCTTAGGAAAGATTGAAGATTCGGGGTGATTAACCAGTGTCGCAATGGTCTAGGATTTCTAGTGCATCCTATCCATGTTTTTTAGATGTCACATTTTCACTTTTTCTCGCATGTTTTTTCTTGCTGTACTTTTATGTGTGTAATCAACTTTGCTACTCTTTGCCCAAAAGTAGCAATGATCTTTTTGTAAGGGCATATGTTATGTTTGCATGTTTTATTTCCATGAAAGGATTTATAATTTAGTTAAATATATGCATATATATTCTTACCCTCATAGATTCTCGGATATCACGTGCATGAGCGGTATTGATTCTAAATAAAAGATTAATTGAATGTTATGATCATGATGAAGTGTGATTTTTTGCTCAACCTGCTCTGGTCGATAAAGCGCGAGACGCAAGATTACTACTCTTTTGATAACGTTCGATGATAAGAAAATCTCCTAAGAAAGACTAATAAAACAGTTTGAATGTGAGAATTCTATTAATGTAAAAAATAAATAAATCTGTCAAGAAATGAACAATTAATGGAGCTGTGGGGAATAACAAATCTAATAAGGGACTAGATTCCACCTGTTCAATACCCTAGCATCAAAGATAAATCCCTAAAATCAATGAACAATCAAATAAGTCTCGGAGCATCCTGATGGAGCTGTGGGGGGAAGAACAAATCTAATAAGGAGATATGCTCCACCTGTTCAATACCCTAGCGTCAGAGATGACTCTTTGAAGGAACTGACATGATATTAATTGTAATGGGAAGAATACACATGTACTAAAATTCTTGAATTAATATAATATTCTTTCTTCTTTTACACTCTATGTGTTAAGCAAATTCGAAAACCATGAATATTTTGGGGAAAAATAATGAGAACTAGAAGGAGTAGTTTTCAAACAGAACAAGCAAATACCATAATCATTAGGATGAACCGAGAAATTTGGGAGGAATTTCACAGCTACAAATATCGCCACAACATTCAATGGTAAGCTATTGACCATCAGGGAATTAAATTTAAGACGCTCTTGAATTTGATATCCGGGGCATTCTATTCTTTTTCTATTGATTTTGATTTTGTATATTAATCCAAAAAGCATCATTTGTTGAAACGTTAATCGAAAAACTGGCATAGATAAAAGAGAGAGAGAGAAAAAAAGAAATAGAGAAAATAGAAAGAATAAGGTTTCTCTGTATTGGTGTAAGAATATAGTTTAGAATGTGTGGTCAATGATGCACATGATCGACCTAATGAAAAATCTATCAGTGATTCCAAAGGAAACAGTAGCAAAACTCCGTATGCTAATGGTTCAAGGACTCAAAGTGAGTGTCTGTTGTAATGCCTTGATTGATTCAGAAGAATGAAGATTGAATCTTATTGAAGAAATGAAATTTTGAGACTTGGAGACATGTTTTTGACCTACCGTTGAAATAGAAGAAAGATAATCCCGTTGGATCAGAGGCAAGAAAAATAACAGCCAAGCCCGGAGGTGAGATAAGTTATTACCAAAATCCCAAAAATTGTTCTTCTACATGGCGTCTGAGATAGAGCTTTAGGTCAAGGATGTATATGGTCAACCTAATACAAAACCCGTTAGTGGTCCTGAATAGATTAATAGCAAGACTTAGTGTACTGCACAGTTCAAAGACTCAAAATGAGCGGCTGCCATAATGTCTTGATTGGATCATCAAAATGAAGATCAAGACTTATTGAAGAAATAAAAGTTTAGAGATTTTGGGGGCATGTTTTCAGCCCAACATCGAAATAGAAGAAAGATCGTATCAATGGGTCAAGACAAAATAATAGTCAAACCCAAGGGCAAAAATCTAGAAGCGGAAGAATGTGTCTCTGTATGGCTTCAGGGATGAAGTTTTAGGTCTACATGGTCGACCTAGCATGAAAGAATAATTTGTCAGAAATTGTATTGAGAACAATAGCATGATTTTATATGCTAGACAATTTAGAGACTCGCGGTAAATTTCTACCACAATATGTCATATGGCTCAAAATATTGAATACTTGGGACCTTATTGAAAATAAGGAAAGTTTGGGAACCTGGGGGACGATGATCATCTCAATTTTCAGATAGAAGAAGGCTCGTTGTGAAGAGTCATAGAAGAGGTGATAGTTGAGCCCAAGTTGAGTGAGAGCAATGTCACAAGAAGGAAAACGATAGATTTTGTATGACTAGTGTAAAGCAGCAACTGCCTTTCAAAATAAGACAAAAGATGAAGATTCGGTAAAGACAAAAGAAATGCTTTGCTTGGCTCAGGAAATTAAAAATTGGACCCCATCAAAGTGTAGAAAGCTTAGAGATTTAGGGGCACGGTGTTCACCCTAAAGTTGAGATTGAAGAAGGCTCGTCGTGAAGAGTCATTGAAGAGACACCATTTAAGATAAAAAGAAATGGGGGCAATGTTACAAAATTGAACTTCAAGATATGATAGGTTTTGTTCTATCCAGTGCAAGTCAGCAGTCTCCTTCTAGATGAAACAAAAGATTCAGCAAAGACGAAAAGCCAGGGAAATTGATGGTGATCAACCCGAAAATAAGGATTTCCCCAACAATTCTAAAAATAACTTCACTTATGCATCATTTGTAGCTAGGCATCCTTTAGGTATGAGCGTGATAACTAGCATAATCGAATCATAGTGTATGTTCTTTCAGGAATTTGAGAAACAAAAAAATGAAGAAGTAGATCACAACGAAGAGTTAAGAAATATTTTAGCTATTTAAGAGAAATGAACACCTTATGCCAAGGCGATGAAGATCGAGGGCATTTCGGTAGTCTCTAAGCGGGATACCAATCGGTGTCAAGGCGACCCGAAATCAAGACATCACTTTTTGGGATCCTCAAGGTAAGGTACCACTCCATGCAATGGCGATGAAGATCGAGGGCATTCCAGTAGTCTCTAAGCGGGATATCATTCGGTGTCAAGCAACAAAAAATTAGGACATCACTTTTTGGGATCCTCAAGGTGAGGTACCACTCCATACCAAGGCGATGAAGATCGAGGGCATTCTAGTAGTCTCTAAGAGGGATATTATTCGGTGCCAAGACAACTAGAAATTAGGGATCCTCAAGGCGAGGTACCATTCCATGCCAAGGTGATAAAGATTGAGGGCATTCTAGTAGTCCCTAAGCAGGATATCATTCGGTGTCAAGATGACCAGAAATCAGGGATCCTCAAGGCGAGGTACCACTCCATGCTAAACTAGTGATGGGTGAACTGAGGACTCTCTTTTAAAAGATTTATCTTCGCTAATGAATGGAAGGACAGATGAGGTAGAACCACAGGAATCTCTCCAGTTGTCAGCAAACCCAACTTTCAGTTTTTAAGAGAAAGGCAAGAAAGTAGATGGCTTTCAACTTAGCTATATTTCTTTACCTATCGGGAGATGTTCTCAAAGTTACTAGAAGCTCGACTGATTGTACCATACTTTGTCAAAGCTCGGTCGCCTCCATATTTGAGATGGTTTAAAAAGAAAGATCATTGCGATTAGCATGCCGGAATTCAAGGGCATTCTCTAGAAAGGTGTGTGAGTTTTAAGCGTAAAGTTCAACATCTTATGGATCTAGGAGTGATAGACCTTGGGACAATGGGTTTGGGTCTGAAGATTAATTTCCCAACTGTGGCCAGCACTATGAAATTGGGCAAAGATCAGGGCACCATGATTAAAGAGGAGGATAAAGCAAAATTGCCAACATCAACAAAATCTAAAAATTTTAACAATTATCATGATCCCAACTATTCCATGGAAAACGTTGTTCTGAACCCGCTTGAGAAGTCAAGAGCAGTTCCAGAAGAGTCCACGAAAGTCACAGTGCTTGAGAATAATGACGTTCTCAAAGAAAGATAGTTCTGTTTAAGGAAAAGGGGGCAAGGAAGGCTAAAAGGCATAACAAAGATGCGAAAGAAAGTAACAAGGGGACAAACATATCATTCCTTATGTCAAATTTTGAGCTGTACCCATGTTAGTTTATAGAACAAACTCTTGAGGTCGCCTCCCATAAAGCGACATGCTTATTTCAATCCTGATGTGTTTTGTACCACCAAGGTTCTATGCGGATATCATCAAGGTGATCTTAGCCATACGACGGAAGAGTGTGTGTTTTTGAAAGGTAAGATCTATAAACTTTTTAGGAAAAGAATACTTTCTTTTGAGAATGGGGGACCTAAGATCAACAAAAAGGTCGAGTTCTTAGGAAAGATTGAAGATTCGGGGTGATTGACCAGTGTCGCAATGGTTAAGGATTTCTAGTGCATCCTGTCCATGTTTTTTAGATTTCACATTTTTCGCTTTTTCTCGCATATTTTTTCTTGCTGTACTTTTATGCGTGTAATCAACTTTGCTACTCTTTGCCCAAAAGTAGCAAGTATCTTTTTGTAAGGCATATGTTATGTTTGCCTATTTCATTTACATGAAAGGATGTATCATTTAGTTAAATATATGCATATATATTCTTACCCCCGTAGATTCTCGGATATCACGTGCATGAAGCGGCATTGATTCTAAATAAAAGATCAATTGAATGTTGTGATCACGATGAAGTGTGATTTTCTGCTGAACCCGCTCTGGTCGATAAAGCGCGAGACACAATATTACTACTCCTTCGATAATGTTCGATGATAAGAAAATCTCCTAAGAAAGACTAATAAAACAGTTTGAATGTGAGAATTCTTTTAATGTAAAAAAGTAAATAAATCTGTCAAGAAATGAACAATTAATGGAGCTGTGGCGAAGAACGAATCTAATAAGGAACTAGATTCCCCCTGTTCAATACCCTAGCATCAAAGATAAATATTTAAAAGCAATGAACAATCAAATAAGTCTCGGAGCATCCTGATGGAGCTGTGGGGGGAAGAACAAATCTAATAAGGAGATATGCTCCACCTGTTCAATACCCTAGCTTCAGAGATGACACTTTGAAGGCATTGGCATGATATTAATTGTAATGGGAAGAATACACTTGTACTAAAATTCTTGAATTAATATAATCTTCTTTCTTCTTCTACACTCTATGTGTTATGCAAATTCGAAAACCATGAATATTTTGGGGAAAAATAATGAGAACTAGAAGGAGTAATTTTCGAACAAAACAAGCAAATACCATAATCATGAGGATGAACCGAGCAATTTGGGAGGAATTTCACAGCTACAAATATCGCCACAACATTCAAAGGTAAGCAATTGACCATCGGGGGATTAAATCTAAGACGCTCTTGCATTTGATATCTGGGGAATTCTATTCTTTTTCTATTGATTTTGATTTTGTATATTAATCCAAAAAGCATCCTTTGTTGAAACGTTAATCGACAAACTGACATAGATAAAAGAGAGAGAGAGAAAAAATAAATAGATAAAGTAGAAAGAATAAGGTTTCTCTGTATTGGTGTAAGAATACAGTTTAGAATGTGTGGTCAAGGATGCACATGATCGACTTAATGAAAAATCTATGAAAAATCTATCACTTATTCCAAAGGAAACAGTAGCAAAACTTCATATGCTACACGGTTCAAGGACTCAAAGTGAGTGTCTGTTGTAATGCCTTGATTGATTCAGAAGAATGGAGATTGAATCTTATTTAAGAAATGAAATTTTGAGACATGTTTTTGACCTACCGTTGAAATAGAAGAAAGATCATCCCGTTTGATTAGAGGCAAGAAAAATAACAGCCAAGCCCGGAGGTGGGATAAGTTATTACCAAAATCTAGAAAATTGTTATTTTACATGGCGTCTGAGATAGAGCTTTAGGTCAAGGATGTATATGGTCAACCTAATACAAAACCCGTTAGTGGTCCTGATGAGAATAATAGCAAGACTTAGTGTACTGCACAGTTCAAAGACTCAAAATGAGTGGTTGTCATAATGTCTTGATTGGATCAGCAAAATGAAGATCAAGACTTATTGAAGAAATAAAATTTTAGAGATTTTGGGGGCATGTTTTCAGCCCAACATCGAAATAGAGGAAAGATTGTACCAATGGGTCAAGACAAAATAATAGTCAAAACCAAGGGCAAAAATCTAGAAGCGGAAAAATGTGTCTCTGTATGGCTTCAGGGATGAAGTTTTAGGTCAACATGGTCGACCTAGCATGAAAGAATAATTTGTCAGAAATTGTATTGAGAACAATAGCATGATTTCATATGCTAGACAATTTAGAGACTCGTGGTAAATTTCTACCATAATATGTCATATGGCTTAAAATATTGAATACTTGGGACCTTATTAAAAATAAGGGAAGTTTGGGAACCTGGGGGACGATGATCATCCCAACGTTAAGATATAAGAAGGCTCGTTGTGAAGAGTCATAGAAGAGGTGATAGTTGAGCCCAAGGTTAGTGAGAGCAATGTCACAAGAAGGAAAACGATAAATTCTGTATGACTAGCATAAAGCAGCAACTGCCTTTCAAAATAAGACAAAAGATGAAGATTCGGTAAAGACAAAAGAAATGCTTTGTTTGGCTCAAGAAATTAAAAATTGAACCCTATGAAAGTATAGAAAGCTTAGAGATTTAGGGGCACGGTGTTCACCCTAATGTTGAGATTGAAGAAGGCTCGTCGTGAAGAGTCATTGAAGAGACACCATTTAAGATAAAAAGAAATAGGGGCAATGTTATAGAATTGAACTTTAAGAAATAATAGGTTTTGTTCTGTCCAGCACAGGTTAGCAGTCTCCTTTTAGATGAAACAAAAGATTCAGCAAAGACGAAAAGGCTAGGGAAATTGATGGTGATCGACCAGAAAATAAGGATTTCCCCAACAATTCTAAAAATAACTTCACTAATGCATCATTTGTAGCTAGACATACTTAAGGTAGGAGCCTGATAACTAGCATCATCGAATCATAGTGTCTATTCTTTCAGGAATTTGAGAAACAAAAAAAATGAAGAAGTAGATCACAACGAAGAGTCAAGAAATCTTTTAGCTATTTAGGAGAAATGAACACCTTATGCCAAGGCGATGAAGATCGAGGGCTTTTCGGTAGTCTCTAAGCGGGATACCATTCGGTGTCAAGGCGACCAAAAATTAAGACATCATCTTCTGGGATCCTCAACGCAAGGTACCACTCCATGCAAAGGCGATGAAGATCGAGGGCATTCCAGTAGTCTCTAATCGGGATATCATTCGGTGTCAAGCAACCAAAAATTAGGACATCACTTTTCGGGATCCTCTAGGTGAGGTACCACTCCATGCCAAGGCGATGAAGATCGAGGGCATTCTAGTAGTCTCTAAGCGGGATATTATTCGGTGTCAAGACGACCAGAAATCAGAGATCCTCAAGGCGAGGTACCAGTCCATGCCAAGGTGATGAAGATTGAAGGCATTCTAGTAGTCCCTAAGCGGGATATCATTCGGTGTCAAGACGACCAAAAATCAGGGATCCTCAAGGCAAGGTACCACTCCATGACAAGGCGATGAAGGTCGAGGGCATTCTAGTAGTCCCTAAGCGAGATATCATTCAGTGTCAAGGTGACCAGAAATCAAGATATCATCTCCTGGGATCCTCAAGGCGAGGTACCACTCCATGCCAAGACGATAAAGATCGAGGGCATTTCAGTAGTCTCTAAGCGGGATATCATTCGGTGTCAAGGTGACCAGAAATCAAGGCATCACCTTCCGGGATCCTCAAGGTGAGGTACCACTCCTTGCCGAGGCGATGAAGATCGAGTGAATTCCAGTAGTCTCTAAGCGAGATATCATTCGGTGTCAAGGCGACCAGAAATCAGGACATCATCTTTTAGGAGTCTCAAAGTGAGAATTTCAGGAAGATGAAGGGCGAACGGTTCTATATAGGGGTAACTCGCAGCTTAGAATCTTCAGACAGGGAAGTCGGATAAAATCATTGTTTATAGTCTTTGCTTTATTCTTGTTCCACAAGGATAAGTAAAGAGCTGCAGCTGTAATCACTAATTTTATCTTGGGTGTTAACCCGTTTTATTTATTTATTCACTTCGAATACTTTAAACATTGGGCTTTGGTTACTATTTTTTTATATTATTGCAAAAAACTAAAAAATATTATTAATATACTATATTTATTACTATTATTATTATACTTGGATTCTTAGTATTATTTATTTGTTTTTATTATATGTTATTATAATTTGAAAGAAAAACAAAACACAAAAAATTTTATTATGATTATTAGTTGTATTTTGTCAATATTATATATATATATTATTAGCAATTTTATTCCACGATCAGTTGTTATAGTTATTATTAGTATTAATATTAGTTTAAAACAAAAATCAAAAACAAAAAAATATTAAATAATAATAAAGCCCAATAAATATCAAAGCCCGATAGTTTATTCAACAGTCCATTATTTTAAAAAAACCCCAAAAAATTAATATTACACTCTGGCCCTCTAAAGGCCCAAGTAATTAAACCCTAAGCCAAACCCTAATACATGTTTCATCATTGTGTAGCCATACATTAGCCGTTAGATCATGTTATGATCTAACGGTCCATGCTACACCATTGGAGGGAAACCCTAATTAGGGATTTGTCTGCCCAGCACCGCATCATCACAGCCATCATATAAGGAGCACATCAAGCGGCCAAGATCAAGCCTCACGCGAGTGTGATCCACTCTCTGGCCTTTCTGCTCCTTCACGTGAACGTGTACCGCATGCCCTGACCTCCTGGATCTCCACGCGCGCCTTCCCAACTCTCGTGACGAGTCAGACCGCAACACGTACAGGCCACGACAACAGCTCTCTCTGGTCCCCTCCTCCTGCCAGTACACCACATGCAATAAAAGAACAAACATCAGAGCCAAGTCGTACGCGCAAATAAGCAAAAAAATAACAAATAGCATTAAACATTACAGAGCATAGAACCTACAAGCCAACAATTTCAGAGGATACCAGTTTCTTAGAGCAACCAATGGCAATTTTTTTCTTATTTTCATTTATGTAAAACCAGTGTAATATCGGGTATAAATGGAAGACCCTAAAATATTGTAATGGATTCGGAGAAATTTCTAGAAAGAATACAAAAAAACTGAGATTTCCCAAGGTTTCTTTTTTTCTTTTTTGCATGTATCAACAAAAAAAATAAAAAAACAGAAAGGAGGGGATTAAGGTTTTAGATCTGGTTACCCTCGAAGCGTGGCCATTTTGGTTCGTTCTTCCTCTCGCCTGGTAAAAGCCCCTGGCTTTTGAGCGGCCGTGGTGAACCGATGAAAGATGGGTATTGTGTTATGTTTTCACAAAAGAAAATAAGGGCTTATTCGTTTTCAAATGATCTGAGTTCAGATATGGGGTTAGGAAAGAAGAGGGGTTATTTTGGTCTTTTTTTTGCTTCGCCGGCTGTCGGCGAGCGGCGACCGACATGGCAGAAGCTTGGTGGCTTCTAGGCATGTGCCCTGATGAACGTCAGCGTTCATCAGAGGCTGAAAAAGAAGGGAGAGCGTTTTCAGAGTTTTGGAAAAATAAACTGAAAATTTTCTATTTTCAGCAAAGTTTTGGGTTTCATACCTGTTTTTAAAAAGAAAAAAAGGATTATTTTTTTTAAAGCTTCCGCCTCCCTGTATTTACACGTGCGGTCCTTCCGCAGTTCAAAATCAGCCCCCTCCCCTAAAGTTTTCAAAACTTTTCAACTTTGCCATTGTTTCCACTCAGATTTGATTTCCAAAAATGGTTTTATATCCTTAAGATCCCTCCGCGTTTTTGAAGTAATTCTTCGGCCCTTCCGCCTTTTGAAATCATTTCTGCAGCCCTTCCTGTTTTTTTAAAAATTGCAATTCCATCGCTGTTTTCAACACATATTTCATTTTAAGTGATAATGTCACTTTAGGTCCTTCAGTTTCTTTTTCCATTTAAATCTGGTCCTATCCAGTGTTCGAAACTACCTTATTGCCCTGACCTTTTTATATTTATTGTTCCGATCCAATCCCTTTCACATATGCATATTTAAATCTTAAATCTATTATTTACACTTAATTTCAGTTCCTGTTCTTTGGTTTATCCACATGTATGTCCATGTTATTTTGTATCTAATTCGCTGCTTTTCTCTTTGGATTATGATTGTGAACATGTTCGAGTTGGTTGATTTGTGTTGTCTAGGTAGTCTAGGTTTGTATTTAATGTAGTCATATCGTATTTTGCTTTTTTAATTTGTTTTGAATGTATATATATACTGTTTTTAGTTTATCGAACTGTTTTATGTATAACGTAGTGTAGGTACTATAATGTATACATGTTTTGTTTATTTATTTCGTTTTTTAGGTTTTCTTATGATGTAGCTTATATATTGGTATGTATGTAATACAATAAAATTTTGGTTTCTTTGTTCATGAACCGGTATGTGTATACATTCATTTATTTTCCTTATAATCGTACATGTATATATTATATTTGGTACGAACGTAGTATACATGTATTATATTCATGCATAGCGTAGTATTTGTTTTTGATTTACGTTTTATTTTCGTTCCCTCTTTTGTATTTTGTCATATTAGGCCTTGTAGGATTAGTTTAGGGTTTAAAGTTGAATTAATTGAAATTATGCGCTCGGCATATTGGGACATAATTTCTAAATTAGTTAAATTAAATTTAGGATTAGTTTTTTTAGAGCCATAGTTAGATTTAAGGTTCGAATTAATTTAATTAATTTAAATTTATCCTTGGCTTATTGAGATAAATGTTAATTTCATTAAATCAGTTGAACATCTCTTAATTATCTTTTAGGATAAAATTGATATTTGACTTAAGTGGACACCTAATTAAAATCATGATTAATTATTTCGATTTATTTTAAATAGAATCCTTGGCTTATTGGGATACTAGTTTAAAATCAATCAAATTAATTATTTTGATTTAAGATAATCAATAAAATATTAGTTTTTCTAGTTTTTTAGGATTTAATTAATTTAGGGTTAATACTAGACCAACCTAATTAATAATTAGATCACTAATGATATTTTTCATAATTGGACATTTTAGGTTAAGCCTTTAGTGGGCCTAGGGCTTTAATTTCAAGCTTTTTCTTGTCATGCATTTTATTTATGACTTTAATATTTTAATGGACATGCATATGGCTAATTAATTTGAATTATAAAAAGAATGTATTTATTAATTTCGATATTTGTGTCGTAACAGTCTTGACTCATTGGATGTTGACCAAATATTCAAATTAATTCTTACCGTCTAAAGGTAAATGTAATTCGAGATAAAATCCTGGCAAGACATAACATCATTCTTAAATGTTTGCATCATGCATAAAGGTGAAGTACGAAATTCGAACCATAAATTAACACGGCATTCGGGCTTATTCGATGTCGGTTTAATCTTTGGTCTGAGGTATCGTCACCCTTATTAATTAAACGTTTAATTGATTCGAGTTCACCAAATTGACTAAGCCCGTCTAATTAAAGTCTAAATTCAATCGTGAACAATTTAATTAAATTCAATTTAAATTTCGATAATTTCCATCAATTAAAAGCAACATATATTTTGGTACCGATTTTCGGCAGGGGTGCTATTCCTTCCCCACGAGTAACCAACTCTCGAACCCGTTTTCGAATAAATCTCTAGTTTTATGGTGTCCGACCTACTTTAGTGGCCGGTGGCGACTCCAAAATTTTTTTTATTTCCAAAAACACGATTTTTAAGGAACTTCCCCACTTTTCCGAATACTTTTTTCCAAAAAGACGAAAGAAAACATATTACTCTCTTTTTAGCGATTTTCGAATTTCAAAAAAGGTCGCTACAGATAGTAATATCCACGTTGAACTTCAACCACCCAATCAAGGGAGCTTCCCACAACTCCAACATTGGTCTGCTTACTTCAATGGATTGAATGTTGCTGAACATTTAGATGATCCAATTAAAACTTTTAGAATTCATCCATCAAATCATAATTTACTTTTAAGCATCCAAAAATCAAATTAATCTATTAAAAGATAATAGGATTGAGAGAAATCAACTCAAACTAATTAAGAGATCATTAGAAAATAAAAGCTTACCCAAACGAATTAGAAATTGAAAATGGAGATTACTCCTCTAGCTTTCCAACGTGAAATTCATTGAACAAAATAAAAGAAATCAAAATCTCTTGAGTGGTTATTGATTATAATTGATTTAGAAAGAAAATGAATAAAAAATTAGATAAGAAAATTAAAGAGAATCAAAATGAAGTCGTGTAGAATCTGAAGAGAAAATGAGAGAAAAGTTTAGCTATATTTTTATCTCTTGAGAAAATTATAATCATCGTAATATTTTAGTTAGAAATAGGAGGAAAAAGCTTTATTTAATAAATGAGTCAATAATCCCATAAATCATTACTTTAATTTCTTTTACAACATAGTCATTTAAAAATACTTTGTAAATCTTACAAAATAGTGACCATTTAAATTAATATTAATTCAACCCATTTATAAATTACCCAAAACTAAATTTCCTTCATTTAATAAACTCATTGTATTATTTTTCAAAAATATTGGCCACAATAAATTTATCAAAAATCGATTTAATCAAATCAAATTATTTTTCAAAAGTAATTAATTAGTTAAATTCTAATCAAAATTCCAACCTGAATCCGATAATCCTACCAATTCTCCTAACCTGTTTTCTGGGGTGTTACAAGCTCAACTCCTCTTGATGGAACCACTTCCCACGGTTAATCAAGCGTACCCCATGTTGGTTCAAGAGGAATCGTAGTGTGTTCATCTTTTTGGGTTTCTTCGATATCGGAGGTTTCTGCTATGTTTTCTAATACCTCTGGTGGTTTTATTTCTTATCCACGTCGGTTTTTTGGGACGTGTGCACACTGTGTAATTAAAGGTCATAAACGAGATAGATATTATCAACTAATTGTCTTTCTGTTTTACTTTAAGTTCAATAAGAAGAAAGATGTGCAAGCTGCTATGAGTGTCAATATGGATGCTTCCTCTGTAGGATCTAGCAATTCTGCTGGTTCTAGTTCTTCTGATGCATCTGGGGTTTCTATTGGATCTCGTGCTTCTACTGCACCTCCTGTCTTCACTCACGATCGGTACAATCAGATCTTGGATTTTCTTCACAAGCCTACATCCTTTGGTTCTACTGGCAACCTAGCATGTATTGGTTCTGGTAATTCACCTGCTATAATGAATATTACTTAAATTTTGGATACTGGAGCTGCTGATCATTCTTGTGTGATTTCAAATGCTTGATTGAACAATTCTTTGTGCTCTTAATTCTCGTCTTGTTCAACTCTCTCATGGTAAAGTTATTCCAATTACTTATCTTGCTCTTTTTCTTTAAGTTCTGAACATACTTTACATAATGTTCTATATGTTCCTAATTTACATCATAATCTCTTATCTGTCTCCAAAATAACCTGTGATCTTTATTGTGCTATTCTCTTTTATCCTAATTTCTACCTACTGTAGGACCTCTCCACCAGAAGGATAAAGGGATTGGTAAATTCTCATGAGACTTTTATTTTTTTGAGTGGTCACTCAAACAAATACATCTATGTAACCCATAAGTTCCCAAATCATATGTAAATGAATACAAAACTAGAAGTCAACAACTTTTTAAGAACATATCTAGAATCCCAAACTGAGAGTTTAGGCTCAACGGTCAATGACTATTTTCTCTAGAAAAGATTGAGTTGCATTGTACATCCTTAAGAAACTACAAATTGACTTGTAATGAGAACTACATCTAGTATCTCCAAGACATTGCAAAAGTGCCAATTTGATTGAACCCTATTCTAGTTTCAATCTCTTCGATTTCAATTAAGTGCTCAAATTCAGCTATTTGACTATCTTGTAATTCATCATGACACTTGGGAGAATAACTAGCAACATTCACAATAAAAATCAAATATTTAAAATTTATGAACTTCAAATACTTCTCTTGTGGCACCAATAAGAGCCAACATCAAATATTTCATGAATATAGCTTGTAAATCATTCTATTCACCCCGCATATTACTGGCTCTATTATATCTTTGGCCTCTAAAATTTGCAATATTGAACACATTGTTAAATAAAATTGTAGAAATATCTTCCTTGAGAGTTTTTGATGTTGTATCTTTGACATGTACTAACTGTAAAAATTATTCTCGCACAATTCCATCCCGTCAACAAATTTCATTACTATAGCCATTTGTTCCCTTTTACATATGTATCGAGATTCATCAATAGTTATGTAAAATTTTTAATCATCAATCTCCATGTAAATTTGCACTTTTTGAGAAAAGATGTGCAATTTTTTTGAATGTACGAAGTTATATATTTTGCATTTTATGGAGCTTTTTCTAACACGTCTCATTTCTCCTTATTGTAAAAAGCAAAGAGTTTCAACATCACTAAAAAAATCCTTGATTTTTTTTGACGTTGCACTTACATCATGTACCCTGATAAGTGTTCAAAAGTACTATTTTTCTTACCCTTTTTACTCATATTACTGTTAGACTTAGGCTCATATTAGTTGCATAGTTAGTCATTCATGCATTAATCCATGTTTCCTTCAAACGTTGAACTTGATTACATAACTTGGTGATTTTTGTGGAAATAGATGCTGCTTTGGTGTGTTTTTGTGTGTGTATGTGCAGGATCACTTGCCAAAGCAATGCCGAGCTAGTTGCCAGGGCAGTGCATGAAGGAGACGTCGAGCTAGTTGCCATGGCATTTGTCGACAAAGACCAAAAGCAATATGGATGTCGAAATTCATGACTTTACAAGCCCAAGATGACATGGAGCAAGGCCCAAGCCCAAAGGAATTTGATTGCCATGCAGAGATTAAAGAAGAATTAAATTCCAAGAGGATAGGAGAAGTTCTAATAGGAATAAAATTATAATAAAGAATTATATTCTTTAAAGATAATTTAATTCCAACTCAAACTCCTCCTCAAAGAAGGACTTTGGCCTAGCCCTATAAATACCAAGGAGATTTCGACAAGATGAATAGAGAGAGCAAGAGGGAAATTTCGGCAAGTCCAAGTAGGGCAAGAGGAGAGAATTTTCGACAAGCATCAAGGGCAAGGAGGATTTCGACAAGCCTCTTCCTTCATCTTTGTTCGATTGGGTTCATGCTAGGGATTAATTATCTTGTGTTTCTTTGGAACCTAGCCATGAACTAAATTTACTTGGCTATGGTTATTGTGTTTTGTGGTTGTGAGAAACTATTGGTTTTTGTTTAGGTAATAAGAGTTTGCACTTTTCTATTTCAAGGTTTATTCATTCTTGGTTCCTATTATTGCTTATGAGTGAATTGGGAGAGGATCTCGTGACTTCATCCATTTATCTAATATCGGGAGAGTTAGATTCAAGAAACGAATGAATATGATCTTTATGCAATCCAATGATGGTGAAGATTAATCCGGCTTAGGAATAAGTTAAGGATTTCAACGGCTAAGAGGAGCGCAAGATTGGTTGTTGTTCACCCTTGATTCACGCAGGATGTATTATCAAGGCATGCACAAGTAGCTAGAGTTTCGACTTAGGGATAAGAAGAAACCATTGAAGAACGCTCCGCCGAACCTTGAAGTTGCTGCCCAGTCGCCCAAGTAGTTGCCCAACTAGTCGCCCAAGCAACCATCAATTAGTTGCCAAGGCAACCCCGTTGTACAGCAAGTCGCCACGGCAACTGAGTTGCCCATGCACTCTTTACCAAGACAATCCAATCGGCTATCACACCTCAACTCACGATAACCTAGCCTATCTCTCTCAATTGAATTCATCTTTTATTTTATTTTATTGCTTTCTAGATTAGTAATTAGTTAAACTTCGATAATCCTTTACTTGTGTTTTTACTTTTTACGATTGCAAGAGACTAGATTCTTGAAGTGGCACCAATCCCTCGTGGAGACGATATCTTTTATACTATAACTTATGGCGTGTATACTTGCACAATTGCGTAGCACTTATTACGCGCAACAAGTTTTTGGCGCCCGTGTCGGGATTGGCAATAGCGACTTTGTTTTTATTTTCTTGCACATTCTTTTTATTTTTCTTGTTTAAAATTCAAAGGGCTAACAAACTTTGGTTTTGCATTGGTATATGACAGGCGAGACCGACTTCACCGTAATATCCCTTTGATCCGTAAATCGAACGAACCTTACAAAGACTTAGACGAAGGATAAGAGAAGCAATGGCAAATCAAGACGGCAATATTAATCAAGATGTTCGAGCGGGGAGGAGTGATTCTTGCGAAGCAGAACAATTCGAGACTATCTTGAAGAAGATCTTGATGGACTCAACCCAGGAGTTGTCGCACCCGAAATTGAAGCCGACCACTTTGAGTTGAAACCGGTAATGTTTAATATGATCAACACAATAGGTCAATTTGGCGGCTCAAGAATCGAAGATGCACGACAACATCTGAAATCTTTCCTCGAGATTTGCAACTCGTTCAAGATACACGGAGTCACCCCCGATGTCTTACGATTAAGATTATTCCCTATTCACCGAGGGATAGGGTAAAGCATGGCTAAATAGCATTCTGCCGGATCCATAGCATCTTGGACTGATCTTTGTCGTGATTTCCTTGCTAGATTTAATCCTACAAATTTAATCGATAAGCCGAACGACATTACTTCTTTTCGGCAGCGGATGATGAATCCATGTACGAGGCTTGGGAGCGATATAGAGAACTTCTACACAAATGTCCTCTACACGGATTCGGTGTGGACTCAAGTGACAATGTTTTACAACGCCGTGAATACACCAACAAGGATGATGCTAGATGCCTCCGCAAACGGCATACTCTTAGATAAGTCGCCGGAGGAAGCAATGCAAATTTTAAACAGGCTGGCCAAGAATGACTATCAATTCCCATCTACTAGAAGAGGAGGAGTTAGGCGCCAAGCCACAATACATGAACTAGGATCATCGATTCAATTTCGCACAATTGGCGCTTTAACCAAGATGGTCCGAACATGCAAAAACCAAACAACACACATGAAGTCAAGGTAATGGATTCTTTTTGTGAGTTATGTGGTGATAACCATAATTCTTTCTGAATGTATGCAGAATCGGAATCTAGCTTCTATGTGGGGAATTACAATCGGGCAACAACATGATGTCAAATACATACAATCCCAGCTTGGAAGAAGCACCGAATTTTTCATGGAGTAATCCCAACAATGCTCTAAACCAGAACAATCAGAATGCACAAGCATCGGGATTCAAAGAATATGCCACGGCAAATGGATGCCGCAAGCAACAACCGACAACATCTAGTTCTTTGGAAAATTCTCTAAATGCTTTTATGATGAAAACTGAATCTTATATGGCTGAGAATAGTAATTTCATAAAAAGAACTGATGCTTTTATTAACAGGACCGAGATGAGATTGCAAAACCAAGAGGCGGCAATCAAATCATTGGAAAATCAAGTCGGACAGTTTGCTCAAAATCTGAACACGAGACCACAAGGAGGTTTACCTAGCGATACTGAAGTCGCAAGAGGGGCCGCCATGAGCAATGTAAGGCAATCACCACCAGAAGTGGCCAACAACTTAGAGAGGTTCAAACCCGCTCGTCAAACAAAACTCCACAAAAAGATCAAGACGAACCTAGCGGCAAAGTCTCAGATGCTGAACCAGGAATTGCTGCGGCAACCGGTGACGCCTCGGCAACTTGCGATAAGCACGCCTCGCAACCCCGGTTGGTAACGCATCGGCAACTCCGGATGTCCCCGTAATGCCGTCAATCAGGTTTCAAACCAATGAAAGGATAGAAGATATCCGACTTCCACCACCATTCCCACAAAGGTTGAAGCGACAAAAGCAAGAATACCAATTCAAGATTTTTCTTGATATCTTAAAGCAAGTCCACATCAACTTGCCATTGGTGGAAGCAATTGAACAAATGCCAAACTATGCCAGTTTTTCTAAAGACATTGTGTCCAAGAGAACAAGGCTAGGAGAGTTTGAAACGATTGCGCGACAGAGGGATGCATGGCAATGTTGCACAATCGCATGCCGCCCAAGTTGAAGGATCCCGGAAGTTTCACAATACCTGTTCTATTGGAAATCACTATGTCGGGAAAGCACTATACGACCTAGGGGCTAGCATAAACTTGATGCCTAAATCGGTTTTCGAAACTAGGAATCGGGAAGGCAAGACCTACAATGATTATGCTGCAGCTAGCCGAGCCAGATCCTATGTGCATCAGAGGGAAAAATCGAGGACATACTTGTAAAAGTTGATAAATTCATTTTTCCGCTGACTTTATTGTTTTGGATTGTGAAGCGGATGAGCATGCACCTATCATTCTCGGGAGACCATTCCTAGCGGCGGGGAGAACCTTGATCGACGTTGAAAAAGGGAGAACTCACAATGAGGGTGAATGACCAGCAGGTAAAACTAAATGTATTCCAAACACTAAGGCATGCCGATGATCGAGAAGAATGCCAACTACTTCATGCCACGGCAGAGTTTAACCGATGAGGAATTTAGTTGCCTCGGCAACTACATTGCTGATCAAGAGGAACCGAGGAGAATGAAGAGCCGGTCGATGAGGAACAACCAGAAGAGGTAAATTGGCTAGTAAATCGACCAGGTACATACTTTGAACCACTGGACTACTCGGGTAAGGAAGGTAAGATCGAAAAACCCTCTATCGAAAATCCACCAATTCTTGAGTTGAAACAATTGCGGATCAACTAAAATATGTATACTTAGGGATCAATAATACATTACCTGTAATTATTTCCTCTAAGTTACAGCCTGAGCAGAAAAGAAGCTAATCAACATGTTGAAGCTACATAAAAAGGCAATAGGGTGGACAATTGCCGACTTGAAGGGAATTAGCCGGCGGTGTGCATGCACAAGATCTTGTTGGAAGATGATCACAAACCTTCAATTGAGGCCCAGAGGAGACTGAATCATGCCATGAAAGGGGTTGTAATGAAAGAAATCATCAAGTGGCTTGACGCGGCATTATATACCCTATCTCCGATAGTACGTGGGTAAGTCCGGTACAATGTGTGCCGAAAAAGGGAGGTATAACAGTGGTGAGTAATGAAAATAATGAACTTATCCCAACCAGGATGTGACCGGTTGGAGGGTTTGTATGGACTATCGAAAGCTAAACAAAGCCACTAGGAAAGATCACTTCCCATTACCCTTTATTGATCAAATGCTTGACCGTCTTGCGGGTAAACCTTTTACTTGTTTTCTTGATGGTTATTCAGGTTACAATCAGATTGCCATAGCACCGGAAGATCAAGAAAAGACAACCTTCACATGCCCCCTACGGTACTTATGCCTTCCGAAGGATGCCGTTCGGATTGTGTAACGCCCCGGCAACCTTCCAAAGATGCATGATGGCGCTCTTTTCGGACATGGTCGAAGACTTCCTTGAGATCTTCATGGATGATTTTTCGGTTTTTGGTAATGACTTCGACGGCTGTCTCGGCAATTTAGAGAGGGTGTTGGCAAGATGCGAAGAAACGGATTTAGTCCTCAATTGGGAGAAATGCCACTTTATGGTAGATGAAGGAATAGTGCTCGGCCATAAGATTTCATCCAAGGAATTGAAGTAGACAAAGCCAAGGTGGACGTGATCGAGAGATTACCCCACCAAATTCGGTTAAAAGAATTGAAGTTTTCTCGGACATGCGAGGTTTTTACAGGAGGTTCATTCATAACTTTTCTAAAATCACTAAACTTTGTGTAATCTGCTTGAACAGGATAAAGTCTTCGATTTTGATGATTCTTGCACTCAAGCATTTGAAACCCTAAAGAAAAAGCTTGCCTCGGCACCCATTGTTGTTCCACAGATTGACGCTACCTTTTGAGCTCATGTGTGATGCAAGTGATTTCGCGGTAGGAGCAGTCCTAGGCCAACGCACAGGTAAGACATTCCATGTGATATACTACGCTAGTAAAACTCTTAACGATGCTCAAGTGAATTACACAACAACGGAGAAAGAGTTACTAGCTGTAGTTTTCGCATTTGACAAGTTCCGATCCTATTTAATTGGTACAAAGGTAATTGTTCATACGGACCATTCGGCAATCAAATACTTATTTGCTAAAAAGGATGCTAAACCTCGTTTGATTCGTTGGATATTACTTTTACAAGAATTTGATATTGAAATTAAGGACAGAAAGGAACAGAAAATCAAGTGGCCGATCACTTATCACGTTTGGAACGCAATAGGGAGGAGGACGCGGATCTAGAGATATGTGATGCATTCCCGGATGAACAAATTCTAATCGCCTCGGAAACCCTTGACGCCTCGGCAGCCCATGACGCCTCGGAAACCATGGAAGCACACGCCTCGGCAACTCTTGACGCCGCAGCAGACTTTGACGAGCACGCCTCAGCAATTTTGGGAGCAGACACTACGACAAAGACATGCCCGGCAATACCTTGGTACGCAGATTTAGTTAACTTCCTTGTTTGTGGTATTTTTCCGTATGGCATTACTCACCAAGGGAAGAAGCGGTTCCGCCATAATGCTAAGCATTACTTTTGGGACGAGCCTCTTTTGTTTAAACAATGTGCAGATCGGGTTATACGCCGATGTGTCCTCAAGAAGAAGAGCAACAGAATGTACTCCGACAATGCCATTCTTCACCCTATGGAGGACATTTTGGAGGAACTCGTATCATGGCCAAAGTCTTGCAATCCGGGTTGTATTGGCCAACATTGTACAAAGATGCCCAAGACTTTTACAAGCAATGTGATCGTTGTTGAAGACGGGCAATATCTCTAGGCGACATGAGATGCCACTCCGAACATCATCGAGGTGGAACTGTTCGATGTATGGGGATCGATTTTATGGGACCTTTCCCATCTTCATTCGGCAACCTCTACATCTTACTCGCCGTCGACTATGTGTCTAAATGGGTAGAGGCAGCTGCAGTTCCCAACGACGATTCCAAGACCGTGCAACGATTCCGCAGAAAAAACATATTTACGGTTTGGGATGCCGAGAGCAATTATCAGCATGACGGGGGCAAGCATTTTGACAACAGACTAATTGCCAAGATGTTGCAACGCTCGGTATATCACACAAGATCGCCACGGCATATCACCCACAAACCAACGGGCAAGCAGAAATTTCCAACGGGAGTTGAAGGGAATACTCGAGAAAGTTGTAAATCCCTCAAGGAAGGATTGGTCATTAAGACTAGATGACGACTTTGGGCATATCGCACCGCATTCAAAACACCATTAGGTATGTCCCCTTCCGGCTTGTCTATGGTAAAACATGTCATCTACCGGTGGAAATCGAGCACAAGGCGTCTTTGGGCAATCAAGACCGTGAATATGGATTGGGAAAGTGCCGGACAAAAAGCGCTTGATGGATCTCAATGAGATAGAAGAATTTCGTGCACTCGCCTATAACAATGCACGAATATACAAGGAGAAAACAAAGCGATGGCATGACAAGAAACTATTGCCACGGCAATTCACGCCAGGGCAACTAGTTCTCCTATTCAATTCTCGGCTAAAACTTTTCCGGGAAAGCTGAAATCAAGATGGTCGGGACCATTTGAAGTCGTCAAACCATTCTCCCATGGTGCTGTGATAATCAAGTCCATCTCGACAACCATGAATTCAAAGTTAATGGACAAAGATTGAAGCACTACAATGGTGCCCATGTGGAACGAATAAGGAAGTGGTCAACTTAGGAGATGCATGAGCATGCTCTCCTCTCAATATTTCCTTTTTCTTTTTCTTTTTATTTTTATTTTTAATTTTAGGAGATATTTTATTTTTTCTTCATTATCTTTAGTTTTCAGGTTTTCTTTATTTTCTTTTTCACAACAAGACTCACAACTACTATGCTAAGGAAATTTATCCAAGATCATTGCCCCGGCAAACAATGAAGAAGATGCGCGACAACTTACTTCATGCATGCACAAGCTGATGCCACGGCAACCAACCCTGAAGATGCCACGGCAACCAAAGTCTGAAGACATCCCGGCAACAAGAAAACAACCATTGCATTCAAGCAAGAAAATCAAGACGCCAACTAGAAGGAAACTAATCATCTACGATGACGAACTCTCAAGTAAGTCCTCGTATGCATTTTATTTTTATTTTTCGTTATTTTTATGCATGCATTGAGGACAATGCCTCACTCGAGTTTGGGGGATTGTTATTAGTAATTACCATGTTTAGTTACATTAATCTTAAGCATTACATTTAGGATACATAAATTGCTTGCCATGCCTTTAATTGGAACAAGAATTGCTTAGATTTGATGAATATTCAATGATGACTTTACCAATGCACTTAATTGATAGAATTTTTATTCTAGGATAACCATGAAAAACTTAGAATTTTACTATGATGCTAAATTTGATGAAACACTGTTGTGGTTTGATTGATTTAAGGAGTTCTAGTAAACTTAGGTTGATAATTAACTAATTGGGGATTAGAATAAAAATTGGATGAATGCTAGAGGTGCCCGAAATTGGCTCTAGCATGTGCTAAAAATTGATCACTAGAGGTGCCCGAAACTGGCTCTAGGAGGCGTTAAAATTTTTCGGTTAACTAGAGGTGCCCGAAACCGGCTCTAGTCGATTAAATTAACTTAAGAAAACTAAAAATAAAACACTAGAGGTGCCCGAAATTGGCTCTAGTTAAAACATGTTAAAAAGAACCCATCAAGTAATTTGAAAACCTATTGTTTGCATAGAATCCGAAAAATCAACTTGCACACAACTCCGCACACACTCACAAGCATTATAGTTTGATTCCGAGTAATTCCTCGTTTTCTGAAAAATAAAAAGCCAATCATACTTTGTGCCCCGGTTCAGAGAATTGAAATCAAGTTCAAAGCTAAGTTTGTGAAAATTTGAAGTCTTGGCAGGTAATTATGAGTTTGCATTGCTTGAGGACAAGCAATAGTTCGAGTTTGGGGGTGTGATAAGTGTTCAAAAGTACTATTTTTCTTACCCTTTTTACTCATATTACTGTTAGACTTAGGCTCATATTAGTTGCATAGTTAGTCATTCATGCATTAATCCATGTTTCCTTCAAACGTTGAACTTGATTACATAACTTGGTGATTTTGTGGAAATAGATGCTGCTTTGGTGTGTTTTTGTGTGTGTATGTGCAGGATCACTTGCCAAAGCAATGCCGAGCTAGTTGCCAGGGCAGTGCATGAAGGAGACGTCGAGCTAGTTGCCATGGCATTTGTCGACAAAGACCAAAAGCAATATGGATGTCGAAATTCATGACTTTACAAGCCCAAGATGACATGGAGCAAGGCCCAAGCCCAAAGGAATTTGATTGCCATGCAGAGATTAAAGAAGAATTAAATTCCAAGAGGATAGGAGAAGTTCTAATAGGAATAAAATTATAATAAAGAATTATATTCTTTAAAGATAATTTAATTCCAACTCAAACTCCTCCTCAAAGAAGGACTTTGGCCTAGCCCTATAAATACCAAGGAGATTTCGACAAGATGAATAGAGAGAGCAAGAGGGAAATTTCGGCAAGTCCAAGTAGGGCAAGAGGAGAGAATTTTCGACAAGCATCAAGGGCAAGGAGGATTTGACAAGCCTCTTCCTTCATCTTTGTTCGATTGGGTTCATGCTAGGGATTAATTATCTTGTGTTTCTTTGGAACCTAGCCATGAACTAAATTTACTTGGCTATGGTTATTGTGTTTTGTGGTTGTGAGAAACTATTGGTTTTTGTTTAGGTAATAAGAGTTTGCACTTTTCTATTTCAAGGTTTATTCATTCTTGGTTCCTATTATTGCTTATGAGTGAATTGGGAGAGGATCTCGTGACTTCATCCATTTATCTAATATCGGGAGAGTTAGATTCAAGAAACGAATGAATATGATCTTTATGCAATCCAATGATGGTGAAGATTAATCCGGCTTAGGAATAAGTTAAGGATTTCAACGGCTAAGAGGAGCAAGATTGGTTGTTGTTCACCCTTGATTCACGCAGGATGTATTATCAAGGCATGCACAAGTAGCTAGAGTTTCGACTTAGGGATAAGAAGAAACCATTGAAGAACGCTCCGCCGAACCTTGAAGTTGCTGCCCAGTCGCCCAAGTAGTTGCCCAACTAGTCGCCCAAGCAACCATCAATTAGTTGCCAAGGCAACCCCGTTGTGCAAGTCGCCACGGCAACTGAGTTGCCCATGCACTCTTTTACCAAGACAATCCAATCGGCTATCACACCTCAACTCACGATAACCTAGCCTATCTCTCTCAATTGAATTCATCTTTTATTTTATTTTATTGCTTTCTAGATTAGTAATTAGTTAAACTTCGATAATCCTTTACTTGTGTTTTTACTTTTTACAGTGCAAGAGACTAGATTCTTGAAGTGGCACCAATCCCTGTGGAGACGATATCTTTTATACTATAACTTGCGACGTGTATACTTGCACAATTGCGTAGCACTTATTACGCGCAACATACCCTAAATGTACATTTTTTAAAATGTGAGCCACCATACAACTACCATTGAAGCTCCTAACCATAAATGATTATCAACATTCTGTTTTGGAGTTAGATTTTCAAATACAGTATCAATATGAACTTTTGGATTCTTGAAATATTTTCAATATTGAACAGAATATTCATGAGCTGAGTTAATATCTTTACCCATATGTGTTTCAAATCATTGTGTTTCGGATTCTTGAAATACAGTATCAGTATGAACTTTTGGATTCTTGAAATATTTTCTCCATATGTGTTTCAAATGTGCAATGTTTCCATCTTATCCTTTTCCAATTTTAAATCATTATGTGTAAAAGTATATAAACCATATTTTCCTAATGGTTTCTTTTTCAAAAAGAAAGCACAAGAAACAATAAGCAACATTAGTAGTTGGTGAATACTCCAACCAATTAAAGGTCTTAAACTGTAACACCCTCAACCTGGATGTCATATTTAGGCCTCAAACCCAACCCGTTACCATAAAATTTTAACCTAGTTTAGTCCAAATCGCTTCAATTTCATAAAATTTCAACCTATTTTAGGCTAAATCACATCAATTTCAAGCCCAGCCCGATGTTGAAGTCTTAATCTGATGGTGCTCCAACAATGCGTGTGTAACACCCTTACCAGTATTTCATATCCAATACTAGTCAGAGTGTCACATGGAGAATTATTAACAATCCATAATAGTCATTTATTTAAAAATCACAATAAACCATTTATCAATTTATCGCGTAATATCAATTTTCTAATTTTTAATCTACCAAATTAATTTTGATTTCAGGCAGCAACTTAGCAGTTCATAACTATAGCCTATAAGTATTATAAATGCCTATAAAATGCCTAAATTAAAAATCTAATCGATTACTCTATTTATTCAATTCCTAATAGTTACCCGATTTTACACTAGTAATTCCTTTAACCATTTTCAATTTTAATAAAGCTACTCACCATTCATTATCAACATAAACTAGTTTATAAGTTATTACAAATTATGTCTAAACTAGTTTAAAACCAACTACTATTATCATATACATGCCAACTACTAAAATCAAAATACATCAAAGATGTCATTACTGATACTGTAAATATACTCATTGCTAAGTAGGTGTAGACTCTCTAGGTGAAATGCTGGCAAAAGATATGTGTTGGAAAGTATAAAAACATGCTACGATGAGTCTTTTGCGTGCAAGTATACACAGTCCGCAAGTAATACAACAGTAAGCTGAGTATCGATCCCATAGAGATTGACTTGGAATTCGATTGCTTTGATTGTTACTTGCCTTGAGAAAAAGTTGTTTTGTTTTGAAGTTGGTTTTGGAAATAATTGAATAGAAAAGAAATAAAAGTAAGCAAAGACGTTGGCAAGGAAGGTGTTTTAATGAATAATGAACGTTGGCAGGGAATGCCTGGTTTTCACGCTATTCATGTCGTGCCAGCCTTTAATAACAACTTGTCTTGGCATTATTTGTCGAGCAGATTCAAAATTAGCAAAGCCTCTCTCGATGGTCATTGCCCTAAATTGATCATGTAAAAACCCCTATATCTCTATAGTGCATGCTTTTAAATAAACCAATTTGATTAAGATCCAATCTATACTCCTAAGGGGTAGATTTCACTTCCGAGTAAGTTCATCTACTTGAACGACTTCTCTCGAAGCTTCTCTCCTTAGTATTCAATAACTTAATCGTTGCCACCCCAAGTCTGTTAAGATATTGAGGAGCAATAGGCCAACAGTGCCAGCTCTCGCTTGGTATAGTATTTAGGCAATATTAAAGTACATCGAATAGTGAAAACATTGCCAAGGTAGATTTATTATTAAAAACTAAAACATAAAAATAGCGTTCAACACAAACATCCCCCACCAACTATGAAATTAGTTCATGGTGAAGGACTTAACCAAAAAACCACAAATGTTTCCCAAGTACATCATCATTTAAAACAAAATAAAATAACTTGAAAGAGAAAATAGGCTAGAAGGGGTCTCTCGATGCAGCCCTTCAAGATCCAGGCTTCTCGGCCAAGTTGGTCGGACCACCATTCCTAGGTGCAGCCGCTTGTCAATCTTCACACACCAACTCCTCACTTCGATCTTCTTCTCTCTCCCAAATGCTAGCTTGGTTGGTTTTAAATAGGCGTTCAAGGAAGGGATATGATTAGCTCTTCAAATTTTGAACTTCAACTGCCCAAGGGATAAGGGATTATCATCTTATCCAAATTTGAATGAGAGCTGATCAGGCTAGGGCTGACGTCATACTACCTTGGCGCCCAAGCTTGGTATAAATCTGCCAACAAGTCTTGGCACCATCTTATCCGCTATTTTTTAGAGATTGATCCAATTGCTATCTTTTCGGAGCCTGATCATTTCCTATTTTTCGGGGTCCAACAGCTTCTTGGCGTGGCATCAAGTTCACTTCTCTACCAATCGGTGCTTGGCATTGCCTGGTCCATCTATGCTAATAGCAGTCGGCATTCTCTGTGGCACTCCTTCCTGTGTTGCTTTTCTGGGCCAAATCCTATGGCAAACCTGCAAAATTGCCAACAAAACTACTCTTCACACCGGCATAGACAAAACTCTAAAATCCTTATGCAAATACATGATTCTAACATCCTAATGCTACTAAATGTACCTAAAAACAAGCAAAAGCATTGTAAGATTTGCAGTAAAAACAATACTTTTGGAGAGGTAACACACCCCCAACCTAACTCATTGCTTGTCCTCAAGTAATTCAAACAAAATAAAACAAAAACTGTGAAAAAGTTACCTCGAAAAAATTTTGGTTAAATGCCAACGCGTGCTGGCAAGCAGAATTTGGCTCTATTTCTGTCCTCAGTATCTCAGTGCAATAATGCGAAGCAGGTAGTAATTCAAGTGCAGCAATATAACTCTAGTCCAATTTCATGAAAAGTGCATCAGTGTAAGCAATATGCATCAAGTATCCTTTCACCCCTTTAGACAGATTTACTACCTAAACTCAGATATTTTTTTCTTCTTTGCCAAGGGTTTCTTGCTGGCATTCATTTAAGCTTGCTTCGTGACACTATTTAGCGTGAGAGATAAGAGGGAGCATACCATGAATCCCCACCTTAATCTTGACATCACTAGGCTTTCTCTTCAACTCACACCCTAAGGTTTTGGACTTGAGAACTAAGAGGGAGCAAACCACGAAGCCCTAAGTAGCTTATTATCCCCAAGGTAGATGAGAGTTCTATTTTTTCTTGCCTTGGCAGAACATTGCTGCCTTATTTATTTCTTTTTACCCTGGCATCATTTTTTTCTAAATCTGAGCATAGTTTCAAACAGTCAAGTTTGCTAAGGAACTAGATACATACTACGTGTTAAGTGTAACTTCAATTCCCTAAAATTAGAGATCAATTACCAAGCAAACCTAGCATACTACGCTACTGGCATTGCCATTGAACTGTCTGGCACAGTTTCTGGCATGGTTGCTGGCGCGGCCTTTGACTCCTTGGGCTTTGGCGTGGGTGCCCTTGCCTTTCCCTTCCCCTTTTCCTTTGGTTTGACAACAACAAGATTCCTCCATATAGCATCAGTAATTATTGTTCATTTGATCGTTTGCCCTTTATCCGTATCAAGTCTTGGCACATCATGAAGCATGAAAACGTTAGAAATCAACAAACGAAAAAACAAGCTGCCAGTACCTTTCGCTGCGCACTTGTAAGTTTCATCAACAATGAGCTTGTGAACATTGATTTTGTGCCCCATAACAATAGAGTGCAACAGGATCATCATTTCTTCCGACACGGTCTCGTTATGGGATGTGGGCATCAGATTCGCCTTGAGAAAGTGATTCCATCCTGTCCATTGGGACTTCAATAGCAGCCTCTTCACCGTACGGTACCCCTTGGATGACATTGTCCATGCCCCTGCCAGGCTCGCACAGATATCCCAGTAGCCTCTTTCTCTTGGCAGCGTTCATTGAATCCGCGTACTCAAAATACTCATCCTCTGCACCATCTAACTCAAACATATTATTGATATACCCTTCATCGAAATGAACACATTTACCTCTAATCATCAAGAATGGCAAATCCTTGGTCACAAGATGCGCACAAATTCTTGGACGATTGTGGCATAAACCTCCCCTTTTTACTGGCAAAACTGAGTCCATTTGTGCAAGTTAATCGTAGACATGACTTATGGAGGGAAGCCATTGTTCGTCTCTGTGTTGAGGTCGAAGTGCTTCTCATAGAAAAAATTTCTCGAGGCAAAATTAGATTCGAACTTTTTCTCGATCTCCTCGTTGAAGAATCGCTTGAAGGGGATAGAGGATGAAGCCATTGAAACTCATTGAAGGAACTTGAAATGATGAAGAAAAAGACGATTTGGGTTTTGCACTTGCTTAACGAAAAGAAAGTAAAAAGTGAAAGAGAGATGTTTGGTTCCTTTAACTGGCAAAGGTGAGAAAGTGAAAGGTTTTGGGTTGGTTGAGTGTTTTAATGTGAGGAGTAATTGGGGATAATAATGAAAAATAAAAAAAGAATTAAATAAAAAGAGGTGACGTGATAAGGGTGAAGTGATAAGGTGATAGGTGATAAAATAGGGTAAGGATTGGAGTGATAAGGTGTTTGGTTCGAATTTTAAATTTTAACCCAAATTTTGGGCGGCTAGGGTTTAAGGTCAAAAGAAAAATACTCTCCCTCCTATTGAATGGGCCAGTCAAGCTAGGGTTTTTCTCATTCTTCCAAATTTAGCACCGCCGCATGCCAAGATGTTCTGGCACTATGTCTGGCAGACTTTGCTATTGGGACATCAGCTCCTGCCAAATAATCCCGGCAATGTTCCTGCATGGTTCATGGCATAACGAATCTGCGCAACTCAAAGGAAACCTTTCAACACAGTAAAGGAATAAAACTTGAAATATAAAAAGAAAGAGAAAAACAAATAAAAACCTTGAAACATAAAAAACAAATAAAACATCTATCCTAATATTTAAAAAGGTTAAAACCTGATGGTGTTTTAATGTTACCTCTGCCAAGAGGACCACCTCTTTGGCATTATTCTGATCACTTTTCATGTAGTGCTTTAAATGTTGGCCATTCACCTTAAAGATTTCTCCCGTCTTCAAGTTATTAATGTCCACAGCTCCATGAGCATAGGGCTTCACAACTTCATAAAGGCCCGTCCATCTCGATCTGAGTTTCCCTGGAAACAACTTAAGCTGTGAGTTGAATAACAAAACACGTTGGCCTACCTCAAACTGTCTTGGAATTATCTACTATCATGCCATCGTTTTTCCTTCTCCTTATAGATCCTGGAGTTCTCATATGATTGTATTATGAATTCTTCCAATTCATATAGGTCTAGCAACCTTTTTTCGCCAGCAGCTCTCTATGCCATGCCAAATGTTCTGATGGCCTAGTAGGCTTTATGCTCAAGCTCTACTAGCAGATGGCATGGTTTGCCGAAAACAAGTCAAAATGGTGACATACCCAAAAGAGTTTTAAATGAAGTCCTGTAAGCCTACAAGGACTCATCTAGTCTCAAGGACTAGTCCTTCCTTGATGGATTAACAGTCTTCTCTCGAATGTTCTTAATCTCCTTATTTAAAATCTCAGCTTGCCCGTTTGTTTATGGATGATATGCCGTGACAATTCTCTGTTGTATATCATACCTGCACAAAGCTTTAGAGATTAGATTACATTTAAAATGGGTGCGCTCATCGTGAATAATCACCCTAGGGGCGCCAAATGTAGCAAAAATGTGTTTGTGCAAAAACTTGGCAATGGCCTTGGCATCGTTTGTTGGCAGGGCCACAGCCTCTACCCATTTAGATACATAGTTAACAGCCACAAGAATATATACATTACCGAATGAACCCATAAGTTTATCCCCCATACATCAAATAAATCCACATGCCTAATGTTTTGGAGTGGTAGTTGGTGTCTGCCAGAGATGTTTCTTGTCCGTTGGCATCGATCACATGCCTTGGCATACTCATGGGCATCCTTATATAGTGTGGGCCAAAATAATCATGACTATAGTACTTTGGCAGCGGTCTTTACCCCCGCAAAGTGACCTCCATATGATGCGGCATGGCATAGATGCAATATGTTATGCCGTTCATCCTCGGGCACACACCGGAGTATCACTTGGTCTGCACACTACTTGAACAATATTGGATCATCCCAATAGTATTGCCTAACTTCCCGCAAGAACCTCTTCTTGGCATTGTATGCCAAGCCTGGTGGCAGAATGTTACTTACCAAGTAGTCGACAATGTCAGCATACCATGGCACAATATTAACTGTAAGCAAATACTCGTTAGGAAATTAATCTCTTATAAAATTGGTCTTACCATATTCAAGATGATGCTCTAAACGTGAGAGATGATCAGCTACTAGGTTTTCACTGCCCTTCTTGTCTCAGATCTCAAGGTCGAATTCTTGAAGTGGGAGCATCCATCGGATTAGTTTGGGCTTGGCATCCTTCTTTGCCAAGAGATACTTCAATGCCGAATGATATGTAAAAACCACAACTTTTTTACCAATTAAGTAAGATCTAAATTTGTCAAAAGTAAATACAACTGCAAGAATTTCTTTCTCGGTTGTAGAGTAGTTCAGTTGTGCTTCGTTCAGGGTTCGGTTGGCATAGTAGATGGCATGAAAAACCTTTCCATGCCTTTGTCCCAAGACTGCTTCAACGGCATAGTCGCTAGCATCGCACATGAGCTCGAAGGGCTCACTCCAGTCCCGTGCCACAACTATAGGGGCATTGATTAACTTCTCTTTAAGCTCCTGAAATGCTCTCAAAGAAGAATCGTCAAATGCAAAAGTGGCATTATGTTCTAACAACAAGCATAAAGGTTTAGCAATTTTTGAAAATTCTTTAATAAAACACCGATAAAAACTGGCATGTCCTAAAATACTCTTTATACCTTTAACACTCGTTAGAGGCGGTAGCTTTTTAATTACCTCAACTTTTGCTTGATCCACTTCTAACCCTCTCTCAGTTACCTTGTGCCCGAGAACAATGCCCTCCTTCACCATGAAGTGGCATTTTTCCCAATTCAACACTAGGTTTGTCTCTATGCATCTATTCAAGACTTGCTCCAAACTCAGAAGGCATTCCTCAAATGTTTTGCCAAACATTGAGAAATCATCCATGAACACTTCCATGTTGTGCTTGATCATATCGGAAAAAAGACATCATCTAATGTTGAAACGTTGTTGGTGCATTACATAGGCCGAATGGCATCCTTCTGAACGCAAACGTATCATAAGGACATGTGAACGTGCTCTTCTCTTGATCATCAAGGGCAATGGAAATCTGATTAAAACCTGAATAACCATCCAAAAAGTAATAGAAAGCTTTACCTGCCAACCTGTCTAGCATCTGATCAATTAATGGCAATGGGAAGTTGTCATTCCTCGTGGCATTGTTCAGCCTCCTATAGTGCATGCACACTCTCCATCCTATGACAATTTTGGAGGGGATTAATTCAACTTCACTATTTTATACCACAGTCATGCCACCCTTCTTTGGTACGCATTGCACCGGGCTAACCCAAGAGTTATCAGAAATGGGATAAATAATCCCGGCATCAAGCCATTTTATGATCTCTTTTCTCACTACCTCTTTCATGCTTAGGTTTAGCCTTCTTTGGCCTTCAATGGTCTTACCATGATACTCCTCCAAGATAATCTTGTGCATGCAAATGGTTGGGCTAATACCTCTGATGTCTGCCAAGGTCCACCCTAATGCTTGCTTATAATCGTGTAATATTGCCAACAATCTTGCCTCCTGATCATTAGTGAGACCAGAGGCAATGATCACCGGTAGAGTTGAGTGTTCACTTGAGTAAGCATACTTCAAGTGATCTGGCTGAGGTTTCAGTTCCAACCCTGGTGGCTCCTCAATTGATGGTCTAGGTGCCTTGATTTCTCTGTCGGCCAACTGTAATGGCTCAAAATAACTCGCCTCTTCAGCCTCCAAGACTGGTTCTTCTGGTTCCTCAAACAGACCAGTTATGCCATCTAAATTGTTGGCATCAAATTATGTATCTTGGTATAACTAAGCCGTGTCCAAAGTGTAAATGGATTCCATCATCTCCTCTACTTGGACTCTTCAGGTTCATCTGCATATTTCAAAGCTTAAAACACATTAAATGGAACATGCTGGTCATTTATGCGCATTGTTAGTTCCCCTTTATGAAAATCAATCAAAGCCCTACCCGTGGCAAGAAAAGGTCTCCCTAAAATAATTAGAACATTAATATCAGCCTCATAATCCAAAATGATAAAATAAGCTGGAAAAATAAATTTGTCTACCTTTACCAACACATCCTCAATCTTACCCTTAGGATGTGCATATGATCAGTCTCCAGTTGAAGTGTAACCGTGGTAGGTCTTGCTTCTATGCCAAGCTTCCAAAAAACTGACATTGGCATCAAGTTGATGCTAGCTCCTAGGTCACACAGTGCCTTGCCCATGATTTTGTTGCCAATGGTGAGGGAATAGTGAAACTTCCCGGATCTTTCAGCTTTGGTGGCAATCGGTTTAGGATCATGGCACTGGATCCTTCGGTTAGAGCAACAGTTTTGAAGTCTCCCAACTTCCTCTTCTTAGACAGGATGTCCTTCATGAATTTGACATAGTTGGGCATTTGCTCAAGGGCTTCTACCAATGGAATGTTGATTTACAATTGCTTAAGAAACTCCAAGAAGCATTTGAACTGTTGATCTTGCTTATTCTTTTGAAGTCTTGCTGGAAATGGTGGTGGCGGATAAACATATACCGGCGCTACTGGCTTTGCCAAGGCAGTGCTAGCATCAGTCTATTTGGCATCAGTGCTGGCATCGTTATGCTGTCTGGCATCGATTATGGCATCATCTGCTTTTGGTTGCTCTTTCTCTGCCTCACTGGGTTTATCTGCTGGCGCTGGCTTCTCGACTTGGTAGTTATCTGGCTGCTTAGCCGCCCTCTCCACCTCACACTGCTTACCGCTCTATAGAATTATGGTTTTACATCGCTCATTTTATTTGTGTCGAGCGTCTTCTGTGTCACTTGGAAATGTTCCTTGATTGCTGAGTGCATTGGAAATTTCTCATTGATGCTGCCAAACTCTGGATTGTGGCATCATTCCTCTCCATATACTATATGAGTGTGCCACCTTGGTTGAGTCTCTGCCCTTGTTGAAAATTGTTTTGGGCTTTCTGTGGCATGGCATTCTGATAGAATGCTGGCACGACATTGTTATTCTGCCTTTGGGTATTCTGGCGTTAGGCATTGTACTGGTTACCTCCATGGTTTCCCCATGCTAAACTAGGGTGTTTTCTCCAACCTGCATTATAAGTATTGGAGTTAGGATTATAGTAACGATTAACATTGCCAACAAAGTTACCGATTTAGTGTTGGCAGGGCATTCATCCACATGATGATTCTCTCCACAAATTGTACAAAAAGGATCTAATGCTTTGACTTCTTGGGACTCGTTGTTCTTTTGCAACGTTCTTACCATGCTAGTATGGTTGGAAATCTCGGAATGAATGGACATTAGTTCGTTAACCTAAAATTTCCCATTGGTTTTAGTTCCGGTCCCAAGTCTCGCAATAGGATATTCAAAATCATTGATTGCAATTCTCTCTAAAATTTCAACAGCCTCAGTATATGTTTTGTCAAGCAATGAACCGGCTGCTGAAGCATTAACAACAGTCCTTGTTTGTGCGTTCATTCCATTGTAAAAGGTTTGGATTTGGGTCCAATTCGGGAATCCATGCATAGGACACCTCCTCAACAGGTATTTGAATCTTTCCCATGCATCATATAAAGTCTTATCCTCAGCCTGCCTGAATGTAATGATCTCACCTCGCAGTTTGGCAGTGAGTGTTAGCGGCTGGAATCTTGTCAAGAACTTCTGGCATAGGTCTGCCCATGAAGTAACTAAGCTAAGTGGCAAGGAGTTAAGCCAAGCCTTTGCTCTGTCTCTCAAAGAGAAAGTAAATAACTTCAGCTTCACAATATCTTCAGGTACTCCATTTTGTTGGAATAGCTGGTAAATCTCCATGAACTGCTTTAGATGTTGCCTCGGATCTTCAGTGAGTGATCCATCAAACTACCCTACATTCAAAAGAGTTTGAATCATTACCGGTTTAAGTTCAAAATTGACAGCGTTTACCTCTGTGCCAACAAGTCCTGGCATCAAATTGTCAATGGTTGGTGCTGAATGTTCTCTAATAGGTCTCTCATTAACGATTGGGAAAACATGTGGTGGTGATATCTCATTATTAAGTGGATTTCCTCTATTGTTCACCACACCATTCCCTCTATTACCTTGGTTTTGCATCTCTCGAAATCTTCTTTTTAACCTTCGCGAGGTTTTCTCAATTTTCGGATCGTATGGCCACTCGTCCACCACATGATGGCTTCTGGTCATACACCGACAAAAATAAAAGGTAAAAACAAAAAAATGAAAGAAAGACAAGTAAGAATTTAAAAACAATAAATTCCGTTGCAATCCCCGGCAACGACGCCAAAAACTTTTAGACTCTCTAGGTGAAATACTGGCAAACGTGGCAAAAGATATGTGTTGGAAAGTATAAAAACGTGCCAAGATGATTCTTTTTGCGTGAAAGTATACACGGTCTGCAAGTAATACAACAGTAAGCTGAGTATCGATCCTACAAAGATTGACTTGAAATTTGATTGCTTTGATTGTTACTTGCCTTGAGAAAAAGTATTTTTGTTTTGAAGTTGGTTTTGGAAATAATAGAATAGAAAAGAAATAAAAGTAAGAAAAGACGTTGGCAAGGAAGGTGTTTTAATGAATGATGAGCGCTGGCAGGGAATGCCTGGTTTTCACGCTATTCATGTCGTGCCAGCCTTTAATAACAACCTATCTTGGCATTGTTTGCCAAGTAGATTCAAAATTAGCAAAGCCTCTCTCGATGGTCATCGTCCTAGATTGATCATGTAAAAACCCCTATATCTTTATAGTGCTTGCTTTTGAATAAACCAATTTGATTAAGATCCAATCTATACTTCTAAGGGGTAGATTTCATTTCTGAAGTAAGTTCATGTACTTGAACGACTTCTCTCGAAGCTTCTCTCCTTAGTATTCAACAGCTTATTCGTTTCCACCCCAAGTCTGTTAAGATATTGAGGAGCAATAGGCCAACAGTGCCAGCTCTTGCTTGACATAGTATTTAGGAAATATTAAAGTATGTCGAATAGAGAACATTGCCAAGGCAGATTTATTATTAAGAACTAAAACATAAAAATAGCGTTCAACACAAACATCCCCTACCAACTATGAAATTAGTTCATGGTGAGGGACTTAACAAAAAAACACAAACGTTTCCCAAGTACATCATCATTTAAAAGAAAATAAAATAACTTGAAAGAGAAAATGGGCTAGAAGGTGTCTCTCGATTCAGCCCTTCAAGATCTAGGCTTCTCGGCCAAGTTGGTTGGACCACCCTTCCTAGGTGCAGCCGATTGTCAATCGTCACACACCGACTCCTCACTCTGATCTTCTTCTCTCTCCCAAATGCTAGCTTGGTTGGTGTTTAAATAGGCGTACGAGGAAGGGATAGGATTAGCTCTTCAAATTTTGAACTTCAACTGCCCAAAGGGATAAGGGATTATTATCTTATCCAAATTTGAATGAGAGTTGATCAGGCTAGGGCTGACGTTATTACTGCCTTGGCATGAATCTACCAACAAGTCTTGGCATCATCTTATCCGCTATTTTTTTAGAGATTGATCCAATTGCTATCTTTTCGAAGCCTAATCATTTTCTATTTTTTGGGGTCCAACAAATTCTTCGCATGGCATCAAGTTCACTTCTCTGCCAACCGGTGCTTGGCATTGTCTAGTCCATCTACGCCAACAGCACTCGACATTCTTTTTGGCACTCTTTCCTGTGTTGCTTTTCTGGGTCAAATCCTATGCCAAACCTGCAAAATTGCCAACAAAACCACCCTTCACACTGGCATAGACAAAACTCTAAACTCCTTATGAAAATGTATGATTCTAACATCCTAATGCAACTAAATGTACCTAAAAAAATCAAAAACATTGTACGATTGACATTAAAAACAATACTTTTGGAGAGGTAACAGTAGGATTCCAAAATCTCCTTACTTTGATTCTTGCTTTTCACCTACGCGTGAAAATCATCACATGCTAAGTATACACTTAGTGAGGCAATAATAATAACTAGTGCAATACAACATATCTATAAATATAAAGATGTAACAATACTCATGCATCATGATCACTAGATATGTATTACCATTATGTTAGTCATATATTAACATAATATAAACCAGATATAAATTTATTACCAATATACTTGCCATTTATTCCAAAAGCTCATAAGCTTATTCACATGTTTATCTTTTATTAATCAATAAACCATAGCCCTAATATAAGCCTATGAGGACCCTGGGTACACGAGTCAAATATGCACCGAAGTGCTAATACACATAAGGTCGTGCCCACCATATACACTAATTGTCCTTTATATACACTATAGTGCTAAACCGAGTATGTAACATGCTGCTGGACTCTATGGCATGCCAACTATACCCTGTCCTTCAATGACATACTTGGGAATATATTCCATATTTATTTCATCCATGGCAATGTATATCAACATAATTTAACATCGGGCAGTTCATACCCGAAATAACATTCATAATATAACATCATATATAACTAGTGACCCATGCATTTATATTCAACTTTTGACATATTTAAAATATGTCAATCATATGTTCCATGACATAAATATAATGACAATAAAATTTGGGTAGGATCATTGCAAGCCATCCCAATAATGTACAAAATATCAATGTGTCATGATATGTATGCAATTGCACTCACCTTGACACTTTATATAGGTCGAAATTTAAATTCTCACCTAAGCTTTAATTTTGATCCTTTTCCTTTTCTTGGTCGTTAACTTGATCCCGGTTTTGATCAAGATCTATATGTACATCATTTACAACACATGTACATTTCAAAAATACATGTTAGTATCATACTAACATAGGAACATGATAGGAAAATATATTCTTATAAATTCTTTCTATGTTTATTCGATACTAAATCCATTTCATACGATTCATACCAATCCTAACACTTCAAATTTCCTTTAATATCCAAATCAAAGAATGATTCATAAATAATTCCAACAATTATTCAAGCATAATACCTCAATTTAATCAATTTCCACTTCAAACCCTTTTATTTCTACAATATGCGATTAGGTCCCCCTACCTTTACAACTTCCAAATTGGTTCAAACAACATTCTAAAGCTTGAAAAATCATCCATTCATCATGTCTAACCTTAATATAATTTTTCTAAAATTTTTCCTAATTATTTCACCATGGCCGAATATGAAATGTCACTTTAGGCTTGATCTTCAACTTGATTCAAGCATGAATTCAACTTCAAAACATCATTTCTATATCAAAACCCAACATCCCCTTCATCCACCAAATTCAAGAACTTAGGTTTCAAGCATGGAAAGCATAAACAAATAATACCAAATGATAGAGAATTTCATGTAGATCAATTTCATGTTTCATGCTTTCATCCAAATTCCTAAAAATTTAGCTTGAAAATCAAAAAGAAATGTTTAATACCTTAAGAAGTGGTCTCGGAAATATAGAGAAATTTGAAGAAATTTCTTGAGATTTCCAATTGATTTAATTTAGTCCATTTGTCATTATTTATAGAAAATTCAAATAAAAATCTCTTTTATGACAAAATAACCATTTTGTCCTTGTAAGCCAATGTCTCTCATCTTGCCATATGCCAATTTATTCATCCAAGGGTCAAAAATAAACCAATAAGTTAGTGATTACCAACTCTACTTTAATCCAATGGTCCATGTTAAATCCTTCCAAATTAAGGAATGGAAATGACATTATTAACCTTGTCTTATCATCCAACAAAATATCTCAAATATTCGATTCGATCCGATTATCCAAAATTTTCTCAAACTTTAACTCTTTATAGCTTTAAAAACAAATTCTATACGAAAAATCTAGGTAACATGAAAACGTCATTCTTAGGGGTAAACTATTCATTTACGGGACTAAAATGCATAACTTTTAAAAATTACAATTTAGTCTATGAACTTTTCCTAAGTTTATACTTTAGCCACCAAACTTTCATTTTATTCATTTTGGTCATTCGCCAAAATTTTGAGGTATTACAGCATGCCAACCTACTAACCTGCGAACAGAAACAACAATTTTGAACATTGAGCTAACGAAGCTCAATGGATACACCTCCACTCAACCATACTTCATGCAAATCATAAATATGAGCATTTAGCTAAAGATGATAACATGGCATTACAATAACATATGACGCTACCTCTAGCCGCCTAAACACATAGCAAACAACAAGGATGCAGTAATCTCACAAAGCACATATGCATCATACCAACAAACCTGGAGTGAGGCTCGGTGTCACACAACCTCGAAAACGTACACTCTATGTGAGGCTCTGTAACCCCCTCAACCCGGCGTAGTCGCAAGATTGAACTGAGCGAGCTACACTAGGTTTACCGAGGTAAACCGTGAAGAAGAAACTCGAAACACGTCCATTTTTTCTTGTATCTTATCTAGATGCAAATTATTATCCTATGTGTTCATATTGACAGTGGGTGAAAACTCAACTCAATCGGGCATCGAATTGACATCCAATTGGGTTCAATTGCAATTTAGGGACCAAATTGCAATTTTTAAAAATTACAAGGACTTAACTTGTAATACCCCAAAGATCGACTTAGTAATATATTACCAATTCATTTATGATTTAAATGCTTGTCTCGTTTATATACTTGGAATTAATTAAGAATATGACCATTTGGAAGAAATAAAAGAATGGATAGCTTTTATTAAGGGACTAAATTGTATATCAAGATAAATTGGGGTTTTTTCATGTAAACATTATTGCAGCTTTGGGCTTGTACACTTGCCATGCAAGGATGAGGGCAAGTGTGAATATATTTTCGGCTAAAGGAGAAAGAAGGGAGTTGTCATCCCATTCCTTGGGATTAACCGATTCCTATGACATTAGTAAGAGAGAGAGATGGAAATGGAGAAAGCTTGGTGCCTAAACAAAATTGAAACAATTCTTGTATGCTCTATCGATTACTTTGGTGAAGAAGAGTAAGTAACTCATTTCTCCTTCGAATATTATAAGAAGCTTAGGTTTAATTCTAACCTCTTAAGGAATAGTTGAATTCAAGATGATGAAATACATCCTTATATGTTGAGTTGTGTTATTCGAATGTATGTTATAGTCTTTATGGGGAAATATATGAAATTATTTAGAAACTATCATAGAAGGACACCATCAATCTTATGGAAATTTTAAGACCAATTTGAGAGACTAACTTTGTTTGATAAAGAATTTGAAAATGTTTGAGTATTCGAATGATGCATTGTTTGGTGTATTAAGCATGCTTGAATATGATTTGAAGTCGTGGTATGTAAATGAGTGTAAAACCGAAACAAGTGAATGCCATATATGTGTCCCCTATTTTGAATAGTTGTGAACAACCCCTAAATGTTAAATAATAACAATAATAAAAATAGCTACCAATTGTGATAACAATCTTGAATCTAGAGTCTTCAAATTGTTGATAATCGAATCTAGAGAAATATGAAACCAAACAAGGGTTGATAATATTGCTTGGGAACTGTTTTACATATAAAAGGGATTATATTTACATTAATATGAGATTGTATGGTACAAGTATAAATATGAACCGGACTGTTTTGAGTATGTATATAGATATACACATGTGGGATGTTTTGCTACTTCAAGGTAGTTAAGGGGCTATTTTGTAAACTGGTAGTTAAGGGACTGTTTTGTAAATTATTAGAACTTCCTAGCCAGAATTAGGGACTGTTTTGAAGGGTTTAAGGGATTTATTGTAAACTAGAAATTTAAGGATTTCATTACATTGAATAAGTAGACTGTTTTGAGATTGAAAATGTATACATGTGAAAATGAAACTGTTTTGTATAAATACGAACATTAGTGGACTGTTTTCTTGTGTAAGTTTTTATGAACATATGAATGTTTCGTTTGTCCTTAAGTGATTGAATGTTAAGGATTATTCTAATATGTAGACATATTCTTTGCTATACTTAGACCAAGGAATTGGAGAAGTAAAGCCTAAAGTACATCCAAATGTAGAAAAGCAAAAATGGATTGTGTTCCAGGAGCAAATCTACCCTGGATGTAAACATTGAGTATAATTTAAAGTCTCGGGACAGATTGAAACTATCCCGAGCATGTGATATGTTATGCTTGAAATTGATGACATGCTTTTGGTGGATACAATTCTTATTGATGTAAACTTGATAGAAACCTCTACTATGTAATGTATCATTCAAAAATGATGGGAAACATTTGTGAAATTTGTATGAATGGGCTACATGTCTAATAAGAGAAATAGTAAGCTTTGCTCACTTGATTATAAGAATATATATTTTTTGATGTTATAAGTCCTAATTTTTACTATGTCATCATGTGAACTATGAATGTGCTTGATATAGAGGATACAAACTTTGCTGTAATTGTGTGAAGTTGAAGCTATGCTGACCTCTGATAAGAATCAAAATATGTTCTTTGGTTATGTGACATTGGAGCTATGCTCATATTGGAGGTTATATTTGTATATGGGCTTGATAATCAAGCAATGAAATATGTTATTCGATTATCTAAATAAGAAGCTAAGCTCGACTTTGTTTCGAATAAGAAATAAACATAATTAAAAAGCATTGGTTTCAAATCAGTCATAGGTATAGTTGGCATGCCATAGAGTCCATAGAGCTCGTGTTTGGGTTGGACTATGATCCTAGACTAAAGTCCTTATTTGGCGACAGTAGGAGGGATTAACCGGTACCGCGAGTACCATTTTGTTTGGCGACAGTTGGTTGGGGATTCGTGTACCTAGGTTGTTACTTGAATTCTCAAGGCTATGTTAAAGTTAAAACAATGATATGTGCAAACCTAATTAATTATATATTTTGATAACTTATGAAATAAGTAATTCATGCCTTGATATAATATGCTTTGTAACCTAATATGAAAATGGTTATGTGTCATTGAATGTTGTTAATTAAATGGCTAGTTTCTCGATTAGGCTTAGAACCTTGCTTGATTCTCAAGGCTATAATAAAGGCAAAATAATGAAATTGCAAAATAAATTAAGAATTTATTTGATACACTATGTTGATGCCTTGTGTGATAAGCAATTCGTGATTTTTGATATGTTAAATTGATATCTTAAATGTTAAGTGAATTATGAACTTGATATGATATAATTAATATTTAAAGGACAAGTAACTAAAGGTTTTGATATGCCATGTTGATGTCTTATGTGTTAAAAGACTTGTGATTTTGATATATTATGTTTGACATCTTAAATGACAAGAAATTAGTGAATTAGATGTATTATGTTTGATAAATTAAGACTTGATAATTCATGTCATTAATATGCTATGTTTGGTGACATATGTAACAAGTAATTCATGTTTGATATTATGCTATGTTCGATAAAATATGAGGCTAGAGAGAAACAAATTTATGAAATATTATGTGGGAAACCTTGTGACTACAATGCTTAATCTTATAGTTAAGTTAGTACTTATTTAGACCTGGACAAACTTTGAATAAAAGAAAACACTAGTGAAAAGGTTTGTGATGAGTAACAAATTTATAAATAAATCTAGTATAACTCTTTGGATATGGGGACAAGCTAATTCGAATGCTACATTATAAAGGAACTACCAAATAATCTATGTTCATAATTTGATATGTTGATGTCTTACATACCAAGAAACTCATGAATAGGATTGGATATGTTTAGTACCTTGTATGCTAAGTATCTCGTGTAATGGAATGTTAAGTCTAATATCTTACATGATAAGAGAAATTATGCTTATGTTGTACTTGATAATTTATGTGATAAGAAATAGAAGTTTGATAAAGTATTTGATAAGTCAAGAAGATGAAATAAGTAAATTAAGTATGGATAGGTTATGTTAAAAGAATCCAGAAAGTTTATAAGTTAAAATCAACAAACTATAGTAATGAATTGAGTAGCACGGATACAAGTTTGATAAAGTATTTGATAAGTCAAGAAGATAATTTATGTTGTACTTTAAGCTACCTCACTAATCTTAGGCTTACTTTATTCTTTTAATACCTTTTAGGATAATGTGCCTTCGGCTTCTCCCGAGCTTGGACTTGATCACAAGGATCTGAGTATGATTTGAATTATATCCTTAGAACTCCTTGATATCTTGTGTGTTGCAAGATGATATGAATATTATCTTGTGCTAAACGAAAAATGAAAAGGGTATAGTACAAGTGACTAGTTTGATGGTTTAACTAGGCATGTGGTTGAATGTTAATGAACTTTGTTTATAGACTTGCCATGTATTAGTATACGTGACTAGCTAGGATTGGGTTAAGTTTCGAAATAATTTGATCTCAAGTATCGGAGGTTATTATCACCTTTGTAAATAATTTATTAAGCTTCATGATAGTTTAAGCTATATTAGATTTGATGTTCGAACGTTAGTGTGTTGGAGAAATTATGTTAGGCTTAAGCTTTGAATGCTTGTTGCTATGGATACATGATTTGTAATGATATGTGTCTGAGTTGATCAATCATATGCTTTTGATTCTTCTGATGACCGATCTAGTAAATTTTACAAATACATAAGCTATCTTTGGTATGTTTTAAAAGCACTTCTTAATTCGATTTACTTCATTCAAAACAAGCTTCGATCGCTAGGTATTTAAAACAGTTAGAAGTATACATGTTTGTAACCAATCTGGAATTAGTAAGGTATAAGAAAGATATGTACTTGTATGTTTGTTGGTAACACGTCCTAAGCCAGTTTATTTCCTAGATCGCTAGGGGATGTTACATTTATTGGTATCAGAGCTTAGGTTTAGTCAATTCTTGGACTAAACAGGAACTTGTTGCATCATCATAAGTTATTGTGCCACCTAGGAGTTAAATTTGATAAGTACTTGTGCCAAGAAAATATATGTTGCTTTTAATGATAGAAATTTTGAATTTTAAATTGACTTAATCAGGTTGTTCTTTCTTGAAGATATGACTTTAATTGTACGGGCTTTGATAATTAGTGTTTTGAATTAATTGCTCATTTAATTTCTAAGAATCAGCGACATGTGTTGCATCATGATCATCAAGCTCTATACCCGAGCTTTGTCCCTTGAGTGGGAGTGAAATGCCACATACCCACGTGAGCAGTCCTTTCACGGGTCGGTAATTCACTTTCGGGGTCCACGCCTTTTGACATGCGAGCAGCACTCCACATAACTAGGTCGTGCTTTCCCTTGAACTGAATCCAATTTTCAAGCCTGTAATGGGCCAGAATTGTGGTTCTTGTTGTCTTAGTAGGCAGCAAGATAGGTTCGAGTACCCTTTCTAGAACCAAACCCATGTGTGAGAACCTAAGAGCCCACCCCAATTAGAGCCATGCGAACAACCATAGTATTTTAGAATTCAATTGGTCAGGGTTTTGTTTTCGTGTTGTTCAATTTATTGCTTCTTAATTCATTTTTTATTTCGTGTTTTCAAATTTTTTTATTTCATTACTAACATATTTCATTTGTTTTTTATTCTTTCCCCCTTTATACTTTGTTTTGCATATATTGTCATATCATGAAGAAAACACTAATTCGAAAATAGTCTGAGCTTAAAAACTTGATCAATGAGAGACTTAGTTCGTAGCACTGATAAAAAGAACTCTGAGGTACAAATATGGTCCGAATGCGAGCAGCTTCATGACGAAGACAGTGTTTCCACCAGATATAGATTAGTGATGTCATCTGAAACCTTTATGAGAACCGAATACAATGATGTGTCAGGGTTGAGATCAGTTTGGCACAGTTGGGACTATGAAGCTAGAGAGGTTTTCAAAAGCAAGTATGGCGACATAGCGCACTTGTTAGATGTTCTAGTTGATCAACCGCTACTCTAAGCCTTGGTGAGATTTTGGAACCCGACTTATAATTCTTTACATTTTGCAACATCAATTTGACACCGATGATCCAGGAGTATCTATGTAACCCCCTTGACCCGGCCTAGACCCCCAACAGAACCAAGAAGGCTACATTAGGTTTGCCGTAGCAAACCGAAGAGATACAACAAAACCTGGTCCATTTTTTTCTTTTTCTATTATCTAGATGCCAATTATTAACCTTACATGTTCATGCAGACATCAGGTGCAACCCCAACTCAATCGTGCATCAATTTGACATCCAATGATCACATTTACAATTTAGGGACCAAATTGCAAATACAGAAAATTTCAGGATTAAAGCTCACTTTTAAGTTACCAACTTTTAATTAGTCAGGTTCAAAACTTTCATCTCAAATTTCAGCTCAATCCGATCATTCTATCACATACAATTGCATTGGCAAGATTCAGGGACTAAAATGCAAAGAAAGCAAAACTGACCCAAAGTGACAATAATAGAATTAACGGTCATCCGTACCGATACAGGGTATCGATACGGATTGAAACACCCCGTTTCGGTACACCTCCATGCCGTATCGATGCGCCTAACTGAAATACCGAACTTTTGAAAACCTTGATGATCGTACTAATACGGCTCTCCAAGCATTTTGGTACATGGGGTTGGGACGAAAAAGTTGATTTACAGCAGCTGAGACCCATACCAAAACACCCCTTGCTGTACCGGTATGCTAAGACCAAAATGGCCTAGGCATATCGAAACACCAACACTCGTACCGATCCCCTAAGCATAAAAATGCCTAGCCGTACCGATAAGGTCCCCCGTGTATCGGTACGCCTGGGCCTGTAATGTCACATTTTGTTGGTTTTTCATTTCACAAACATACTCAAACCATTCCAACATGCCTAAAACACAATACCAACATGCCAAACATATCACAAGCCAACTAACATCACAATTCTATCAACACAACAGGGCTTCATGCATCAAAAGGGAATCTATGGGCATGCTTCCTAATTTTGCATCCAAGCACACACCAAAAGACAATCCAACACCAAAATCAATCTTTAAAGGCCACTTACAACCCGACCGAAACTAAAGAAACATGCTCAAACAGGGAGTTCCACAAAACATCTCCCAAAACACAACAAGTACCCCATTGCCCTTATTCATTATAGTCTAGTCTCTAACATACTTTCGAAACAAGTCTTGACAAGATCCCATTGCTTCTTGCTACCTTTCGGGACTTTAATTCTATGCATTGATGGATAAAGAGAGCATAAGCACACAAGGCTTAGTGAGAAATGCTAAGAATAAAAACACTATCAATGCATTTAAAACCATTTACTTTACATCATCCTTTAAAACATCATGCCCTTTTAAAACATGCACTTTACATCATTAAAACCAGCATATTAAACCATATGCTACATGTATCATTAATCAACAGCAAGTAACTTTGCTAACCCTCTACTTAAGCCTTCCCATGCATTACTACCAAATGCAAAGCTCAAGGAGAAACATGTATAAACCACATTATACAACATAAAACATTATAATGATACATTAACAATTATATTGGCTTAAAAGGGATCATTAGACAAGTCCGATAACAAAAGAGTTCATCGGATACACAGATTCAACAAGTGTTAACACAACACTTCAAGCCATCTCAACTGGAATAGCGATACAATCACAATCGCGGTACATTAACAATCGGGTACACTTTCAACCCATAGGGACACCAACCCCTTTCATCGGTCAGATCTTAACCCACTATCGGGAGTTTTCGGTACCGTATAACCCCTCAACATCCAAGGAAACTTATTTACTGTGCACTCAATCCTATGGCCGGCCAACTATGTCCGATAAAAATTTTTAAACCACATCACTTGCCAATATAATTAACCAAATAACATTTATCTCACTGTTCTTTTTGCAAGCATTAAACCATGCCATTTCCAAAGCAACTACCATGCTTTAAAACACAAGTATAAACCATACTTACAAGGATCACTTACCATGTGCATCCTTCAGCAAAACATGCTTAAAAATAGTATATCGAATACTTTAAAACGTGTTTAAACAGTAGGTATATGAACATTAAAACCAAGTGCATAAAAGTATTCGAACAAGCACGACCGAGAGAGTAAAACCACTTTATACTTACTTCCGAGTCTAGGTAAGCATTTCAAGATCTACCTTAACTCCCAAAACTCTATTCCCAAAACATCAAAATGCTTTAAACCACGTTTTCACTCACCGATACGTGAAACCTCGATTTACCGACGCGAAATCAAGTATCCAAAGCCTCCAACGCTTCTCCAATCACTTCCGGATCAACCTCCCTTGTTTTTTACCACAAAACAACAGAGGATTAATGCATCATAATGCATTCTAAACATAGCAACCACAATCCTTCTCGGATTTCCAAAAACCTTCAAATTAACCATCCACAACAACCGAAAACATAACCAAAACACTTCGATTCACAACCCAGCCAACACCTATCAATCTAACATCACTTTCAACATCAAAACACATCTAAAAATATATCCAAAACAGCCTACCACCTCCAGCAACCTTACAACCATAGAAACACCACAAAACCTCAAAACTAACAACCTAAACAAATAGAGATTCTTAAGTTTCGGGATTCCATTGATAAAAATCACTTATCAACATTATTAAACATCCAAAATATAAAATCAAAGCAACCTTACTTACTGGAAATCAGATCCAATCCGTTATTAACTCATTTTCCCTAAATAACTCAATTAAACATTAGAAAATCATCAAAATCAGATTAGAAACACAAAAACAATGATCAAATGCTTGGGAATTTCAATAAAGAACCATACAATAGAGGAGATCTCGGACCTTACCCCTATTGTGAAGTTTCCCCCTTAATTGATTTGTGAAAAGCTAAGAAAACACAAGATTAATGTAAGATTTTGTGTAAACAATCTTTATAAAACAATTTGAAACAATAAAATCAAGTTAGAAACCACCTCACCTCTGGAAATTTGATGAAAACCTGAGTGTTTGGCTGATGAGAGAATGAAGAGAAAAAGTTGAGAGAAAATGACGAGATTTTTATTTTGGAAAGTAATAACTAACTTTTAACAAAATTCTCTTTAATTACTAATTAAAACACATGTTAAAATAAGTCAAATTAAGGGAGAAGCCATCAAAAACCAATTGGTAAAATAGCTCATTAAAGATTCTAAGTATTTGACTCTTTTCATTTTAATCACTAGTAAATCACAGTTTTCAAAACTTCCATTTTGGTCACTGACCAAAATGTCCAACTTTGAAAAATCTTTTTTACAACATTGATATCACAATTATTAAATAAATAATTAATAATGATTTTAGATAATTTTTCCATAATTTTTCCAACACCAAAAATATACAATCCCGAAACTGACTCGAACCTCTTTTTCCGATCCACCGAACCGTCTAATAAACCACCAAACCGCTAAGCCCTAAAATCGGGGAGTTACAACTCTCCCTCACTTAAGAAATTTCGTCCCCAAAATTTACCTGGAGGAAACAGGTGCGGAAACTGTTTCAACACATCCGACTTGCGTTCCCACGTGGCCTCCTCAACACCGCGGTGCTTCCACAACACCTTAACCAGCTCGATTGTTTTTCTACATAGCACCTTACTACTGGTATCAAGAATCTCTACTGGTTCTTCATCGTAATATAGATCTGGTCTCAACTCAATCTCCTCCACCGGCATGACATGCGATGGATCTGACCTATACCTCCATAACACCGAAACGTTGAACACATCATGAATCTTTCCCAACTTTAGAGGTAGCCTTAAACGTTACGCAACAGGACCCATACACTCAATAACCTCATATGGTCCAATAAACCTCGGGCTAAGCTTCCCTTTCTGCCCAAAATGCAACACCTTTTTCCAGGGCAACACTTTCAAAAACACTTTATGACCCACAGCATACTCTATATTCCTACGCTTTAAATCCGCATAGGATTTCTGGAGATCTGCAACTGCTTTTAAGCCCTCACATATCAAATTTACCTTTTCGGTTGTGCCCTTCAAAACATTGGGCATCGACACAAACTTTTCCCCTGCTTCTGCCCAACATACTGGCGTACGACATTTCCTGCTATACAACGCTTCATAAGGTGCCATCTGTATGCTAGAATGATAACTATTATTGTAAGAAAAATCCACCAACGGCAACTGCCTCTCCCACGTTCCCTGGTACTCAATAACACAACACCTCAGCATATCCTCGAGAACTTAAATCACGCACTTCGACTGACCATCCGACTGAGGGTGATACAAGGTACTGAAACTCAAATGGGTTCCCAAAGCATGATGCAAACTCAACCAAAACCTTGCGGTGAACCGCGGATCCCTATCCGATACTATAGATTTGGGCACCCTATACAAACGTACAATCTCAGAGATGTACAACTCAACCAACCTGTCCAAGGTGTACGTAGTATGCACAGGCACAAAATGTGCACACTTCGTAAACCGATCAACAATCACCCAAATGAAATCCTTTTTGGTCGGCGCCAAAGGCAGCCCAGACACAAAATCCATGGTGATTCTTTCCCACTTCCATTTCAGTATCCTCAACGGTTGCAACAACCCAGAAGGAAATTGATGCTCAGCCTTTACCCGCTGACAAACCATACACTGAGCAACGAAATTAGCCACATCTTTCTTCAGTCCAACCTAATAGTACTCCTCCTTCAACCCTCGATACATTTTAGTACTATCGGGATGCATAGCAAAAGGACTAGCGTGTGCCTCAGTCAAAATAGTATGCCTTAACTCTTCGTCCTCAGGCACCACTATTCGACCTTTGAAACACAACACCCCATCATCGTTGAAATGAAAATCTGTAGAATTTCCATCCCTGATATCTTCCACATGAGGTACCAAACTCCCATCATACGGTTGCTTCTCCTTAATCATCAGTGACAAGGACGACATCACTTGCAACTCAGCCAACAAACCCCCGTCATTCGTCACACTCAACCGAGCAAACATAGCTCTCAACTCCACAGCCGTTTTTCTACTCAAAACATCCGCCACAACATTGGCTTTCCCCAGATGATACTCAATGGTCAGATCATAGTCTTTAAGCAACTCCAACCATCCACGTTGCCTAAGATTCAACTCATTCTGTGACATCAGATATTTCAAACTCTTATGATCCGTATACCACACATTTCTCACCATAAAGATAATGCCTCCAAATCTTCAAGGCAAACACAACCGCGGCAAGCTCAAGATCATGAGTATGGTAGTTACGTTCATGCACCTTCAACTGCCTAGATGCGTATGCCACTACCTTACCCTCTTGCATCAACATGCAACCGAGCCTAACATACAACGCATCACTATAAACAACGAACTTCTTCCCTGATTCTGGTTGAACCAAAACCGGAGCTTGTGTCAAAGCTTCCTTCAACCTTTCAAAAGCTCGCTGCCTACCTTTTGTCCACTCAAACAAAACATTCTTCTGTAGCAACTTTGTTAACGGAGCCGCCAAACTGGATAACCCTTCCACAAACCTTCGGTAGTAACTTGCCAAACCAAGGAAACTCCTAACCTCCGTCACAGACTTGGGCTCCTTCTAACTCATTACAGCCTCAACCTTATGCGGATCGACACGAATTCCTTCGGCTGACACAACATACCCGAGAAACAGAACTTCCTTAAGCCAAAACTCACATTTGCTTAACTTAGCATAAAGCTTATTAGCCAACAGCGTCTGAAGCATAATCCTCAAATGTCTATCATGATCCTCTTCGGTACGGGAGTACACAAGGATATCGTCGATAAACACAACCACAAACTGGTCCAAAAACTCATGAAACACTCGGTTCATCGTGTCCATAAAAGCAGCTGGTGCATTGGTCAAAACAAACGGTATCACAAGAAAATCATAATGCCTGTACCTTATACGGAAGGCTGTTTTGGGCACATCCACCTTCTTCACCATTAACTGGTAGTACCCCGACCTCAAATCTATCTTGGAAAACATTGAGGCTCCCTTGAACTGATCAAATAGGTCATCTATCCGCGGTAAGGGATACTTGTTTTTTACTGTCAACTTATTTAGCTGTCGGTAATCTATACACATCCGCAACGTACCATCTTTCTTTTTAGCAAACAGCACCGGCGTTGCCCATAGTGAGATACTGGGTCTGATGAACTTATGGTCAAGCAACTCCTGCAACTGCATTTTTAACTCCTTAAATTCCTTTAGAGCCATGCAGTACGAAGTAATAGATACTGGTATTGTACCCGTAAAGACCTTGATGCCAAACTCTACCTCACAGTTAGGTGGCAACCCTGGTAATTCCTTCGAAAAACACCCGGAAACTCAGATACGGTACGAATATCCTGCACCCTTAACTCCTTCGATCCAGGATTCATAACATAGGCCAAATAAGCCTGACATCTCGAATCCAACATTCGTCTTGCTTCCAAAGCCGAAACAACATTAGACAAAAACTTGGCATTTTCTTCAACAACCACCACCTCATAATCATCCGACAACCTCAAGGATATTCATTTGTTCTTAAAATCCACCACAGCCTAATGTTCGGTCAACCAATCCATACCCAGAATCACATCAAAACCATGGAATGGTAACTCCATCAAGTCCATAGCAAACACATATCCCTAAACCATCAGTGGACACCTACGATACAACCTTCTAACCATGACTTTCTCCGTAAGAGAGCTAGTTACTCTAACACCCACATTAAGAATTTCAACAGATATATCAAGCAACTCAGCATGCTCACTCAAAATGTATGAATGAGTAGAACTAGAATCAACCAACGAATACAACGACAAAGGCTGTAGGATAAAAGTACCTGTAATTACATCAGTGTCATTGCGACCCTTACGGTGCGCATACACCCTAGCCGGTCCACCTCTCTCAGGCTGGATAGCAACAGTATGAGCTACAGTCCTCTGCCCACCATCTCGACGCTGAAACGGTCCACAGCCACGACCACTACCCCACTGCGGAGCAACAACAGGTGCAGCACCCTGCCCACCTCAGGCCAACAACGGACAATCGCGCCTCTGATGGTCGCCTGACCCACAACTCCAACAAGTATTAGCCACCACTGGCACAGGTGTCTGACCCTCCATGGCCAAACGCGAGTAATCTCGCCTCAAATAATCTCAGGATCCACAAACCCAACAAGTGCTAAACAGGGCTCTAACCTGGGCACCCTGCCCTGGACTCCACATCATACAACACCTCCGCCATGCCTCAACTTTGGGCGAAACCTCCTATCACGGTATCTTTTGGTCTGACCACCGCTATAGCCCGAATCAACAACTTTCTTACCCGAGCTAGAACCTCGCGATCCAGAAGCTAAACCCAAATTCTGCTCCACATCCTTGGCTTATGAAACCAACACATCAAAGTCAGTGTAATCAGTAGCAAGCATGTATGTCTTAACATCTTGCACCAGCCCATAGCGGAAACGATTACATCGAGTACGCTCGTCAGGAACCAACTCAAGTGCATATTGACTCAACCTCGCGAATTGTACCTCGTACTTTGCAACAGATATACTGCCTTGCACCAGAGCCATAAACTCACGCTTCTTTTCGTCCTGATATCAGACTCCCAAAAACTTCTTTCGAAATGCCTCGTAGAAGAACTCCCAGGTCACATCCTCGGTGCCATACCGGATATCGTGGTAGTCCACCATGTATAAGCATCACCCTACAACAGGAAAACAACATAGCCCAGCTTACGAGCATTGGTACACCCCATCTGGCCCAATATCCTCTCGGTACTGGCTAACCAACCCTTGGAGGCCTCAAGTAACAAACCTCATAACTCAACTTCGCCCAAACTATGAAGATGCTCAAGCGGCAAACCTTGCCCCTCAACCGGTGGTGCTGGCACACGAATATCAGCAACTGCTGCCTGAAAAGCACCGGTCATGGCTATATCAACAGTGCCATATACCCATCCCTGGCCCAACTGGCGCAAATGGTACTTCTTCTTCAGCATTTTGCCCAATGGTAGCAACAACCATACCCGATCGCAACTCTCTCCTCGGTCCCATCGTGGTAAAATATATCTAAGGTATGATAATTATTACAAAACAAAAACAGTTAGGCCAGCCTCAAGCAAGGATCCAAGACTTTCATTTCAAAAATCAAAACTTTCCAGACTATAATAATAAGGTAATGGGTACCCCCAAAGCTTCCCCAACATAGCATACAACAGCCAACATTCATATATCAATCACCGTGCATATCAACCAGTGTACTTACAACAATCACCGTACAAATTAAACATGGCAACAACACAACAACCTCCCAAATGAACCAAAACTGGCTCTAATACCACCAAATATAACCCCCTTAACCCGGCCTAGACGCCCAGCTGAACCAAGAAGGCTACATTAGGTTTACCGTAGCAAACCGAAGAGATACAACAAAACCTGGTCTATTTTTTTTTCTTATCTAGATGCTAATTATTAACCCTACATATTCATGCGAACATCAGGTGCAACCCCAACTCAATCGGGCATCAATTTGACATCTAATTGATCATATTTACAATTTAGGGACCAAATTGTAAATAATAAAATTTCAGGATTAAAGCTCACTTTTAAGCTACCAACTTTTAATTAGTCAGGTTCCAAACTTTCATATCAAATTTTAGCTCAATCTAGTCATTCTTTCACATACAATTGCATTGGCAAGATTTAGGGACTAAAACGCAAAGAAAGAAAAACTGCCCCAAAGTGACAATAACAGAATTAACGGTCATCCGTACCGATACAGGTAAGCTCGTATCGATATGGATTAAAACACCCCATTTCGGTACACCTCCATGCCGTATTGATACGCCTAATTGAAATACCGAACTTTTGAAAACCTTGATGATCGTACCGATACGGTTCTCTAGGCGTTTTGTACACGGGGTTAGGATGAAAAAGTTGATTTCTAGTAGCTAAGACCCGTACTGAAACACCCCTTGTTGTACCAGTACACTAAGACCAAAATGGCCTAGGCGTATTGAAACACCAACACTCGTACCGATCCCCTAAGCCTAAAAATGCCTAGCCGTACCGATACGATCCCCCGCGTATCGGTACGCCTGGGCCTGTAATGTCATATTTTGTTGGTTTTTCATTTCACAAACATACTCAACCATTCCAACATGCCTAAAACACAATACCAACATGCTAAACATATCACAAGCCAACTAACATCACAATTCTATCAACACAACAAGGCTTCATGTATCAAAAGGGAATTTATAGGCATGCTTCCTAATTTTGCATCCAAGCTCACACCAAAAGACAATCCAACACCAAAATCAATTTTTAAAAGCCTCTTACAACCCGAGAGTAACTAAAAAAACATGCTCAAACAGGGTACATTAACAACCAGGTACACTTTCAACCCACGGGGACACCAACCCCTTTAATCGGTTAGATGCTTAACCTACTAACGGGAGTTTTCGATACCGTATAACCCCTCAACCGTTAGGGTAATTGGATAGAGTATTCGGTACACTGTATAAACCCCTCAACATCCAAGGCGACTTATATATAGTGCACTCAATCCTAAGGTCGGCCAACTATATCCGATAACAATTTTTAAATCACATCGCTTGCCAATATAATTAACCAAATAACAATTACCTCACTGTTATTTTACAAGCATTAAACCATGCCATTTCCAAAGCAACTACCATGCTTTAAAACACAAGTATAAACCATACTTACAATGATCACTTAACATGTTATCCTTCAGCAAAACATGCTTAAAAACAGTATATTGAATACTTTAAAATATGCTTAAATAGTAGGTACATGAACATTAAAACCAAGCGCATAAAATCATTCAAACAAGCACGGCCGAGAGAGTAAAACCACTTTATACTTACTTTTGAGTCTAGGTAAGCGTTTCAAGCTCTACCTTAACTCCCAAAACTCTATTCCCAAAACATCAAAACGCTTTAAACCACATTTTCACTCACTGATACGCGAAACCTCGATTCGCCGACACGAAATCAAGTATTCGAAGCCTCCAACGCTTCTCCAATCACTTTCGGATCAACCTCCCCTGTTTTTACCACAAAAACAACAAAGGATTAATGCATCATAATACATTCTAAACACAACAACCACAATTCTTCTCGGATTTCCACAAAACCTTCACAAATAACCCTCCACAACAACCGAAAACATAACCAAAACACTTCGATTCACAACCCAGCCAACAACTATCAATCTAATATCACTTTCAACATCTAAAAACAGATCCAAAACAACCTACCACCTCCAGCAACCTTACAACCATAGAACACCACAAAACCTCAAAACTAACAACCTAAACAAATAGAGATTCTTAAGTTTCGGGATTCCATTAATAAAAATCACTTATCAACATTATTAAACATCCAAAATATAAATTAAAACAACCTTACTTACTGGAAATCAGATCCAATCTGTGAATTAACTCATTTTCCCCAAATAACTCAATTAAACATTAAAAAATCATCAAAACCAGATTAGAAACACAAAAACAAGGATCAAATGCTTGGGAATTTTAGTAAAGAACCATACAATCTTGGACCTTACCCCTATTGTGAAGTTTCCCCCTCAATTGATTTGTGAAAAGCTAAGAAAACACAAGATTAATGTAAGATTTTGTGTAAACAATCTTTATAAAACAATTTGAAACAATAAAATCAAGTTAGAAACCACCTCACCTCTGGAAATTTGATGAAAACCTGAGTGTTTGGCTGAGGAGAGAATGGATAGAAAAAGTTGAGAGAAAATGACGTGATTTTTGTTTTGGAAAGTAATAACTAACTTTTAACAAAATTTTCTTTAATTACTAATTAAAACAAATGTTAAAATAAGTCAAATTAAGGGAGAAACCATCAGAAACCAATTGGTAAAATAGCTCATTAAAGATTCTAAGTATTTGACTCTTTTCATTTTAGTCACTAGTAAATCACAGTTTTCAAAACTTTCATTTTGGTCACTAACCAAAATGCCCATCTTCCAAGACTCGTTTTACAAATTCGATATCACCATTATTAAATACATAATTAATAATGATTTTAGATAATTTTTCCAACACCAAAAATATACGATCTTGAAACCGACTCGAATCTCTACTCTGGTCCACCGGACCATCTAATAAACCACCAAACCGCTAAGCCCTAAAACAGGGGCGTTATAATCTATCCCTCGTGAATTGCAAAAGGATCGATGAGAATCGATTCTACTCCAAACAACCCAAGAACAAGTTTTTCTGGGCCAAGCTAGGTAGATTTTCAAAAAATTTGCCGTCATGGGTTAAAGATCAAGTCACCACTTGGAACAAAAAAGAGTATCTCAATTGGGAAGGGATCTTGGATTTTGCTTCAGTACATCTGGTGGGCCTAGTTCATAAAAACCTGTTTTAATTACTGATTTATGGGTTAGTTCCATTCCCGAAAGCGTTGGGGCTCATTCATCCCTCCGTGCTAGATCTGTTTGATTGCTTAGAAGGGAAGTCCAATCCGATGCCTATCATTTTGTCTGAAACTTTCCAGTCCCGCAGGTTTTGTAGAAAGCATGGTGGGGGTCACTTTTTAGGATGCCCTAAGCTTCTGATAGTTTGGTTTTACAGTCATTTGTGGTCCGACGTTCACTTTTTGAGGCCTCTCTTCGATGGCAAATTTTCCCCAATAGAAGAGTTCTTGCAAAAGAAAGATTGGCCAATGGAAAGATCCGAGGAGGTATGGCTAGACGTCTTACGGAACCTAAAGGATAAAGACATAGTTCGGAAGGCTCTGTGGCTACACACGAGGAATACTCTTTACTGATGTGGGGAGCATCCTTGGGTACCATTACTTGGCCTTTGGGGGCATACGGCTTACGCACCCATGTTGGTTTTCAGACAATATGGTTCCAAGCAATTTATATCGGCCCCGAGCGGACTCAATGAATTTAGCATGGACTACGCAACCGAGAAAGGCTACAAAGGAATGGTATATGATGCTTCTTCTACATGGAATAATGCTAGGTGAATTAGGATTTTGAGTGCCCTATACATGATGACCCCCGAATATGAAGTGTGGCACTTCAACTGCGTTAATGACAATATTCCTCAGTTGAATCCTGATGGTGCGAGGTCCGCCCAAGAAAGGTTGGCTACATTTCCTACTAAAATTGACTTGATGAGAAGACAACTTGAAGAGGAACAAAAGAAGTACATTCAGATAAAAGCAAAGGTTGATCAAGAAAGGTTTAATTTCGATTTGGACAAGACAAAGCTCAAAGAAGAAATCAAAGGTATACGAAAGAGGAGTGAGATGTTGGAATCCTAACTCAAGCTAGAAAAAGAAGAAATTTAGAAGTTACAATGGTTGAACAAAAGCAAGAGAGTCGCAAGTGACAGTCGAGCGAGAGGTTAGAGCTCAAAATCAAGGAAGAACAGGCAAGAACTGAGGCTTATAAGAAAAAGTACTACAAACACAAGGATCAAGTACTTGCCATGACCCAAAAGATGGAGAGCTTGAAGACTTCTCATTCAATGAAGCTTGAGAATGAACAACGTCGGAACGAGGCGTTAAAGGCTCAAATAAACCAGTTAGAGAAATCTCTTCTCAAACATAAAGGTTCTACCAAGAGCTAGAAGCCAAAAGTTTCAAAAATCGAGCTTTAAAGGATCGTATTGAGGGTTTAGAAACTGAGGTCCAGCAACTCAAAAATCAAATTACGAGATTTAGGGGAGCGATTCAAGTGCACCAGATGCCTACGATGGAGTAGCTTCAGTTTGCTGCCTACACCATTTGGAGGCAAGAGCAAGATTTGGCACGCTTCATGACCCAGATGCAAGAGTCGCCCGAAAGGTGCAGTTTCTAGCGGAAGATTCTGCCAAGCTCCAAGAATACGTTGATGATGAATCCGATGAAAGAGAAAGGATTGTTTGGATTTTGAGAGAGTGTGTCAATTTAGGCACTAGCTTAGAATCGTATGCGTAGCGGTTTTCTTTGAATTATTGTAACGGAACAACTTTTTCATTGATGACAGTTGTTTGATGATGATATTTTCCGGAATCAGTGTCATTCTTTGCATTCATGCATAGCATATTTATTTGCATATTTTATTAAAGCCATCTAAACTAATTAAAAGATATTTTATTGCATAACAATTTTATTCTATTAATAGCAATCATTCCACATCCATATCGCACACGCTTTCAAGCAAAAAAAATGGAATAGAGCTTTGCTAAGCTAGAAGACAGTTGGAGAGAACACAAAAAGAGTTAAGAGATACTATCATTAAGTCTCAGCAAGACATGATGAGGGAAATATCTCAAATGCTGCAAAACTGTCGCGGGGAAGACGTAAAAGGGAAGAGTATTGCTGTGAACCCTCCTCAAAATCTGGGAAACTCTTCATATTCTCCAATTTTTGGAAACCCTCTTTTCATTAATCCTACATCGAACCCCCCATAAGGGGTATCTTCATCCCATCAAGTGGGTGCCTCTGCTCTACCTCAGTCGACCATGATATTTTTAAATGATGAGCATGTTGGAGATAGTATCCCAGACTTTGAAGAACTAGAAAAATTGAACCAAGTGAAAGCAGAATTCTCCAAACAGTTGGAGGAGACTAAAACGGACCTCGAAGAGAAATTTCAAGTGAAAGAAGACGAAGACGATTCTTATGGTCTGAATACTAAGGATCTCAGCTTGGTCCCTGATGTAGAGATCCCATATAAGTTTAAAACCCCAGAGTTTGAGAAGTTTGACAGGACAAATTGCCCAACTGCTCATATTACAGTGTTTTGCCGTAAGGTGGCTGGCTACACTAATAACGAGAATCTCTTGATACACTATTTTCAAGACAGTTTAATGGGATTCGCCACAAGATGGTACAATAAGCTTACACGAGCTCAAATTAAATTGTGGAAGGATTTGGCAAAGGCCTTCACTGATCAGTATAAGCATGTGATGGAAATGGTCCCCAATAGGCTTCTATTGCAAAGAATGGAACAAAAGAAAAATGAAAGCCTTTGGGAGTACGCCCAAAGGTGGCACGATGTGGCTGCTCAAGTCCAGCCCCATCTCCGAGAAAATGAGATTGCCCCTATGTTCATTGACACATTAAAAGGAACACTTTATGACCGTCTGATCAATAACCCTATTAGAAACTTTGCTGATATGGTAATGACTGTCGAACGTATTGAAGTTGCAATCAAAAGCAGAAGAATTGCCAGGGGAACAATCGCGTAAGCAGTTCAAGAGGAAGGACCATGAAGTGAACACCACAACTACCTACAAGGCTGTTAAGAACTTCACTATAGCACAGCCTCAAGCTTCTGTTAAAAACTCTAGAAATTTTAATAGAAGGGAAGAGCGGGGACTCAAGAAGGAAAACTCATTCACGCTGCTACTGATTACCTATACAGAACTCTACTCACATCTCTATAAGGCAGATCTAGTTTGACCGCAGCATGTTACATTTTTTAACCCTCCTATCCGACATGGTACGATCTTAAGGCTCACTGTGAATACCACGCCGAAGTCTCATGCCATACTATCGAGAACTGCATAGCATTCAAAAAGTTTATTCAAAACCTGATCAAGACCGGAGTGCTACAGTTAGGGGAGCCCAGTACCGCCAATAATTCTTTATCGAATCATGGTGGTCAAGGCATAAATACCGTTGAGGAAGGGTGTGCAAGAAAGGCAAGCGTGTCAGAAGTCAGGTCCCCCATGAGATGGGTCTTTCAACAACTATGTATGGCTCGTCTCATCGACTATGGAATGGTAATTGTGAAAAAGGGTTGTGGCCCCTATTACAAATACCATCAGTCGAGGGATCATCAGATCCAAGGTTGCATAGAGTTCCGCCAAGTTGCTCAGAAGTTGATGGATGGTAAAGTGATTGAATTTTTTGATGAAGAAAAAAGGAGCAGTGATTCAGAAATTTGCACATTAGAAGCTCTAGATTCCAAATACAGTGAGAAGAGGCCATTTGTCATCAGCTTCAAGCCCAGACAAGGAAATTTACCACGGGAAGAGAATTTCATGTAGCCCCTAAAATCATAATTTCAGCTCCAGCATCCTTTCCTTTTAAGGATACCCCGATGGTGCCATGGAACTACACAACCAGTGTCTCAGTACAAGGAAGTTCTAGTTCGCAAGAAGAGAAGAAACCAGTAGAAGAGATGAAGCCTACTGAAGGAGAACCAACAAAGCCAAACCTCGAGGAGATAAATGATGTGGGGCATTTCACATGAAGTGGGTGATGCTATGCTCCTGAAGCTCCGAAGGCGGTAGAAGAGATGAAAGGAAAAGGCAAGGCAACTAAACCTTAACCTATGAAGATATTTAGGGAAAAGCCACCCCCGAAACTCAATGAGCCAGTAACCGAGACTCAAGCTCAGGAATTTCTAAAGTTCTTAAAACACAGTGAATACAGTGTGGTAGACCAACTCAAAAAATAGTCGGCCCAAATTTTAGTGCTTGATCTACTATTGAATTCAGAAAAACACCGTGAGGATTTGTTGAAAATATTGAATCAAACTTTTGTTGAGATTAATATTTCGGTTAGTAAGCTTGACCAGATCATCGGATATATAACTGATTGTAATCATATCACCTTTAGTGATGATGAGATATTGGAAGAAGGTACGGGATCTAACAAGGCCCTAAATATTACTACCCATTGCAAATGTCACATACTACCAACGGTGCTCATCGACAACGGCTCTGCCCTAAATGTCATGCCCTTAGATACCCTACAACGCTTGCCAATTGATAGCTCACATATGAAATCTTGCCAAAATGCCATGCATGCATTCGATGGGACCCAAAGAGAAGTGGTTGGGAAAATTGAAGTACCCCTGCTCATAGGCCCAACAGAATATGTTGTGGATTTCATGGCCATGGACATCTGGCCATCCTATAACTGTTTGTTAGGGAGACCGCGGATCCATTTCGTCGGAGCTGTCCCATCTTCCTTGCACAAGAAATTAAAGTTCATCATTGAAGGAAAGATAGTAACAGTCCATGCCGAGCAAGATGTTATGGCTTTGGTAACTTCGGACGCTCCATATATTCCTACTGATGAGAAGGCTTTGGAATGTGCCTTCAGGGCATTGGAATTTGTTAATGCCACCTTTGTTGCTTAGGGGAATTGGATCACATGCCTGAGATTATCAAATTGCACTAAGATGGTGGTGACAAAAACACTAGGAAGATGAGCAAAAAGAGCAAGAGGTTTGGGAAGAAGCCTGCAAGGACGTCTGCGACCCATAAGCGTTATCCACAAGAATGGATGTTTTGGGCTTGGATATAAGCCTAAATTTTTGCAAAAGAAACAAGATTGGAAGAGAAGAGAAGAACAACGAAATGCCTGACTTAGAGGAGAGGAGATTCTGTGGGCTCCAATCACCTACATAGATATAAAGAAAGTTTTCGTGTCTGGCAGAGTCGTGAATTCCGGACTCAAGGTCCAAGAAGCCAATCAGGAGAATGGGCGGATCCTCAATGAAGATTTAATCTACGAAGCCATGGATGGAATGGATGTAAATGTAATCTCTGAGGATGGCAAGATGGTTCAGCCCTTGGAAAAGATCTGCCAATGCTTGTCGAGCGAAGAGCTTAGCAATTGGACATGCAAGGAGCTGCCTGTAGTTTTTAAGACTCAATCAAAGTAATGCCCAGAATCACCCTATTGCTTTTGGCCCGAGAGTAATAGGAATCTTTTGTAATAGGGCTACTACGTCAATCTATTTTTATTTTCAATGAAAATGATGTTTCTTGTATTTCTCAAATGGCAAACATAACACTCATTTCATTCATTATTCATTCATCACTTATTCTTTCATTACATTTATAAGCTATTTCTATTCCCAATACATACTTTTAAACTCGTGTAGGTCCCCGAATATTAACTGTATGAATGATTCTGGGCCTAATCCCAGGATAAATTTTGAACAACCCTTGTGCTCGACTGAAATAGATGAAGGGGGTGATAAAGAAGATTATGAGGTCCCAGATAAATTGCTAAGATTGATGGCTAGTGAAGAGAAACATATTTTGCCTCACCAAGAAGAATTGGATGTTTTGAATTTAGGGAATGAAGAAGAAAAGAAAAAAGTAAAGATGGGTACCACTCTGTCACCAAGGGTGAGGCAAGATCTGTTAGAACTACTCTCAGAATTCAAAGATGTGTTTGCATGGACGTACCATGACATGCCAAGTTTAGACACGGATATAGTGGTGCACAAAATCCCGATGAAGCTAGAGTGCAAGCTAGTCTACCAAAAGCTCTGAAGAATGAGACCAGATATGCTATTAAAGGTTAGGGAGGAAGTACAAAAATAGTTTGAAGCCAGATTTTTAAAGGTTTCCAAATACCTAGAATGGGTAGCTGATAAGTGTTCAAAAGTACTATTTTTCTTACCCTTTTTACTCATATTATTGTTAGACTTAGGCTCATATTAGTTACATAGTTAGCCATTCATGCATTAATCCATGTTTCCTTCAATCGTTGAGCTTGATTACATAACTTGGTGAATTTTTGTGGAAATAGATGCTGCTTTGGTGTGTTTTTGTGTGTGTATGTGCAGGATCACTTGCCAAAGCAATGCCGAGCTAGTTGCCAGGGCAATGCATGAAGGATATGCCGAGCTAGTTGCCATGGCATTTGTCGACAAAGACCAAAAGCAATATGGATGTCAAAATTCATGACTTTACAAGCCCAAGATGACATGGAGCAAGGCCCAAGCCCAAAGGAATTTGATTGCCATGCAGAGATTAAAGAAGAATTAAATTCCAAGAAGATAGGAGAAGTTCTAATAGGAATAAAATTATAATAAAGAATTATATTCTTCAAAGATAATTTAATTCCAACTCAAACTCCTCCTCAAAGAAGGACTTTGGCCTAGCCCTATAAATAGCAAGGAAATTCGACAAATCAAGAGGAGAGAGCAAGAGTTAATTTCGACAACTCCAAGAGAGGAAGCAAGGGGAATTTTCGGCAAAGCATCTAGGGCAAGGAATTTTCGACAAGCTTCATCTTTTCTTCCTTGTTCGATTGGGTTCATGCTAGGGATTGTTTATCTTGTGTTTCTTTGGAACCTAGCCATGAACTAAATTTACTTGGCTATGGTTATTGTGTTTTGTGGTTGTGAGAAACTATTGGTTTTTGTTTAGGTAATAAGAGTTTGCACTTTTCTATTTCAAGGTTTATTCATTCTTGATTCTTATTATTGTTTGCGAGTGAATTGGGAGAGGATCTCGTGATTTCATCCATTTATCTAATATCGGGAGAGTTAGATTCAAGAAACGAATGAATATGATCTTTATGCAATCCAATGATGGTGAAGATTAATCCGGCTTAGGAATAAGTTAAGGATTTCAACGGCTAAGAGGAGCGCAAGATTGGTTGTTGTTCACCCTTGATTCACGCAGGGATGTATTATCAAGGCATGCACAAGTAGCTAGAGTTTCGACTTAGGGATAAGAAGAAACCATTGAAGAACGCTCTGCCGAACCTTGAAGTTGCTGCCCAGTCGCCCAAGTAGTTGCCCAACTAGTCGCCCAAGCAACCATCAATTAGTTGCCAAGGCAACCTCGTTGTGCAAGTCGCCACGGCAACTGAGTTGCCCATGCACTCTTTTACCAAGACAATCCAATCGGCTATCACACCTCAACTCACGATAACCTAGCCTATCTCTCTCATTCGAATTCATCTTTTCTTTTACTTAATTGCTTTCTAGATTAGTTATTAGTTAAAACTTCTATAATCCTTCACTTGTGTTTTTACTTTTTACAGTGCAAGAGACTAGATTCTTGAAGTGGCACCAATCCCTGTGGAGACGATATCTTTTATACTATAACTTGCGACGTGTATACTTGCACAATTACGTAGCACTTATTACGCGCAACAAGTTTTTGGCGCCGTTGCGGGATTGGCAATAACGACTTTGTTTTTATTTTTCTTGCACATTCTTTTTATTTTTCTTGTTTAAAATTCAAAGGGCTAACAAACTTTGGTTTTGCATTGGTATATGACCAGGCGAGACCGACTTCACGAGAATATCCCTTTGATCCGAAATCGAACGAACCTTACAAAGACTTAGACGAAGGATAAGAGAAGCAATGGCAAATCAAGACGGCAATATTAATCAAGATGTTCGGCGGGAGGAGGAGTGATTCTTGCGAAACAGAACTATTCGAGACTATCTTGAAGAAGATCTTGATGGACTTAACCCGGAGTTGTCGCACCCGAAATTGAAGCCGACCACTTTGAGTTGAAACCGGTAATGTTTAATATGATCAACACAATAGGTCAATTTGGCGGCTCAAAGAATCGAAGATGCACGACAACATCTGAAATCTTTCTCGAGATTTGCAACTCGTTCAAGATACACGGAGTTACCCCGATGTCCTAAGATTAAGATTATTCCCTATTCACCGAGGGATAGGGCGAAAGCATGGCTGAATAGCATTCTGCCGGATCCATAGCATCTTGGACTGATCTTTGTCGTGATTTCCTTGCTAGATTTATTCCTACAAATTTGGTGATAAAGCCAGAACGACATTACTTCTTTTCGGTAGGCGGATGATGAATCCATGTACGAGGCTTGGGAGCGATATAGAGAACTTCTACACAAATGCCCTCTACACGGATTCCCGGTGTGGACGCAAGTGACAATGTTTTACAATGCCGTGAATACACCAACAAGGATGATGCTAGATGCCTCGGCAAATGGCATACTCTTAGATAAGTCACCGGAGGAAGCAATGCAAATTTTAAACAGGCTGGCCAAGAATGACTATCAATTCCCATCTACTAGAAGAGGAGGAGTTAGGCGCTAAGCCACAATACATGAACTAGGATCATCGATTCAATTTCGGCACAATTGGCCGCTTTAACCAAGATGGTCCGAACATGCAAAAACCAAACAACACACATGAAGTCAAGGTAATGGATTCTTTTTGTGAGTTATGTGGTGATAACCATAATTCTTTCGAATGTATGCAGAATCCGAATCCACTTCTATGTGGGGAATTACAATCGGGCAACAACATGATGTCCAATACATACAATCCAGCTTGGAAGGAGCACCGAATTTTTCATGGAGTAATCCCAACAATGCTCTAAACCAGAACAATCGAATGCACAAGCATCGGGATTCCAGCAGAATATGCCACGCGAAGCGGATGCCGCGGCAACAACCGACAACATCTAGTTCTTTGGAAAATTCTCTAAATGCTTTTATGATGAAAACTGAATCTTATATGGCTGAGAATAGTAATTTCATAAAAAGAACTGATGCTTTTATTAACAGGACCGAGATGAGATTGCAAAACCAAGAGGCGGCAATCAAATCATTGGAAAATCAAGTCGGACAATTTGCTCAAAATCAACACTAGACCACAAGGAGGTTTACCTAGCGATATGAAGTCGCAAGAGGAACGGCCATGAGCAATGTAAGGCAATCACCACCGAAGTGGCCAACAACTTAGAGAGGTTCAAACCCGCTCGTCAAACAAAACTCCACAAAAAGATCAAGACGAACCTAGCGGCAAAGCCTCAGATGCTGAACCAGGAATTGCCACGGCAACCGGAAATAAACATGCCTCGGCAACCGATGACGCCTCGACTTATTGTGATAAGCATGCCTCAGCAACCCCAATTGATAACGCATCGGCAACTCCAGATGTCCCGGCAATGCCGTCAATCAGGTTTCAAACCAATGAAAGGATAGAAGATATCCGACTTCCACCACCATTCCCACAAAGGTTGAAGCGACAAAAGCAAGAATACTAATTCAAGAAGTTTCTTGATATCCTAAAGCAAGTACACATCAACTTGCCATTGGTGGAAGCAATTGAACAAATGCCAAACTATGCCAAGTTTCTTAAAGACATTGTGTCCAAGAGAACAAGGCTAGGAGAGTTTGAAACAGATTGCCGCGATGAGAGGGATGCATGGCAATGTTGCACAATCGCATGCCGCCCAAGTTGAAGGATCCCGGAAGTTTCACAATACCTGTTCTATTGGAAATCACTATGTCGGGAAAGCACTATGCGACCTAGGGGCTAGCATAAACTTGATGCCTAAATCGGTTTTCCAGAAACTAGGAATCGGGAAGGCAAGACCTACAACAGTTATGCTGCAGCTAGCCGACAGATCCTATGTGCATCCAGAGGGAAAAATCGAGGACATACTGGTAAAAGTTGATAAATTCATTTTTCCCGCTGACTTTATTGTTTTGGATTGTGAAGCAGATGAGCATGCACCTATCATTCTCGGGAGACCATTCCTAGCGACAGGGAGAACTTTGATTGATGTTGAAAAGGGAGAACTCACAATGAGGGTGAATGACCAACAGGTCAAACTAAATGTATTCCAAACACTAAGGCATGCCGATGATCCAGAAGAATGCCAACTACTTCATGCCACGGCAGAGTTTAACTTCGATGAGGAATTTAGTTGCCTCGGCAACTACATTGCCGACCACGAGGAACATGAGGAGTATGAAGAACCGGTCAATGAGGAACAACCAGAAGAGGCAAATTGGCTAGTCAATCGACCAGGTACATACTTTGAAACCTTTGGACTACTCGGGTAAGGAAGGTAAGCTCGAAAAACCCTCTATCGAAAATCCACCAATTCTTGAGTTGAAACAATTGCCAGAGCAACTGAAATATGTATACTTAGGGATCGATAATACATTACCTATAATTATTTCCTCTAAGTTACAGCCTGAGCAGGAAAAGAAGCTGATCAACATGTTGAAGCTACATAAAAAGGCAATAGGGTGGACAATTGCCGACTTGAAGGGAATTAGCCCGGCGGTGTGCATGCACAAGATCTTGTTGGAAGATGATCACAAACCTTCAATTGAGGCCCAGAGGAGACTGAATCATGCCATGAAAGGGGTTGTAATGAAAGAAATCATCAAGTGGCTTGACGTAGGCATTATATAAACCCTATCTTCGATAGTACGTGGGTAAGTCCGTACAATGTGTACCGAAAAAAGGGAGGTATAACAGTGGTAAGCAATGAAAATAATGAACTTATCCCAACCAGGACTGTGACCGGTTGGAGGGTTTGTATGGACTATCGAAAGCTAAACAAAGCCACTAGGAAAGATCACTTCCCATTACCCTTTATTGATCAAATGCTTGACCGTCTTGCAGGTAAACCCTTTTATTGTTTTCTTGATGGTTATTCAGGTTACAATCAGATTGCCATAGCACCAGAAGATCAAGAAAAGACAACCTTCACATGCCCATACGGTACTTATGCCTTCCGAAGGATGCCGTTCGGATTATGTAACGCCCCGGCAACCTTCCAAAGATGCATGATGGCGCTCTTTTCAGACATGGTCGAAGACTTCCTTGAGATCTTCATGGATGATTTTTTCGGTTTTTGGTAATGACTTCGACGGCTGTCTCGGCAATTTAGAAAGGGTGTTAGCAAGATGCGAAGAAACGGATTTAGTCCTCAATTGGGAGAAATGCCATTTTATGGTAGATGAAGGAATAGTGCTCGGCCACAAGATTTCATCCAAGGGAATTGAAGTAGACAAAGCCAAGGTGGACGTGATCGAGAGATTACCCCCACCAATTTCGGTTAAAGGAATTCGAAGTTTTCTCGGACATGCAGGTTTTTACATGAGGTTCATTCATAATTTTTCTAAAATCACTAAACCCTTGTGTAATCTGCTTGAACAGGATAAAGTCTTCGATTTTGATGATTCTTGCACCCAAGCATTCAAAACCCTAAAGAAAAAGCTTACCTCGGCACCCATTGTCGTTCCACCAGATTGGACGCTACCGTTTGAGCTCATGTGTGATGCAAGTGATTTCGCGGTAGGAGCAGTCCTAGGCCAACGCACAGGTAAGACCTTCCATGTGATATACTACGCTAGTAAAACTCTTAACGATGCTCAAGTGAATTACACAACAACGGAGAAAGAGTTACTAGCTGTAGTTTTCGCATTTGACAAGTTCTGATCCTATTTAATCGGTACAAAGGTAATTGTTCATACGGACCATTCGGCAATCAAATACTTATTTGCTAAAAAGGATGCTAAACCTCGTTTGATTCGTTGGATATTACTTTTACAAGAATTTGATATTGAAATTAAGGACAGGAAAGGAACAGAAAATCAAGTGGCCGATCACTTATCACGTTTGGAACGCAATAGGGAGGAGGACGCGGATCTAGAGATATGTGATGCATTCCCGGATGAACATATTCTAATCGCCTCGGCAACCCTTGATGCCTCGGCAACCATGGATGCACACGCCTCGGCAATTTTGGGAGCAGACACTACGGCAGCACATGCCTCGGCAATACCCTGGTACGCAGATTTAGTTAACTTCCTTGTTTGTGGTATTTTTCCGTATGGCATTACTCACCAAGGGAAGAAGCGGTTCCGCCATGATGCTAAGCATTACTTTTGGGACGAGCCTCTTTTGTTTAAACAATGTGCAGATCAGGTTATACGCCGATGTGTCCTCTGAAGAAAGAGCAAGAATGTACTCCGGCAATGCCATTCTTCACCCTATGGAGGACATTTTGGAGGAACTCGCATCGCATGCCAAAGTCTTGCAATCCGGTTTGTATTGGCCAACATTGTACAAAGATGCCCAAGACTTTTACAAGCAATGTGATCGTTGCGGAGGACGGGCAATATCTCTAGGCGACATGAGATGCCACTCCAGAACATCATCGAGGTGGAACTGTTCGATATATGGGGGATCGATTTTATGGGACCTTTCCCATCTTCATTCGGCAACCTCTACATCCTACTCGCCGTCGACTATGTGTCTAAATGGGTAGAGGCAGCTGCAGTTCCCAACGACGATTCCAAGACCGTGCAACGATTCTCGCAGAAAAACATATTTACACGGTTTGGGATGCCGAGAGCAATTATCAGCGACGGGGCAAGCATTTTGACAACAGACTAATTGCCAAGATGTTGCAACACTTGGCATATCACACAAGATCGCCACGGCATATCACCCACAAACCAACGGGCAAGCAGAAATTTCCAACGGGAGTTGAAGGGAATACTCGAGAAAGTTGTAAATCCTCAAGGAAGGATTGGTCATTAAGACTAGATGACGACTTTGGGCATATCGCGACCGCATTCAAAACACCATTAGGTATGTCCCCTTCCGGCTTGTCTATGGTAAAACATGTCATCTACCGGTGGAAATCGAGCACAAGGCGTCTTGGGCAATCAAGACCGTGAATATGGATTGGGAAGTGCGGACAAAAGCGCTTGATGGATCTCAATGAGATAGAAGAATTTCGTGCACTCGCCTATAACAATGCACGAATCTACAAGGAGAAAACAAAGCGATGGCATGACAAGAAACTATTGCCACGGCAATTCACGCCAGGGCAACTAGTTCTCCTATTCAATTCTCGGCTAAAACTTTTCCCGGGAAAGCTGAAATCAAGATGGTCAGGACCATTTGAAGTCGTCAAACCATTCTCCCATGGCGCCGTGATAATCAAATCCATCTCTGACGACCATGAATTCAAAGTTAATGGACAAAGATTGAAGCACTACAATGGTGCCCATGTGGAACGTAACAAGGAAGTGGTCAATTTAGGAGATGCATGAGCATGCTCTCCCTTTTGATATTTTTATTTTTTATTTTTTTTATTTTTTTTTATTTTTGTTTTTGTCGATTAGTTAATTATTTATTATTTATTTTTTTATTTTTTCCGATTTTTATTTATTTATTTATTTATTTTATTTTGCCGATTATTAGTAGTTTTAGGATAGATTTTTTTTATTCAAGTCTAAGAATCCTATTACACATCTTTATTTATTTTCTTTATTAGTTTATCTTTAATTTTTATCCTTATTTGATTTGTTTTTGAATTGTAGGAAAGGAAATTCAAGATAAAGAAGGAATTCTAAACCAAGTAGGAAAACATCTTCAACAAGGAAACTAATGGGTTGAATCTAAGGCTTATATAAAGCCTCCAATTCATCCTAACCAAAACCCTTGTCGACAACTCCTACAAAACCCTAAACCCTTTTTCGTTTTCCCATAAACCCTAATCCCACCCACCTATCGATTCTATAAAACCCATCACCCTTAACCTTTTCCTACTTTCTATCTTGCAACTTTTTAGTTTCTTTTCTTTTCTTTGTTTTTACTCACAACCAAGATCATACATGGCATCCAAGATTAAACTTTTAGTTCATCCAAGTTCCTCCAAAGAACCAAGATACAAGAAGTTTGCTACACCGGCGGTTCAAGAAAGATTTCAATCCAAGTTTGAAAGCCGGAAGATTCATGAAGAACAAGGCTTTGAATACTCCAGATCTCAAGATTTGGCCTTGAACCATTCATCTTCAAAAGGATTGCACATCAAAAGTGGCAAATCTTTTGCCATCAACCGAACCGGGTAACATCTCATGGGTAAGAGAATTCTATGCTCACTCACCTAACCCGGATAATCCTTATATGTTTTTGTTCGTGACAAGGCCATACTTATAAGTCCCGAAAGCATCAACACCTTTTACGGACTTTACATTGAGAAGGACGAGCATCAAGCCTTCGTTGACCAAATCAATCCCAAGCAACTCGACAAGGTGCTTCAAGAACTCACTCAACCGGGAACTCATTGGAACGACGGTAAATACAAGGGCACGGTAAATCGCCTTGGCTAAAACCCGAAGCAAAACTATGGAATAAGTTTGTTAAAACTTCTTTAATGCCCTCCACACACAATACTACCGTTGATATACCACGTCTTTTGCTCATACATTCTATTTTGCATAATCGCATCATTAACATTGGAAAAATTATTTGCGATGAGATTTTTGTATGCAGCTCAAAAGATAAGGGTTATCTTTTCTTCCCTTGCTTAATTTCCAATCTTTGCAAGGAGATGCATGTCCCGAGTGAGTCCACCGATGAAAAAGCCCTACCCAAGTCTGGTTGGAATCAAGCACTAATCCGGAAGCTAATGGGAGAGGCACCGGGAGATTCTTCAAGGCCCCCAATTGTCACGGCAACTCCTGCCGCCGCGGCAATCCCTAATGCCCAAGCACCTAACGCCTGGGCAACTCGGCCATTAATCCCGGGACACTTTGAAGCACTTTTGCACCCATTAGCAAGCCGACTAAGGCAAATTGAAGATCGGCAACTAATGTTCATGCGGTACATGAAGGAGCACAACAATGCCATCACCCAAGTCATCCTAGAAAAGTACCCGGACAATCGTGTGTCGTTCCCAATCTTTCCCACCGAGATTCTTGCCCCGGCAACCAATGAAGCAGTCACCACGGCAACCAAGGAAGCAGACGCCACGGCAACCAACCCTGACGATGCCCCGGCAACCACTGCAAAAGCCAAAAGTAAAGCACTTATGCCCGAATCAACTCCTACGAAATCATTTTCTGATTTTTCAGATTCGGACGAGTCCTCCATTGAACCAATAAAGACCGCACCAATTGAATCTTCCAAACGAAAAGCCATTGACATTGATGAAGAGGATGATGAGGACAACCCCGTACGAGGATCGATTCCACCACCAGCAACAAGAAAACAACCATCACGTTCAAGCAAGAAAGTCAAGACGCCAACTAGAAGGAAACTAATCATCTACGATGACGAACTCTCGGAGTAAGTCCTCGTATGCATTTTTATTTTTATTTTTCATTATTTTTATGCATGCATTGAGGACAATGCCTCACTCGAGTTTGGGGGGGGATTGTTACACTTAAGTATTACATTTAGGATACATAAATTGCTTGCCATGCCTTTAATTGGAACAAGAATTGCTTAGATTTGATGAATATTCAATGATGACTTTACCAATGCACTTAATTGATAGAATTTTTATTCTAGGATAACCATGGAAAAAACTTAGAATTTTACTATGATGCTAAATTTGATGAAACACTGTTGTGGTTTGATTGATTTAAGGAGTTCTAGTAAACTTAGGTTGATAATTAACTAATTGGGAGATTAGAATAAAAATTGGATGAAGGCTAGAGGTGCCCGAAATTGGCTCTAGCATATGCAAAAAAAAAATTGATCACTAGAGGTGCCCGAAACTGGCTCTAGGAGGCGTAAAAAAAATTTAACTAGAGGTGCCCGAAACCGGCTCTAGTCGATTAAATTAACTTAAGAAAACTAAAAATAAAACACTAGAGGTGCCCGAAATTGGCTCTAGTTAAAACATGTTAAAAAGAACCCAATGAAGTAATTTGAAAACCTATTGTTTGCATAGAATCCGAAAAATCAACTTGCACACAACTCCGCACACACTCACAAGCATTATAGTTTGATTCCGAGTAATTCCTCGTTTTACGAAAAATAAAAAGCCAATCATACTTTGTGCCCGGTTGAGAATTGAAATCAAGTTCAAAGCTAAGTTTGTGAAAATTTGAAGTCTCTTGGCAGGTAATTATGAGTTTGCATTGCTTGAGGACAAGCAATAGTTCGAGTTTGGGGGTGTGATAAGTGTTCAAAAGTACTATTTTTCTTACCCTTTTACTCATATTATTGTTAGACTTAGGCTCATATTAGTTGCATAGTTAGCCATTCATGCATTAATCCATGTTTCCTTCAATCGTTGAGCTTGATTACATAACTTGGTGAATTTTTGTGGAAATAGATGCTGCTTTGGTGTGTTTTTGTGTGTGTATGTGCAGGATCACTTGCCAAAGCAATGCCGAGCTAGTTGCCGGGCAATGCATGAAGGATATGCCGAGCTAGTTGCCATGGCATTTGTCGACAAAGACCAAAAGCAATATGGATGTCGAAATTCATGACTTTACAAGCCCAAGATGACATGGAGCAAGGCCCAAGCCCAAAGGAATTTGATTGCCATGCAGAGATTAAAGAAGAATTAAATTCCAAGAAGATAGGAGAAGTTCTAATAGGAATGAAATTATAATAAAGAATTATATTCTTCAAAGATAATTTAATTCCAACTCAAACTCCTCCTCAAAGAAGGACTTTGGCCTAGCCCTATAAATAGCAAGGAAATTCGACAAATCAAGAGGAGAGAGCAAGAGTTAATTTCGACAACTCCAAGAGAGGAAGCAAGGGGAATTTTCGGCAAAGCATCTAGGGCAAGGAATTTTCGACAAGCTTCATCTTTTCTTCCTTGTTCGATTGGGTTCATGCTAGGGATTGTTTAGGCCAACTTTAAGCAAGGATCCAAGACTTCCATTTCAAAACCAAAACATTTCAGACTATAATAATAAGGCAATGAGTTTCCCAAATTTCCCCCTAACATAGCATAAAGCAATCAACGTGCATATTACAACCACCATGCATATCAAACAACAGATTACAATCCACAACAACATTACAACAACCATACCAACTCCCAATTATCGTAAACCTGGCCCTGATACCACCAAATGTAACCCCCTCGACCCGACCTAGTCACAAGACCGAATCGAGCGAGCTACACTAAGTTTACCGAGGTAAATTGTGAAGAAGAAACTCAAAACGTGTCCATTTTTTCTTTCATCTTATGTAGATGCAAATTATTATCTTATGTGTTCATATTAACAGCGGGTGAAAACTCAAATCAATGGGGCATCGAATTGACATCCAATTGGGTTTAATTCCAATTTAGGGACCAAATTGCAATTCCAGAAAATTACAAGAACTTAACCCCTTTTAATGTTACCAACCGTTAGTTAGTCCAATTTCATGCATACATGTCGAAACTTGACTCAAAATGATCATCCATATTCAATCTATTGCATCCACAATATTTAGGGAATAAAACGTAAGAAAACAGAACTTCAGAACATCCAGATAACTGAAATAACTGATATCCATATCGGTACACTAGGGGGTGTATCGATACGCTTTGCCTGATTGAAATCCCCAAATTCTAGTAGCTCAATACTGTATCGATACATTTACGCCTATCGATATGCATTTGCCCAAAAACGTTGTCTCGTATCAAAATGCTCCCTCGCGTACCGAAATGCTAGCCACAATTGGCCTACGCCCGTATCGAAATAGTTGCCCGCGTACTGAGACACCAAGCCTGGAATGACTTACCTGTACCGAAATGCTATCCCGCGTACCAAAACACTAAGCCTAAATTGGCTTATCCATACCGGTACGGGGACACGCGTACCGATACGCCTGGACATGAAATGTTCTCTTTTTCTGGTTTAACATGATTTCAAAGATGCCAAAACACCGTATCATGCTTTTAACATGAATCCAACACATTCAAGGGTCAAACCTCAGCATGACAACATAGATTCATCAACAATTCATGGCATCTTACATCAAATGTAAAACTAGAGGCATGCTTCCTAGAAACCAAGCCAAGCAAAGCATAAATCTCAAAACCAAAGCAACCAACAATCCAAAATGGCCAATTACAAACCAAGAATAGCAAAACAACATTGCTTAAACAGGGAGTTTAACAAATCATCTCCCAAAACAACAACGGAACCTTCATTGCCCTTATTGCTTATAGTCTAATTTGAAACACACTTTTAGTATCAAGTCTTTAGCGATCCCTTGCTTCCTTACTGCCTTCAAATCTTTAGTTGCCTGCATTGATGGTCAAAAGAGCGTAAGCACACTAGGCTTAGAGATGAGTGCTCAAAACAAAAAACTATCAATGCGTTTAAAACCATTTCCCAACAACACATTGAAATCTTATTTCAATCATCTTTTAGACATTACTTAAAACATCATTTGAACATCATGCCTTGAAAACCATGCACTTAACACTTTCAAAAAGCAGCATATTAAACCATATGTAATATGTGTCATTAACCATCAGCAAATCACATTGCTAAACCTCAATTTAAGCCTTCTCATGCATAACAAACCATATGCAAAGCTTAAAGAGTAAACTTGTATAAATCACATTATACAACATAAACCATTACATGACACCTCAATAATTATATTGGCTTACAAGTGATCTTAACCAAGTTCCTTTACCAAAATAGTTCATCGGATACACGGATTCAAACAAGTTTCCTCTCAACACTTCAAGCCATCTCAACCGAAATAGCGATACAATCACAATTGCGGTACATTATCAACCGAGTACAATTACAACTTACGGGGACACCAACCCCAATCATCGATTAGATGCTTAACCCACTAATGGGAGTTTATGGTACCATATAACCCCTCGACCGTTAGGGTACTTGGATGGAGTATTCGGTACACCGCATAAAACCACTCGACATCCAAGACGACTTTTTATAGTGCACTATCAATCATATGGTTGGCCAACTATATCCTATAACATTTTAAACCACATCACTTGCCAATATAATTCACAATTAACCATGTACCACACTGTTTTCATATGCATCAATACAAATATTTTCCTCAAAGCAACAAACCATGCTTTAACCACAAGTATAAATCACATACTTACAAAGATCACTTGTCATGTGCATCCATCATCATTTCATGATCAAAACAGTATTACACATACTTTAAAACATGCTTCAATAGTAGGTACCATGTAATTCAAAACAAGTACATAAAACCATTTCGTAAAAGCATGACCGAGAGAGAAAACCACTTTATACTTACTTTCGAGTTTAAGCCAGAGTTTCAAAATAAGTTTAAACTCCCGTAAACCACCTTTAAATCATTTTAAAGCTAAAATCCACGTTCTCACTCACCGATACGTGAAACCTTAATTCACCAACGTAAGCCTCCAAAGCTTCACCGATAGCTTCCGGACCAACCTCCCCTATTTAACTGCATAACATCAGATGATTAATGCATCTCAATGCATTTAAACATAGCAACAACATCATTTACAATCCTCAGCAATTCTTTCACAATTACCCAACCACAACAACCGAAATCATCATCTAACTCTTTCCAAACACAACACATCCACAAACTATCAATCTAACACTTCCATTAACATCAATCAACACTCAAAACATGATTACATCATCCTTATATCTCCAACAACTAAATAGCCACCACAACACCTCAAAAACACAAATCTAACAACCTAAATAATTAGGGATTCATGGTGTTTTAGGGTTCCATTGTTAAAAACAACTTATCAACATTATAAAACATCCAATACATGTTTAAAATCAATCCTCAACATTGAAAAACAGATCCAATATGAATCTTCTTCAATTTCATCAAATAAACCCAATTAAATCAAATAATCATCATAAAATATATAAAATCAAATTATAAATCATAAATTAAGGATCAAATGCTTGGGAATATTAATAAAGAACCATCCAATGGAGGAGAAAAACGAACCTTACCTCTATTGTGTGATTTCTCCCTCAATTGATTGATTAAAGGTTGAAAAACACAAGATTTCAATGAGATTTTGTAAATCCAAGATGAAGAATCATTTATAAATAAAGATTTCAAGAAAATAGATCTCTCGCCTCTAAAAATTGATGAAAACAATAGTGTTTGGCAGAGTAAAAGTGAAGAGAAAAGTTTACGTCAAATTTTTATAAAATCAATAACTACATTTTAATATTAAAACCTCTTTTTATTAATTAATAAAACACATATTAAAAATCCTTAGTTGAGGGAAGAAACCACCAGCCAAAGTTTGGTAAAATAGCTCCTTAAGGATTCTAAGAATTTGACCCTTTTACAAATTAGTCACATTTTAAAAACAGTTTTGAAAATTTACATTTTGGTCACCAACCAAAATGTCACTCTTCCAACTTCAATTTTCTCAAATTGATTTCACCAATATTATCTATATATTAAACAATTATTTTTAACCATTTTTCCATATTTTTAACTTACACAAAAATATTTATCCCTGAATCTGACTCGAATGCCTAACCCGTCTACCAAACCGTCTAACTAGCCCTTAAACCGTTAGGCCCAAAACCAGGGCATTACAAGCCTTGTGTCACACAGCCTCGAGAACATACACTCGTACTCGTAATCTACTAAACAGATGAGGCTTGACATTACATAGCCTAGAGAACATACATCCAGTATCTCATCTCATGGTGTTGTAACATGCTATATGGGTATCCGGATCCCAACAATCAAGGGTGACTCCACCACGCATGTTAGAGTTGTGATCCAAATTCTTTTGGGATTTGGTTTAAAGTTAGAATCCTACTTTTAGTAGATCTTGTTTACTTTATATTAGTTAAAGGTAGGAAACTCAGTTTGAGTAGAATTTGTTTCTATGCAAGTTTCCTATGTAAACAAGGAATCTATCCCTATAAATAGATACTAGTGATTAAGGGTTTAGACAAAACATCATAAATCAGTTGTAATCTATTTTGCCATCATAGTGAAAGTTCTCATCCTCTGTCCATGGTTTTTTCCTTTTGGGGTTTCCACGTAAATTTTTGGTGTTATTTTTCTTTTCTGCATTTGAGCTTATTTACTTGTCTTATCATTATCGTCCCGGTAGTATAACAAATTGGCATCAGAGCTTTTCAGGTTACTCGGGATAATGACAACGGTGAAGTATGAAATTCTGCTGCTAGATCGCAACGTCGGGTTTTCACTATGGCAGGTGAAGGTTCGAGATGTTCTTGTTTAGATGGATTTAGATGATGCATTAGATGTGTTTGATAATATGCCGAAAGAATGGTCGGATATAGAAAAGCGCCGCAAGGATAGGAAAGTTGCTTCCCAGATCTGTTTGTACTTGTCAAATAGTTTTTTGCGGGATGTTCACAAAGAGAAGACAGCAGTTGACTCATGGGCAAAATTGGAACAAATTTTCATGAAGAAAACTTTGAGCAGCAAGTTGCTTCTGAAGCAACGCCTATACTATCACAAGTTAGCAGAAGGTTCGAGTCTTGACGACCACCTAATCAATTTCAATGAGATTATCTTAGATTTGGAAATGATGGAGGTAAAGTACAATAAGGAAGACTTATGATTGATTTTACTTTTCTTATTGCCCGCTTCATATTCGTCTATTAGAAGAACCATCCTACACAGCCGTGATACCCTTACTCTTGAAGAGGTATATGATAATTTGAATTCACATGACAAGATGCAACATCTTACCGGCTCTGAGTTCCACGTAGAGGGTCTCATGGTGTATGGATCGACTAGTTCAGACTATAAAAGAAAATGTGATCGTAATTCTGGCAGTAAAAATAGAGGCAGGTCCAAGTCATCAAATTGAGGTAAAACATGTTATTTATTCAAAAAGAAAGGTCATATTAAATCTGAGTGTTATAGATTACATAATAAGATAAAGAGGGAATCTTAGAATCAAAATTCCAGCAAAGATAAAGCTGATATTGTAGAGGAGTATAATGATGGTGAACTTTTAGTTGCTTCCGGTGAAGACTTTATAGCGAGTGGGGAGTGGATTCTTGACTCTGGTAGCAGTTTTCATATGATTCCAAATCAGGACTAGTTTGCAACATATAAACATGTGTCTACAGATGCTGTCTTGTTGGGAAATAATATTTCTTGTAAAGTTGTAGGTATTGGCACAATCAAGATTAAGATGTTCGATGGGATTGCTCAAACACTTGGTAATGTGAGGCATGTTCCAAATTTAAGAAGAAATATTCTGGATTCAAAAGGGTACAGATACTCCAATAAAGGTGGAGCTATGAAAATTTGCAAGGGCGCTCTCGTTGTGATGAAAGGGTATAAAAGAGCAGCCAATTTTTATGTTCTGCAAGGTTCAACTATTTTAGGTGATGCATCTGTTGTTTCCTCCTGCATGTCAAATGACGATGTTACTAGTGAAGGCATCTTGACTGAATCAAGTAAAAGAGGATTTTGTGTTGAACATGACAACCGTGGGCATAATGGTTCTGGTAGGCAGAAAAGAGTTTGATTACGTGGGTATAACGAATTTGAAAAGAAGAATAAAGTTGAATTCTGTGGGTATAACAGATTTGAGAAGCTTAAGAGAGTTCGATTTGCTTTAAAGATAAATAATGAGAAAGATAGTAGTACCATTGATGATCGAGGTCATGTTATTGCTCGTGGTGATATAGTTGTGAGCAAAGTTGGCACTAATGTTAATCTTACCGACGTGAAGACTAAATTACCTTGTACATTCAAGCTTGGGCAAGGCTTGGACTCAGTCGGTGTTCATTGCTGAAGACTACCCCTTGAAGGGTTTCGTGGAAGAGGTAGAGATATTGTTCGATAGGAATTTGTCTCAAGGTGGAGATTTGTTAGAGCTGTGATCCAAATTCTTTTAGGATTTGGTTTAAAGTTAGAATGATACTTTTAGTAGATCTTGTTTACTTTATATTAATTAAAGGTAGAAAACTCAGTTTGAGTAGAATTTGTTTCTATTCAATTTTCTTTTGTAAATAAGGAATCTATCCCTATAAATAGATACTAGGGATTAGGGGTTTAGACAGAACATCATAAATCAATTGTAATCTCTTTATCCATCATAGTGAAAGTTCTCATCCTCTGCCCGTGGTTTTTCCTTTTTGGGTTTTCCACTTAAATTCTTGGTGTTATTTTTCTTTTCTGCGTTTGCGCTTATTTACTTGTCTCGTCATTATTGTCCTGGTAGTATAACAACACAAGTGCCCTTACTTGGCACACAACATTACTCGATCCACCAAGGATCCTTATGGTTACTATTACAAATAATCACCCAAGGTTTACCATGTTATTACACATTATGCTCATATATGAGGGTTAATTCTCGGTTTCTCAGTTTTACTATTTATTATACCACATTAGAAACCCATTGAGCCATATTCCTCAAATTATAATCCCCTCAAACAGATTACTCAGTGGGTATCGGTACTGGCTCTCGTGTACCAGTACGATACTCCTAGGGTACCGATACTCATAGCGTACCAATTCGAATTGAGCTTACTGAAATTTTATCCAGCCTTCGCGTATCGATACGAGCTTACTTGTACCGATACTCTATTAAATGGCACACCGGTATGGGTTGAACACCATACTGATACCCCTCTCTTAGCTCATCCAATGCAATAATGTTCTTAAAATGCAGAACACTAGGGTACCGGTACGGTCTCCTCGCGTATCGATACCAAAGCCTAAAAATGGCTTCCTAGGCTTGGGAAACTGCTTCCCAAGCCCCCAAATCACAACCATTAACCTCTTAACTCGATCTTACATCTTTTGGGAGTGTTTAGGGTGGTTTGCTACCATTTTTACAAGTTATTAACACGAAATCTGAGTTTTACCATTAAAGAGGTTCTCTAACCTCTAACACTCAAAATCAACCACAAACATCAAATTTAAGCAAAAAAGCAATCAAATTTATGATGCCCATGAAGGCATTGGAGTTAGTATTGTTCTAACATTCTTCCAAAGCTGGAAATACAAACGCCTAGCTCTAACTTCAAGCGTTCTCCTTCCATTGTTCTTTAGAAGGTCCTCCAAACTCTTTCACTACACAAGAAGTTGTAAATTGGGATTACAACATTGTCGGAGATAAGGAACAACTAAAAATTACTCTTCGGGCTAAAAAACTAGATTAAATCTCCATATAACCCATTCCCACCAAACCCCCCACAAAACCCATATTTCTCTTCCTCCACCAAACTTAATGTTTCTTACCTCAAAATGTAGATCCTTGGTAGCTGATAACAACCCTCTTAACTAGAAATCTGAGATTTACACTCCAAAACAAAAAGATTTAACCTTTCTATTTTAGGTGGAAGTTATGAGATGAGGATGAATGAAGGAAGAAGACAAGGGAACAAGGATGATCTCATTCTCTTGCTTTTCTGCAGAGAAATTAAAGAGCCTCCCTCTTTTCCCTCTTGAAAAAAGAGAGATTACATCACTACCCTCTTATCATCCCCCTAATTCATCTCCAAACCAAAACCCAAGCCCAACAACCACCTATAAGCCCACTAAAGGCCTCAAAGGCCTAAACTCTTGGCCCAAAACTCACTGTCCATGGTTCGGGTTTAACCGACCACATATTCTAAAATTTGGGTTGTTACAACTCTTTCTCCTTAAAGAAAGTTTTTTTCTCGAAATTTACCTGATGGGAAGAGATGCATGTAAAGCAACCTTGTGTCCTCCTCGGTCTCCCACATAACCTCTTCGGCTTCGTGGTTACTCCACAACATCTTCACTAAAGGTATACACTTGTTGTGCAACTCCTTGATTCCTTTAGCCAAAACTCTTATCGGCTCTTCCTCACAGGTCAGGTCAATATTGATCTCAATCTCTTCAAGTGAGATGACATGCGAAGGGTTAGAACATTAACATCTCAACATAAATACATCTAACATATTATGAATATGCGTCATCTCCGGAGGCAAGGCTAACTGGTAAGCCACAGGTCCAACTCTCTCAAGAATCTCATATGGTCCAATAAACCTCGGGCCCAACTTTCCCTTTCTCCTAAAGCAGATTACTCTTTTCCATGATGACACCTTAAGGAATACTTTATCACCAACCTCATACTCGATGTGCTTATGCTTCCGATCCGCATAAGCTTTTTAAAGATCAAAGGCCATTTGAAATCTTTCCTTGATGATCTAAACCTTTTCCTTGGCTTTTCTAATCAAATTTGATCCCATAATCTTCCTCTCATTGAGCTCAGTCTAACACACTAGTGTTCTACACTTGCGTCCATACAAGACCTCAAAAGGAGCCACCTTAATGCTCGATTGGAAATTGTTGTTGTAGGCAAATTTAACAAGCAGCAGGTGCTCTTCCCAAATCCCCTTGAAATCAATGATACAACACCGAAGCATGTCCTCAAAAATTTGAATAACTTGCTCAGACTGACCATCAATCTGAGGATGAAAAGCAATACTAAAATGCGACCATGTGTCTAAAGCTTCATAAATTTTCTTCTACAGCCTTATTGTGAATCGGGGATCTCTATCCGATATGATTGACGATGACACTCTATGCAACCTCACAATCTCCTGGATGTACAACCGCGCCAACCTCTCAAGCAAGATATTCAAAGTCCATACCTAAATTTTCATCCCTAATAAATAATCATGATAACAAAGACACAATAAAAATACAAATGATAGACCATAATCTAGAAGAAAATAGAACATCAATTTCATGATTACTTTTATTATCATTACTAATATGGTAAAAACTAAACTGGTAGTCCCTAAACTTTTAATGCACTTTCAATATGGTTATCGAACTATTAAAACTTTCATTACAGTCAATGAACTTTTAATCCACTTTCATTACGATCATTGTTGTCAATTACCGTTAAAAATGATGTGGCACGTTAACTTTTAAAACAGTTGATAGGTCAATTGTAGACATATTTATTCCATTCCCTTCACAGCCAAAACCACTATTCTCGAAACCACTTGGGGCCAGGGACGAAGCCATGTTTATGATGGGAGGGATTTTTGCCTCTCCCAATTTCAATTGGTATAATTGTATTTGTAGTACTTTTTAGTTTAAATAGTAGTAAAACAACATTTTTGCCACTTTTACTTTTTAGATTTAAAGGTTTAATAGACTTTTGCCTCTCCCGATATTTGATCCTAGCTCTGTCCCTACTTGGGGCCAGGAATTGCTCAACTCAACCGCAACCTACAGTAAATCAGCTTGTTTCTCGACATTCCACTTTAACTCCAGGAGCGCATTTTTCAATTTTTGAAGCTCACTCAATCTGAGTTCATCTATCGGGGCTTTCCACCATCATTGCATTTAACCAACTTCCCTCACTTCATCCAAGTGCTTCGCCATTCCTTTTTTTCAACTTCCAACATTCCAACAAGCTGAGCAAGATGTACATTAAGCTTACGGGTGTTAGTAGTAGGAAGTTAGTTTCTTATGTACTTGCAGTTAGAGACTAGATTTCCATTGATATTTTCCATCTCATTGCTTTCTTTGTTTTGGGTCAAAAGCTACAGCTTTTGGGAGCTCAATGCTCATGTTACTGCTTCATCATCATTATGAGTTCAGTTTTCTCACTTTGTTTTTATGCTTCTCATGTCTCCAACCTCTTCCTCTATGGTGGGGTTAGGATTCAAGCTTTAATTACCTCTCTCTTTCATTATTTCACCATGCTTACATGTTGATCTTTAATGAATTTAGTAATGTGTCATGGGTTTTTCAACAGGGTTCATATTTTGAAGAGAATACAAGGTTGGGATCAACCCTCCAAGCTGCCACAACAAATAAAATGGATGCCACCCTTGCATGGTCGTACAAGTGCCTTCACCATTACACAAGCTGGTTCCTGCAAAGCAATAACTAATTTCATTGAGCTTTTTGACCCGTCATCTCCCAATCAATACTCCAATCACAAGCCTCTTGGTTGGAAATGCCATTGTGATTATCAGTGGCGAATTCAGAAAAATAACATTGGTTGTGCTAATATAAATAGAACAAGTAATTTATCTAACATTAATCACATATATAGTTTTCAATTTAAAAATTGATTATCAACTAGAAATAATATGAATACATGTTAACGAACATAAGTGACTACATGTAAATAAGTTATCAATACTTATTTAGAATAGTGTAAATAATCTATTAATGCTTATTTACAACGATGTAAATAAATATCAATATATTTGAATTTTATTTTTTACTGTTATTTATAAGGATATATTGTATTAAATATTAGTTTCAAAGGCTAGTTCTTTGCTTATTTTGGATGTCATAAAAAATTATCACTTATTCAATAACTTTAACTTTGTTTTACTTAATCTAGTTTTATTCAAAGCTTATGGTTATGAGTTTGTCTAATCTCCTTAAAAACAATATCTGAAAATTTGAACAGATTTTGATTGCACAGCTCTTTATTTTATTTTATTTGTTTATTAAATAAAATATAGTGTACTTAAAACTGAATTTAATGTCAATAATATAATAAATTATCATAAGGTAAAATGATATATGCATGCATAACACTTATCATTTAACATTTGTCAAATTCAAGGTAAGAAGAATAAAATATATCAGAATTTTCAACAAACCAAACACCTTAATATAGTAACAATTTTTTCATCCATCTTTTTATACACAACACCTCATGTACCAAACGAGCCGTTATAGCACACTGTTCATAACTTATTTTGACAAAGTATCCATAGTGAATGCAAATATAATATATATTTCCTAGATTAATGAGTTGGAATTCGAGTATAAAATTGAGAGATGTTAGTTTAAAATTTTTATGAAAAAATATTATTAATAAATAAACGAGTTTGTTCATAAACATAAACAAATCGAACACACTTTGTTAGTGTTCGTTCGTTTATTAAACGAACATAAAAAAAATTTATACTCGTTTATTTAACTTAATAAACAAACATTATACGAATAATTCATCAAATGTTATGTTCATTTACACCCCTACAAAAATGGAAGGATGACAAATGTCTTAACTTTGAAGTTTGACTTGAAAAACTATGGAACCAAAAAAATTTAATTTACGAACCATAAAAATTAAAAAAATAATAATAAACCTAACTTTAAAATTTTAATTTTTGGAACTAGAAAAATATATTTTTTTGGGCATGGGTGGGCCATGGCCTAGGTAGGCCCACCCCTAGATACGCCCTTGGTGATTATCACTTTTACAACCCTTGAGAAATGAAAGAGAATTAAAAGTTAAATTGCAGCAGTGGAAGGGTAATTTTTGGAAGAAGAAGAAGAAATATGAGAGATGAGAGAGGAGAGAGAGGAAAATTATTAACTATTATCTTTAAAGTTTAACGTGCCATGTCATATTTTTTTAGGCAATTGACCATAGTGATTGTAATGAAAGCGAATTAAAAGTTTATTGATTGTAATTAAAATTTAAAAATTTGGTGACAATATTGGAAGCACCTTAAAATTTGAGGGACTATCATTGTAGTTTACCCTAGTAATATTTAATTGTTTGTTAGAAGAATATGAACAACAAAATGACACGTGAGTTAAAAGTTAGTTCACTTCAAACAGAAAATAAAACTATTATTTATTTGCATCTTAGTACAAACATAAAAAACATAAAAACAGTAAATGAAAATCAATTAACATCAACACTTGATCATTCTAGAATTTTCAATTTCAAAATAGGTCTTCAAACAAAATCAAGCCTTTGTTTCATAACTTTAACTATACTAAACAGTTGAGTTAACCCTATCAACATTTTTTAAACTTAAAGCACTTGGTAGGAGGGGACTAATTCCAGAAAATAAAGTTGGATGAATCATAATAGATCCAAGGCTAATGTCTAAGATTAAGGAAGCAACATTCTTAGTCACACTACTGCTATTTCTATAGCATGAACTTTTGTGTATGAAAAGATTGTGAGCCTATTAAAGTAAAAACTACATGCATAAATCAATTGCAACATCAAAGCATTTATAACAATAATAACATTAAAAATAATGTCAGATTCAAATATTTTGAAACAACTTTAGCCATACTCTAATGGATAATTACAAGGTCTTGAATTTTGATGGATTTTCAGAAATGACCAATATGTTTAATGAAAACTGACAGTACACAAGTTCGCACCAATATTCCTATAGGTTGTAGGTGTTTACATCAAGTGAAAAAAAAATCTAGTTGCAAGTTTATAGTATATGAAGTTGTACCTAATGTTCTAACAACTGTTTTAGACTCATACAATACTTGAAATAAAAAGACATCAAATATGTTTGCACAAAAAGTCTTTTGGACCTTAGACAAGGATTGTTGTAGTCTTAACCTCTCAAATAAGATAAAATAAACTCGTAATATTGTCAATAATAATGTTCTTTTTCTAATACAATGCCTAAACCACACAAATCCTAAAATCGGAGGATTTTGTGCACTTAAAATTGCTCAAAATTACTTCATCCTAAATGTTACAACACCCACAACAAACGAACCAAGACTCGGATCAAATAATAATGATTCTAAGTGAATTGAATAATGCTCATTCAGTATGCCTTTGATTAAGGGTTATAGTTTCTATTTACAGGGATGGAGCCAGGATTTGGGGTTAGGGGGCAAAACATAAATGTTTGAAAGTGAGGGGGTAAATTCATAAATAAATAAATTTTTAAAACAATTTATATAGGAGGATCAAAGTGAAAAAAATAAAATTTTTCGGGGTGCGGCAATTTACCCTCCTCACCCATTAATAGCTTAGTCCCTATCTATTTATAGACTTCATGTGCAACTTCTAATAGAAAAAAGATTGTTTATACGATAAGACTATTAAAGAATTATATCAAAATCTTTAACACTAGTCATTGCTAATTATCCTTTAATATGGAACAATTGTCCTTTGATCTTCGATGTTGATCTCAATCAAATTATCCCCTAATAAATGGAATGAAAACTCCATAATTGTACACCCTAGTTATATACTTTCCTTGTACAATTAATATCCATTTTTTGCTGCCTCTGAAACTTGTAGCGACTATTTTTTTTAGGCGTCGAAGGCCGCTATGAAAAATAATTAATTATAAAATGGGGAGTCCCGCTTGTATTGGAAAATCTTATTTAAAAGGGGGAATTTGTATAAAAAAAATCGTTATTTTTGGAAAACATGGAGTCGCCACCGGTCACTTGAATAAGGTAGACCGGACACCAAAAACAAAAACCAGAGATCCCTAAAAAATTTGGGTTCGGGAGTTGATTACGGATGGGGGAAGGATTAGCACCCTCACACCGCCCAAAAATTGGTACTAAATTATTACTGCTTTATTAATATCAAATTTTACGGGTTAACATAACGATTAAATTAAAATTTAGTTACAAGTGCGAGTAAATTATAAGGGCTCCGGTGTTCGAGGAATAAACAAAAACTATCACCTACGTCTTAGACTGGTAGCCAAGTTTACCGTCGAAAAAGGGAGCGCCGCATTGGTGAAAAAATACGTCGAATATGCAACTTAATCAAACAAGATTAAAAAAATTAAATAAATACATATTATTATGAACAAAAAATGATGTAATAAAATAAAATACAACAAAATTAAAATAATACATATGACATGGAAAGGAAATAATATATTATATGTGTATAAAATATTTACCATAACATAAATATTTAAAAAGTACTGATAAATTATATACATTAGGTATATAAGACTAATATATACATATTAGTTAAAAAACTAACATATATTATAATATATAAAATACATGTATAAAATGTAAATTACATAAAAAGACATTACTAAAAATATTTTTATACAACAATATATGTGATAAAATGTAAGTATAAAAAAATATATACAAAAACAATAAATATATATTCTTATATAAAAAAAGTATATATAAGTATAACACATATATAATATACAACATACTACATACTACATACATATATTTTTACACATAAACACATGGCAACGAATTAAACAAAACTAAAAACATATATAGAACAAACTAACATCAAATAACATAAATAATATATCGAACAAAAAAACATTTAAACATAATTATACGAAAATAAGTACTAAAGATAAATGAAATAGATAGGACATGGACTGGAAAAGAAATAACCCATCACAACTAATTTAAATTAAAGCTTAAGAGTCTTAATTAGTAAATTGTAAATAAAAGGGAGGGGCAGACTATAATTTTTCCTAAAAATACTAAACCAGTAATTTAGGGTCTGATAGAAAACTGATTAAAATACATGGGCACTGGAATTAAATAAAAACAAAAGGGAAAGGGACGAAATAGAATTAAACCTTAAAAATCAGCTCGAATTAAAATGGAGAGGATCCAATTGCAGGCTACATAAAAACAAAGGGGATTAAACCCGTAATTTTCTCTTTAAACGTAACAGAGCAAGATTGGTGGTGAAATTGCAATCCAGGCTAAACTATGGAGGATTAAATGTGTAAAATACCCCTGCGGCAGAGATGTTTTGAAAATAATGAAAGGGCGGAAGGACTAAAGCCAAATTAATCCATTTTTAAAAATAAAAGTGCCTATATAAGGACCTTATCAGACCCATTTTCGGCTTTTAGCTATTTTAAAATTTTGTTCTAAAAAAAATTCCCCCTCTCCCTTATTATTCTTTCGAATCAAACCCTCAAACCCGAAAAACTTTCCGGGCGCCATCATTTACAGAGACCACGGCGGTCCGGTTATTCCGACCGCCATCAAACATCAACAGTTTCTTTTCGTCGATTCTAAAAAACTCAAAACCGAAATTCTTTTCGAATTTAAAACGAAAGCCCCTTTTTGTATCTTAATAAAACCAAACCAAATCCCTTTAGGTTTCGAAACAAAAAAAACTATTTTACCACTTCGATCTTCTTATTTTCAACCGATTCACCCTTAGAGGGTTTGTTATCGGCGACAAAGGAGAAGAACCCGACGAGGGTAAACTATTTTCCTTTTCTTTTTTATTTATTTTTTAGTTTCAAAATGCATGCAAAAAAGGGTATAAATATACCTCTAGAAATTGATCTCCGGAAATTTCTTTGTTTATTTTTTTATCCGAAATCTCAGTTACAAAATGTGTCTGATTATAATATATATGCTATTTTTGATTTTTGTTTGTTTACAACAATAAGCAAACATTAAATGATATCACTATTGCTTAATTTGGATCTGACATGCCCTTGATTTTTTTTTTTGTATTTGTGCACGTCCGGTGGTTGGGGAGAGCTGGTGGAACCCGTACGGCAGTAGCGAATTTTTCGGCAATAAGGCCAAGTGGCGGGGAAGGTGAAGGTTATCGGCCAGAAAAAATCTGGGCCGTTGGATCAGATTTGATCCAACAGCCAAGATGGCTCGAAGGTCGGATGGCCAGGATGCGATCTGGAAAAGATGAGGCCGCACAAGATCTTGCCACGTGGTGCATAGGGATATGAGGAGTCTGCGGGTGAATCACACGCGCGCGGAAGCCGAACTGTCCGGACGTGTGATGCACGCGGCCGGCTGGATGATCATCTTGGATTGATCTGGACCGTTGGATAAAGATTTGATCCAACGGCCTAGATGAAGGCGGCTACAAGAAAAAGAAGGGTCATCAGACTTGGTTCTAGGGTTTAGTTAATTAGGTTGGGGTTTGGGCTTGGCCAGAATGGGCCATGTAATATTTAGTTGGGGTTTTAATATATAAATTGGACTTGGACTTAATATTTGGGTTTTTAATATTTTATATCTCTTTATGTACATATTATAACTAATAATAATAATAATATACATATGTATACACTCAATAATACATACATGCACATACATGCAAATTAACATATATACATGCAAACATATATACGTATACATACATACACATACAAACATTAATACATATTCATATATGGATATACATATAATATATTAATATACTCATATATAACACACATTCATACAATCACACATACATACACTTTAAACACACAAATATAAATTATTGACAACGTATATAAATATAACATTGATAAATATATTCATATACTGCACACGTATACTAACATATACATGCACATAGACTCATGCATATGTTTATATATACATATTACCACATGTACCTATAAGCATTAATACATACATACTAACACATATATAATAGTTATTATAACTAATTAATATTATTATAATATTTATAACCCGAGCAAAAATGAGTGATTACAAAACTATAAATAAAACATCATACCTCAAAACATGAAAGATCTATTCAAAAAAAAAAACAGAAGATCTTACTATGTATATGGTCATGTTATTGGATGGCACAGACCAACTCGCCATATTCCAATGCTACTACACGCAAAACATGAGATACAATAGACCTCACTCGCCAATTACAAATAAAAAAAACACACCTCAAAATTACTAATCTAAGCAGACCTTGACACGTTAGTTATATTGTTACAACACCGTTAGAGACTAATTCTTTTTCGCGTCATTTATTTTTACTATGTAAAATAAAAACATCACACCAAAGTTTGCAAACAGAAAAAAGAATAATGTGGCCACTTAAAAATGTTAAAAAAATCACCAACAGGTTGGTCTACATGGTAAGCAGTTTTGTATCGCTTAAGTAAGTCTCGAGTTTGATACGTTGTGTATATAAAAAATTCTTACTGGGAGACTCATCCGCCAAAATTAAGTATGCAACACTTATCAATTCAGATTAGTCATGATAAAGTCTTGAAAATAGAAAAAGAAACAAAAAAATATTAAAAAACCCAACAATGAAAACAAAAACAAAAAACAGAACATGAAATCAAAAGCAGCAACACTAAACAGACACAATAAAAAATAAAAAAAATAAAAAAACACCCAACATATATCACTCATTTAGAAGAGCATCTACAAAACAATTCTCCTGTTTGAAGATATTAACAGTAGTCACATTGGAAAAAGATTAACAAAGCAAATTGATATTCTTGAGGACCTCCCACAATCACCACAATTACAAATTAACATTAAAACATCATAAAACAACCACTTTAGAATCAGGTTCGACAATAAAACGACATCAAATATTTCCAAGAAATCTTGCTAAAGATGCTAAGGGCCATGAAAATTGCTTGCAATTCTGCTTCATTAGAATCCAAAACACCAAGAAAGCTTGAAAAAATGGGTAGTACACAAATAATCTATTAGTAACAATTTCTTTTGACACAACAACCAGATAACTTTATCGATAAACAAAACATAATCTAATAGAAGTTTTAAAACATAAAAAAAATGATAAATCTAAAAAGAAAAAAGTGTCGGTCAGACACTTCTTCTTTGTACCAAAGAAAATTTCAGTCTATTGTAAGAAGGGTCTCTAAAGAGTTGTTAAAACAAGAACTAGATGAAATCCTCGATATCGACAACCATCTTTAACGCCAATTCCCAATCCGATATGGATTATATTGGGAAACAACCCAAAAGGGATCAAACTCTACGTGACTATCTACAAACACAAATCAGAAACAAGGGTCGTGAGGGTCACCGTACGAACACCAAAACACACAAAAGTATCCATAGAAACGTGCCATAAGAAAAAGATGTAACATAAAGGCAGAGAAAAACGTGTTACAGAGACAAATGAAAGCACAATATGATGTTCGAAGAAAAATAAATAAAATCAAATAAAATAATAATAAAAAAATATGAATCATTGGTGGCCGGTAACTAGCACCAAGGCTGATGCTGCCGCCGATTAGAAAAAGAAAAGAAGTAGAAGTATGCTGCTATGGTTTTTTAATCCATCAGTAATAATTAAATTTAAGTATATACTTTAATTTAACATAATTTTATTATTTTGATTTTAAATGACACCAATCAATTCACATAATTAATTAACACAAACTTTTTATTAATTTAGTTTTTTTTACAAAATGGTCATTGAGCCATTAACTCGTTAAATAGGTTGTGGTGTGGCAGTTACAAAAATTTGTATAATAGTACATTTAACCCTTCATATTTACATATTTAATGAATTTAGTCATAATTTTAAAAAAAATCATTAAATCTAGACTTCAATATTTAAAAAACCTTTCAATTAAGTTATATTTTTAATTAGAAATAATTTAATATTTTTTAAAAGTCGGAGAGAGTGATGTGCAAATGATCCGCGATAAGGGAAGATTAATGAAGATTGGAATGGAAGAGGAAAGATCATTACGGCTAAAGATGTGATTCTTAAGTTGGATTTGTGTTGAAATTTTTGTTTAAGGTTATATAGTATATTGTTGCCATTTGTATCAAAAGGTAGGGTTTAGCCTAGTGGTTGAATGCTCAACCAATTTCTTTCCCCACCCATGTTTGAGGTCACCTTAATAACAATTTGCTTCAAATTATTTTCCTTCAGTCTGATTGGAGGAATAAATTATTAAATTATTTTTTTACCAAAAATATGATTAAATTGAAATTTTTTTTAAATAATGAGGTCTACCTATTTAAAGACAGTTAACGGCTCAATAATTATTTTATAACAAAAATTAAACTTTAATATCTATTACTTTCTCAGTCTAAAAAAAATGTCCTTTTTGTGTTTTAAAATTGTCATACTTAAATTGTCCTCTTAAAAAATTCAACAACTTTTACTAAACACATTTTTTTTCTACCATCTTTTTAGTTTTCAAATAAAACAAACTTTAATTTTTTAAGGATAAATTTTATTTTAATTACTTTATAACATACTTCTTATATAAATTTTTTCTTTTTAAAATTACGTAAAAAATCAATAAAAAAACATATTTTTGGGACGGGGTATATAACTTTTACAAGTTGAATGCGCTTTTTAAATTTTTTAACATGATTTAGTGATCGTACTTATCTTATATTAAAATCTAGATTTGACCGTCAACTCCAATAAATTCCATTTTGCTTTTTCAAAAACCCCCCCTTGATCCAATTCACATTCAAACTTCCAAAAAAAAATGGACCGGCGGCAAAATAGAATGATTTTAAAAATTAAAAGCACGTCTAAGGATGGCAAAGGCCGTAAATTACACCGAGATACAAGGTCATTTCCTTAGCCAACATAAAATAAATAAAACCGGAAAAGAAAGAAAAAGAGAATTATACTCGCTTTCTACTCTCGTCCACGTCATGTCATCTGCCTTCCGAGTTAAAAATAAACGAATCTGATTGGTGAAATAGACGTGTCCCCTTGCTAATTCCGCGAGTAAAAAGTCGTCTTCCTACTCGCACTCCAACATCAGCTTTTACGCACTAACCTCTCGTTCTTTGTATAAAACCACGGCTATTGGTTTTATAGATTCGTTTCTCTATTCAATTTTCTCGATCTCAAACACATTGTTTTGTAATCGAAGGAAATGGCATTAGTTTCTTTCGCCGGAAGGGTTCTTTTCGCTTCAATGTTCATCCTTTCTGCTTGGCAAGAGTAAGCCTCACTTCTGATCTGCACTTTATTCTCTCTTTTGTCTTTATTGGAAACTGTTTCGTTCTCGGAAAAAAAAAACGAGAGGAATGGTTTAGATCTGGATGCAGTTTTGGACTTTGTTCATTTAAACTTTAATTAATGGTGATTTAATGCTCTCTCTCCTTAAAGAAAAGGATCAGTATCTGTCTAAAGCAGATCTTGTTTCTTTAATAAAGTTGCTAGTTTTGTTTGAAGAATTAGTTCAATTCAAGGTGTTATTTAGAGTAGAATTTGAACTTTGTTTTGCTGATCTGGCTTGTTAGAGTTACTTCGATGCTTAATTATTGATCCCTGTTGTAATGCATGGATATTAATGATCAAGTGCGGAATGAGTTTTTTAGGATATTAAATCTGTTCTTTAAACTCTGGATCCCACGAATATCGTAAATTTTTAAGCATTTGGCTAAAGTGATTGATGCATGATTCCTTGCTCGAAGAGTATGGATCGAATCCCAGTATCCCACTCCAAGTCTAAGAAACCACTAGGATTATACATATTTGTTGATTGACAGTCTTAGTTTTGTCAGTTTATTAGTATATGTTCTGCAGAGCAACACGGTTTTTTATTGCTATCCTATCAACTAATGGTGGAGTTTGAGATCCAAAATTGTTTCAAATGTTTACCTCGTGTTCATTCAATTGTAATTTGTAACTAGGGTAATCTGGATGTGGGGTTTCAAAGTTGAATTGTCACTCTGTAGAGTGATAATTCATAGTTCTTCTTACTAACTGTTGGTCTTGCGAAGGCTCCTGTGTAAATTTTTAGCATTATCATTGTGTTGAAGGAAATTTTATGTTTACACCATAGCCTTCTGAACTACCTTCAGCTTACATGTATACTGTAATTCTGAACTGCCATAAGTTCTGTCATGCTTGTCTCTACTCTTACGTTATGCTTTCATGCGTATAGGTTCAATGAATTTGGTGTTGATGGAGGGCCAGCAGCTAAGGCACTCAAGACAAAATTTAATGTCTTCTCAAAGAGTGTGACATCTCATACTGGATTGGAAGTGCCAGAATTTGATGTAAGCATTTCTGTATTTTGCCACTGAGACATGCATCTGGTTTTTCTAATGTCATAACTCTTGGGCTTGTTATTTACAGATTAAGTATCTAGTTGCTGCTGCTGTAGCCTTCAAGGGTGTAGGGGGTCTCCTTTTTATCTTTGGCAGCACCATGGGAGCTTATCTTCTGGTTCGTTTTCTGGTCTTGTGTGCATTAGTAGTTCAATCATGAACCGAATCAACTGATAAAAATATTAAACTACTTTTTTCTTGTAGACCCTGCAACAGGTCATTGTTACTCCTATTTTGTATGACTTCTACAACTATGACACAGAAAAGAAAGAATTTGGCCTACTCTTTTCAAAGTTCTCACGGGTTAGTTGGTGATGGTATTGATTTTTCATATAGAACAAGGAAGGGTTGATTGTATATCTCTTGTTGGTGGCTGTTTTTGAACTTTCAATCTGGATGATGAAAATTTTGATGTTGCTGCTTCTAACTAAATTCCCTTTGCCTCTTAGAACTTGGCTCTGGTTGGGGCATTACTCTTCTTCATTGGCATGAAGAACACGTCGCCCAGGAGACAACTCAAGAAGAAGGTTCCGAAATCCAAAACAGTCTGAAGGAGGAACATGTGGTAAACCAAGGGTGTATTGTTTGATCAATTCCGATCTATTTTTGTATGCTGTGTAGCAATGCTTCGTTTTTCAAGATTAGGGAAAGAAAAGGGCATAATACTTTCACTTTGATGCTGCCAACCACCAAGTTAAGTTCATGAGTTTCAGGAAGAATTTTATTATTTTGCTTATCAATTCTAATACTTTATTTATATTTTGACCATTTTCATGGATTTTTTTTATTATAAAATCATAGTGCATGTTTTATCCCTAGAAGAATATTTAACTGTAGATCGTTTCAGCAGTTGTAGGTTTTAGCTAAACTGATTCCTTTGCACTTTTAATTTTTTTTGGCACTTGACAATAATTGGTTACTTGATATAATTAAATGTAATCTCGAATGATTGGGTGCTTGATACATAATTTGAAGTAATAATGTTATAATGTCATATTAGTAGGGGTGAGTAAAACTTAACTCGATTAAAAAAAATCAATTTATTTTTTTAATTTTGAGTTATTTGAGTCATCTCCAATATCTATGTAACTTCATATTTATGTAATTTCAATCTCTTCAATTTCTTTTTTATTTCAAGTTTATTTTGATCAAAATTAAACTACACGATCTACAACGTTATATAATATCTATGTAATTTTAATTTATATTTTATTATTTGAAAAAAAGTTACCTTTTTTAAAAAATCTCTCTACTCCCAAAGTCTTTTTCCTCTTTCATTTTACAAAATCGAGACATCTGCTTTTGATGGCCCCGACTAAACCGGGTGTCTTCGAGTCCCTACTTTTCTATTTTTCTTCTTTTGCTTTTTTCCCCTTCCTCCCCTTTCTGTCTTGATCGGAGTGGTGCGTTTCTTCCTTTCTTTTTTTTTTTTTTGTTTCGGCTTCTCTTCGCTGGTCGATCTTAGTTCGGTTGTCGGAGCTTGGTGTTCCCGACAAAAAAGTTTTGGTCAGGGCCTGCTTTTGCGAGGATAAGTGCAGATTTCCTCTGCGATTTTGGACTGCTTGGGGCGGAAAGATGGTTTTGCCCGTTGCTCACCGTTCTTCTCCTTCCTCCTTTCCACGCTTTCTACTTTCGGTTTCTTCTTTTGGTCTCCGGGCTCTGGCTTCTTGTTACCTTGGAGAGCTTGCTTTTTGTGTCGCAGGTCCGATGAAAGTTCTACGATCCTTTGGCCTTTTGATAAGGTTAGCGTTGCTTCGGTGGCGGCTCATTTGAGCGGATACGAAGGTAGGATCAAAGGCTTTGAAGGCCTCTTCTTGCACCATCATATCTTTTCGACCCTTGGTTTCACGGTGAGATGACTCGTCCGCCAAGACTCCCGGTATAGACTCTTTGTTGGTCTACGATGTTCGGCTGTTCTTCTTTGCTGTTGGAGCTTTCCATCGTCTGCTATTTTTTAGCTCAGCTTGGGTTTATGATTTCAGGGTTGCATCCCTGTTTTCGTTTGAGGTTGCCTGTGATCGGTTTGTCTTTGTTGAGCTTTGTGCTATTTCTTTGTTTCGGTTAATGAAATGAATTTCTTCTTGATAAAAAAAATTAATTCATATTTTTAACAAATATATTTTTTATTTTTGTATTTTATTTAATTTGATTATTCAATTAAAATTTTTTGTAAAATTTTTCTTGACTTCTTATTTAAAAATAAAATTTTAAATATATTTTAGGAATTCAAATGATAATTTTTTATTAAAGAACATTTCAAATTTTATTTATACTGTAAAAAATAATATGAAGAAGTATATATATATATATATATAATTAGAGAAAATCTTTTAAATCGAACTCAAATTGTATTATAACATGATAAACAATTAAATTTGTATAGGAACTCGAAAACTCGATTCGACTTAAATTCAACTCGAATTTCATAAACTCCACATTTTTAAAAAATAAAGTTTGAGTTAAAAAATATGACATGTCAACTCGAATAATATTATTTTTTTACTCGATTCGATCTAATGCTCACCTCTACATATTTGTACATGTGAGCATGAAAACCCAAATCTGAAAACAAATCTAATAAGAAAAGGTTTGAGTTCAAAAAATACTCGAAAAAGTTCGAGCTTAAAAATCTTAAATATGAGAGATCCATTAATTGGCCTTTATGCCATGGATGCTTATCCGTTTGCTCCCCGTGGGTTTGAACCTCGACCATCGCCTTAAGAATATTATTGTAAAACTATTGAATAAAAAAAATTTAAATATGAGATTGACTGGAACTGGAATTCAATATTAAAGTTAAAATAAAGATTGTAACAAAAAAATCGTGTTTAAATTGATGAGATTTAAATTGAGAGATAACATTTTTAGACTTTGGAAGAGTACAAGATAAAATTACACCTTAAGTTTTATTTTTTTAAAAAAGTAAAAGAAATGAATTAATATCAAAATTACTGTATCGATAATAATTTTTTAATGGTAACCTACATTATTCGGATTAAACTTCAAACTGAACTACACAATAAAAATTTAATGGTTAGAAGAATATATCTAATTTAAATAACTAGTAAAATAAAAGATTATTAACTTTAATAATAATCAATTAATATTAATCAAATATTAAGAGTATTACAAAAAATATTACTAATGTACGGTATTACAAATTTTAAAAACCATATTAACCATAATTTAAAAGTAGAGCGAGTTGAGTAACTACATTTGGCCGGTTGGCCAAGCTACTCATCTTTGTTCTCTCACATTTCCTTAGGTAATGAATTTTAAACCTACTAGGAGTATATTTTTTCCCTTAGAGCCTCTTCTTTCCTCTACGTAGGATTAAGATTAGAATTTATTAAAAAAATAAAAAAAAGTTGAAAATATAGATTTGTTTGATGAAAAGAATGAGATAAAGGTTATTTCAGCTGGTTCGTCCTTTTTGGCATGGGGCGGAGAGCCGCAACGGGTGGTGGAGTGCAGAGTAGATGAGATAAAGGAGGGATTTAGAGAAGATGATAGATGTTGAAAATATAGATATGTATTGATGGCTTGATAGTGTAGTTCAGGTTGTTAGGAAGTAGAGTCGGCTGGTGGGGTCAGATGGACTTGATATTCATCATTTCCATAATATTGTATTTCTCTGACAAGGCTATGTCACAGTAACTTCGGAGGCTTCAAGGTCCTAAGTTCTAGAAGATACGGTACAGAGGGGTGATGCTAAGTACCTGGTTCATCTTTTTATGGAGTTGATTGTTGGGGAGTTGAACTCTAGCCAAAGTCAACTACAGATCCCATGTCGTCCACTTCAGAGCAGAGGCATTTCGAGGCTCTCATAGAGATAGGCGCAAGATTTACATATTCTTGTTACAATGTTTACATGCATTAGAAATGCTAAAATGCAAAACTTCATAGGATTGTATACATTGGAAGTGTTTTAGTCTCCCTAACTGTTTGGTATTGATACAAACAATTGTGACTCTCCCTAACTGTATGCAATTGCGACTTCCCTAACTATCTGTAATCAAGGCATTAAAGAGTACTCAAAACATGTTTGGATCATCATATCAAACAATTAATCTATGATCAAGCAAATTGCATAAAAAAATAAATTTTATCACTTAAATTAAGGTTAAATGTTAAGCTTTGATAGCTCTTTAAAGGGAATGTATTTCTTCTAAATTTATAAATGTATATGTAGGACTCACAGTGGAAAAGCAACATCAATCAAGGCAAAAGCGAAAGAATCGACCACCAATGTCTAGATGAACACCAGAAAAAGAGAAAAACTGAGATGAAGCAGGAAAGAAATCAAACCTGAAGTAAAATGAGCCTGACAGATTAGAAATCAGAAATCTGGAGAGAGTCTTAGACCAGGATCCAGTGCACAAAATGAAGCGAGCAAACAGAAGAGAAGAGAAAAGCTCGAATCAGAAACCCAAACACAGAAAAAACCACTGAAGAGAACTTAACTACCCGACGAAAATGCTTGAGATTGATAACCCACTCCACCAAGACAAGAAACGAGCAAATCTTCTCCTAAAAGAAGAACAAAGAAAAGCGATACCCAAAAGGAGCTTGAAAGGAGAAGAGAACTCTAAAAAGCAACAAAAGATGCAAGCCAAAACCACCAGAAGACAAAGAAAGATCCAAATCCAAACTCCAAAAGCTGACAAAAAAACGCTGCAAAGCCGATGATAATGCTCGGGAAGGGGAACCCACAATCCAGAGACTGTCAATCGAGCAAGCTCACAGGGATTGAGCCAAGAAATTGAAAGGGGGAAATTTCTAGGGTTCGTTGGGCTAACAAAAGCTATTTGTTTTTCAGGTAATGGAAAAATTGGTAAACTTTTAGTCTGCTTTTACCCGTAATTGACCATTTACAGTTGTAAGCATAACCTAATAACAAACTAATACAACTAATTACTACTACACAACTAATTATTTTCTAACATTTACCTTACATCTTCAACCTTCTGAATTTCTTAAAACTTAACTTGTGATCAATGTGCTGAGTTCACGTGCTGGTTCAGTGAATTGAAAGTATGAACTACTACTAGTAAATCACTTTTGCTATCAAGTAGTAAGTTGGTACCCTCTTATTTGGGCTTTTTCTTTGCTTCCATATTTCTTTTCTCATTTTAATTTTCTTCTTTGGTATTTCTTGCAGTCTTTTTCTTTACATTAATTGTCATTGTTCTCACTTATTTATACTTTCTTTATGTTGGATGCAAGACGGTTTAACTACAGGCTCTCAGGTGCAATCCGAAGCCCCTCTTAGACAAAAAGAAACTCTTATGTGTGGTTAAGGAGAGCAAGACTATTGAACTCTTTAACCCTGCTCAAAATATTTTTTCCATGGATACTTGGTTGTTAAGCCTGAAGTTCCATGTTAGACCTTGAAGAAAAAGCAACAAACAAGAAGAATATATATATATATATATATATAAACAAACTTATAGCAATTCGAGCATCACAATCCTTCAGTAGTAGAAAGCAACATCCAATAACTAGCTTATAACAACAACCATCACCAGCTTTCAACAGTAATCACAAACTAACATGCACACCGTCAAGAGAATCGAAAAACTCACTTATACAACTGAACAAGTAGAAGCTAATAATCAACAGTTACCAAATAAGTTCAAGTTGATAGAGTCAAAACTCAAACCAACTTCATTGTGATATTGCATCAATCTCCTTTATGATTTTTAAAATTCTCAAGACGACTATTTAACATACTCTTTAAAGCGTGAGTGCTGGTAACTCAGATTACTAAGAATTTAAATATTCACAAATTCAACGGTTCATGCGACTATTTGTTGCAGTACCAAAGATGAAAATAGTAACCAGTGGAAAATAGCACTAATTAAGCAATTTGTTGCTAATGAAAATAGTATATCTATGCAACACTAATCCAGTAAAAAAAATCCAAATCTCATCACAATCAAACCAGGGGCGGAGCTCCCTTGGGGCCCAAGGGCTGCGGCTCTTGTTATAAAATTTAATTATTTGATATTTGCTTTAATAACAATTTGGTCTATGTAAAAAATAATTATTTAAATTAAAAATATAAACGTTTATTAAATATATAATCAAGTAGGAGTCGAACTAGGGGTGTAAACAAACAAAGCTTGAAAAATAAGGTTTTGTTCGAATTCGTTTATTTATATTTGAAGCTGTTCATGTTCGGTTCGTTTAATTTTTTAATATCATGTTTGTGTTTGTTTATTTATTTTTGATGGTGTTCGTGTTCGTTTGTTTAACGTTCACGAACATATCCGCTTAATGTTCACAAATATGTTCATTTATATGACCGCTAACATGTTCATTTATATGTTCGCCAAAATGGTGGAATCGCACCACTAGTCTTTAAGCTCATTAAGCTTCACAGTTTGAACTCAAAAGTTCACGTGTTCAAGTTAGTCCATACATTCACCAATATTTAAAATATAAAAAAATAAAAGGAAAATGGAAACCAAGTAAATGAGGTTATAAACGATCTTGTTTGTGAACATTAACGAACATAATACACCTCTATTTGTGTTCGTTCGTTTATTAAACGGACAAAAAAATTTATTCATACTTGTTTATTTAGCTTAATAAACGAACGTTATACAAACGGTTCACTAACAATTCGTCGAGCATCCTGTTCATTTACACCTCTGGGTTGAACTAAAGAAGAATGAACATGTATCCTCAAATTTTTTGGTGCAATAATAATTTAGGTCCTTATAAATTTAAATATTAGACAAATTAGGCCTTAGCCCATGAATTTTGAGTTTAAATACATAATAAGCCCTTGTATTTTTGAAATTTAATGTTTTGGCTCCTGCCAATATTCGATCCTGGCTCCGCCCCTGAATCAAACATATATACATGACATTTATGTACAGTCACTAGCAACACTTTAAATGATGAATGTTTCCATGATTCAACCAAGCACAGAACATGAGACAAAGTCGAGTCAAGAGTTGAAACCAGTTTCTGATTTAGACGATAGTGAAGGATTTGATGAAGCAGACGGACATGATGCGTTGACCTGAAATCCGCTGACCAATGGTGAATGAAAAGGAGTAGATCGTATATGGTTAGCACGTCATACTGAAGTTTAGTTTCAAACAGAAAAAATAAAGAAGGAATAGATCATCAAAATAAGATATGGTTCATCGAATAGGAAAGAAATGGAAAAGGTTCTCATATATGAGATCTGAATCTTCTAGATCAATTACTTGAATGTATGACACTCCAACTACAAAGGTGGTGAAAATTTTTTTATTATAAAATTGAAGATTGCTGGTGAAAATTCGGTGAAAAAAAGAGTGTGAGCACACGAGGGCCAAGGAAACCGAACGGAAAAAGACTCTAAGATGAAAAACTATTGAGAAATCAAAACGAATGGCTTTGATAACATATGAAAACTCCAACATGTTGATCGGACGTTGTTGAACGGTGATGGCTAAGGAAGAATTTTATGTGGCGATTGTTATGAAAACTAGAGTTAAGGTTTTAAGCTTTAACAAAAGCCAAAGTAAAGGGGAAATAAATTTTACTAATGAAATGGATTACAATCGTTAAGTTCCTTAGCCCATTACGTCAGTGGGTTTTATACCAGAATGCAAATAATTTTTGTAACAAAATTTACATGACCATATAGAGTTATAAGCCTAACCTAATAACAAACTAATACAACTAATTACAACTACCTCAACTAATTATATTCTAATGTAGGGGAATGATGAAGATGCAAAGGAGGAGCAGAGCTCTACTCTCTAGTAACCATTACTTAAATCCCAACTTAAGGGTTTAGGCATCAAGGTCATCGATGGTGATGGCGACGACGACGACGATGATGAGTGTTATAATCAATATATTCTACGCCATTTATCTTCCCTTGCACATCATATCTTCGTATATCAAGTCCAGTGGCTGGTATTTCTCCGCTATCTTCTCCTAGAAATATACATAGCTCTCTGGAGTAGGAAATACCAAAGCTCTTAGGAGTGACTTCACTAAGAGATCACAACAACACTAATAAGACAGACATCAAATTTGTCTTACCCACCAACTAAGCTCTTGCATAAGGCATACAACCTCAAATCTCTTAAATATGGTGGCTATAAAGACAAAATACGACCCAAAAAAGGAAAGAAAAAAACAAACACACAACACAATTAGTCGACCCAATAAAAGAATGAGAGACGAGAACATAGATGGTATATCAATATCTTACAAAATATGTTGGAGGATAGTGACGTGGAGGCGACCGGATGCGAGTATCTCACTAGACTCCATAGGAAAATATGTGTCAACCATCGTGAACAATATGGTTTCTTGAAGAAGCCACGCCTCCTCAAGAAGGATCCAGATGACACCTTGCAGATGCCCAACAACGCCTGTTGCAACATGCATGCAATATGTACTAAGCCATGGCAAGCGACTCCTCTTCATCATGTCCACCCCGTCACTTGTGGAATAGGGACATCAGTAGCCTCAAAACTCCTTACAAATCAACGACAACAAGGAAAGACCTATGCCCAGAGTTGATCATTCGTTCGAGATCAAAGGAGCAAAACAGAGGTTAGCTAGAATGCCCGTAGAGCAGTAGAACTATAACCCCTTTTACTCGACCTATGAGATATGGTCAGATCCCTAAGGTCATAGTTGAAACTTCTCCTCAAGTAAATTATTTAAACATAAATATGTTATAATTTGTAGTATAACAACGGAAAAATAATCCAACATTTATTAAATTGTAAAACCTCAAACGTCAATACAAAATCTAGAATTTTAAATAAATATTCTGAATATAACATATAAATGCATGCTGAAAAATAAGTCTATAATATCAAATGTCTAAAAGTCCAAAAATACATCTCGTCGCAAAAAAAAAAAATGATACTATCAAAATAACCAATGAAATAGAATATGTTCACACCAAAAAAATAATAAAACAGAAAAAATCGTGAGATCCTTCGAGTACCAAGTCGCCTAAAGTTCGGATATGTTGAAAAAAAAACTAAGGGAGAGTGAGCTAAGAGCCCAAGCAACTGCAATCGCAATGTTTTCACAAAAGTCTTTTAAAAGGGCACACATCAATTCACAACACAAATAATATGAATTCAAATGCACAAATGCAATTCACCTAGTCAGCTTGTCACCAAACACAATGGATGGGGTTCCCTATAACCTCTCCCATACATCGCCACCAATCGTTGTGTGGTACAGTATTAGCCATTTGAATGGGGTGATGACAACGGCTTCCACCATTCAATCTCAACCCACGTACATAAAATAATATGATGTCACAGTTATCACAGTCTTAGCACAGTCCCATAATATTAAATTAGAGTTCACAATTCATTAAGTATGATAGTTAATGTAATCATATCACAACACTATAATATTCACACAAGGTGTAAAACACCAACACACAAGAAATATATAGCACACGAAGAAACACACCTCAAACATGCAGTAGCTCTAACGTCGTGGAGGACGCCTCCCTCGCTGAGACCCAACACTAGGTCTAGCTGAATCTGAACCTACGAGAATAAATTATACATTAATAACTATCACTATGCCACCAAATTAAATTCACAAATATTAATATAAATAATTAATACTCGTGTGTAACTCTCGTAGATAGAGCATGTACAATCTATAGAGGTGGAGAAGGATGAGGTAAGTCGCTTGACTCATGAATAGTGGAGTCATGATCACCTAAAATACAAGAATATTCCATATCAAAGTCTCATAAACAATTACCTATCAATAATATTAATTACAATAAATTGAAAATAGTAAAATGAGCTTTCATGTTTTAATTTAATGAAATAGACATCATATTCGAAATTAGGACATCGAAAAACATGGGGGTTAAGGTCAATCGAAAAAGTCAACGTTAGTCAAAGTAAACAATGGTGGATAAGAACTATGGTCAATATCGGTGGTCAACGTTTAATGACTCAGCTTAGATCAACGACTTCCTCTGCTAGGGTCAACAACTGTAGTCACGGTTGACAACTCGACCAATGTCTAGGGACTCGACTCAGCTTGTGGGTTCAACTTGGCTTGGCTCAACCAGTTTAGGCTTACTACTTTGGGTAATTAACATTGAGTTATCGATTTGGGCTCCCATTTGAAATATTAAGGCTCACCAAACTAGGCTAAAGGCTTGGTTGGTTTGGGTCCTCACTTGGCTCAATGCTTTGGGCCACTCTTAGTGGCTCTTCCTCTGAGCTCACAAAAAAAGGTCGAAACCAATGGCCCAACTCGGCCAACATTAACTAAAAAGGTGGTGGAACATGTAATATCCCAATTTTTGGCTAGTGAACAAAATGTAAATTTTGAAAGTTTTGTGGCTGAAGTATAAACTTTGAAAAAGTTTAGGGACCTAAGTGTAATTTTCAAAAGTTGTGACATTCCTGATTCGTATTCGCTGTATGGATACGAAAAGGGGTGTTACATTTTTTGGTACCAGAGCTACAAGTTTAGCCAGTTCGTTTCCAATGTGTGAGGGTAAAAGAATCGTGTCAGGTGTTTAGGCTAGTGGATCAAGCAGTAAATTATGACGAATGCAATGCAAAGGGTTCAGAATGAGAAAATATCTAAACAGAAGTCACAACTCGTAAAGAGAATTAGTGAATCATTATTTATTTCACCACTTCTAAAAAGTGGTGGATTCCTGGCAAAGATATCAAACTGAATTTATTACATAGTTCCGCTAAGAGATCGGGATAAGGAAAAATTAGGAACTCTTTGACATTTTTAATTAATGTTGGAGATTCAAGAAAAGCACAAAACCAATCATATGAGTGTTGTGATAATTGGCATGCATGAGCATGCAGAGTTTTTATTGGAATTTGTTACCAATGTGAAAAATTAATTATCTTATGTTATGGATACTAAGCATCAAGGGTAAGCTGGGAGAGTATTCCTATAGTTTGTGAGTTTTAAATGGGTTGCCCAAAAGGAGCTGTTAGGCTTGACGCTTAATTGAGAGGCGAAGTTTAGGATTTGATTTAATCCAATATGGGACCTATATCGATTGCACTTTACAGAATGACTCTTACTAGATTGAGAAAGCTAAAGACCTAGTTGCAAGAGTCATTAGATTGAGGTTTTATACGACCCAGTATATCACTTTAAGAAGCTCCAGTGATGTTAGTTAAAGAAGTAGTAATATTCCTCTAAGATTAAATTACGACTATATTATTACAGTAAAAGAAGATTTGATAGTAGCATCAGTGTTAGTGCAGTATGAATCTAGTAAGGATTCTATCTTATTCAATAATACGTCCCATAATAGGTTGGGATGTGTATTAATGTAATAAGGCTAATGTCGTAGTTGATGTATTTAGCCAAAAGTCATTCTTTGGCTTATAAGCATTAAATGCCCAATTACCTTTGGAAGAAAATAATATATTGATTATATAGCTTCAGCTCAAATCTACTTTGACAAATCGGATCAAAGATTTACAGATGAAAGATAAGATATGTCTGGAAAGAATTCAGTAAGGTGAAAAGGGAAAATTAAAGATTTCGATGTTAAGTTTAAATGATGTTCATATTATCAAGGGGTAATTTATATCCCCTGTGATAATGAGTTAAAAAGAGAACTAAAATGTGATTGAATCTGATTTATTTTAGGATGCTCAAAATAAAGTAAGAATGGTTCGAAGCAATCTAGAATTGTTTTAGAATGATGGATATTATCTGCTGATCTTGAAATAAAATATGTTTAATATGAAGTTAAGGATAAAGTATTCCTTAAAAGTTTCACCTTGGAAGGAGGTGTTATGGTTTGGACAAAAAGGGAAGCTGTGGGCCATATAAGATTGTGAAAATAGTTGGTCCAGTGGCTTATTAGCTAGTCTTACCTCCGGAAATGGACAAGATTACAATGTATTTCATATATCGATGCTCAAGAAGTATCGATCAGATCCCTTACATATCATTACCCGGAAGGAATAGAGATTCAATCAAATTTGATTTACGAGGAAGAATCGGTAAAGATATTGGCACATGGAGTCAAAGAACTAAGGAATAAAATGATCTCGCTTGTTAAAGTTCTTTGGCAAAATCATGAAGTCGAAAAAGCGATCTGGGAAAGAGAAAAAGATACGAGAAAACAATTTCCTCATTGATTTTGAATCATGTATGTGTTGAAAATTCAAGGACGAATTTTCTCAAGGGGGAGAATTGTAATATCCCAATTTTTGGCTAGTGACCAAAATGTAAATTTTGAAAGTTTTGTGACTGAAGTATAAACTTTGGAAAAGTTTAGGGACCAAAGTGTAATTTTCAAATTTTGTGTATTTTAACCCCGTAAATGAATAGTTTACCCCAAGAATGAAGTTTTCGCGTTACTCAGATTTTTGGTACAAAATTTGTGTTAATGGCTATAAAGCGATAAAGTTCGAAGAAATATTTGGATAATCAGATCGAACTAAAATTTTAGAGATGGTTCCATGAACCTTAGAAGAGTCATAAAATATTATTTTATGGATATATGGATGTTAAAAAGGTCTTGAAAAATTTAAATCGATTGAAATGACATGGAATGACAATTTTGTGAATAAGTTGATTAGTAAAGGGCATTTTGGTCATTTCATCCAATAGGGACATGGAATGAATTTTGAGATTTATTTTATGGATGAATAGTGGCTGATTAGAATCCAACTAATTTTAGTTGGAATGTTACAAAATGGCAAATTAGAAATATAAATCTAGTTAGAGAGTATTTTTGGAAAGTGAAATTTATTGAATTAAAAAATATTTTTTAATTATACAAGTGGCTTATATATATGAAATATGAAGGTTTATCAATAAAATTTTATCTCCAAAACCGTGGAGAAAGATGAGAAAGAAGAGGGAAATTCTCCAAGCTCGATTTAAGCCCCAAATCTCGATTTTAAGGTAATCTTCCAAACTACAAAGTTGTTCATCTCTTTGATCTCTATCTATCGATGTAAATTATTCATGGATTTTATGATTGATTGATGTGACTAAATTGACAAGTAGAGAAATAAGGAGAAGTTGGTGTAAATTAGAAGTTATTCATGGAAAGTTATGTTGGATTTTGAATTATGATAGTAAGTTTAAAAATTCACCATAAATTCTACAAAAATGGTTAGATGATGAATTTTATACCGTTGTAAAGATTTGTTAGTCTAGTTTCGTTTCCAACAAATGGAAACTGATTTCGAGTTTTGAGTTAAAAGATATGAATTTTTAATCGAATGAAGGTCAGAAAAAATACAGAACAATTTCTGCTTGGACAACTTTGTGACGTGAATCTAAGGAATTTTCATAATTTGTGTAGATTTTATTAACTTATGTGGCTTATACCTTTAGAATTGGTACCATATCTAGTTTCTGCGGTAGAAAGAAAATTGAGATCCAGTATGTATTCTGCCCTGTATAAGTAAATCTTTGAAGGTAGCACAAGCTGTCAGAAAATGGAACTTGAAACATTTTGTATTTAAACGTTAGTCAGCAAGCTTGGAAGAATTAATGAAAGTTCAAATTGGTAATTAAGGACCATAATGAGCTTTTGAACAGTACAAGGAAGAAAAGAAAAATATTTGAAAATTTTATATTCGAGTGATTATATTAGACAACATGTTTAAGGTATTGTTAGATTTTAATCTAACAAATATTTTATTTTATTCATGTGATTAATGAAGTCAAGTCCGAATCAAGAAGGTTCGAGGTACTTTGAAAGAAAGGATCGAACTAGGACTTAGTGAGGCATTGTGTTAAGTGGCCAAGGTGAGTGCAATGCATACATAACATGATATATGGATGTTTTATACATCATTAGGAAGACTTGCGATGAGTCTACCTTATTTATATGTTGGCATGATATTTATGTCATTGATCATATATTGACATGTTTTAAATATGTCAAAGGTTGAACATAAATGCATAGATCACTAGTTATATATGATGTTATATTATGAATGTTATTTCGGGTATGAACTGCCCAATGTTAAATTATGTTGATATACATTGTCATGGATGGAATAAATATGGAATATATGCCCAAGTATGTTAATGAGGGACATGATATAGTTGGCATGCCATAGAGTCCAGCAGCACGCTGCATACTCGGTTTAGCACTATAGTGTATATAAAAGACACTTAGTGTATATGGTTAGCACTACCTTATGTGCGGATGGTTAGCACAACCTTATGTGTGGATGGTTAGCACAACCTTATGCGCGGTTTTGACTCGTGTACCCAGGGTCCTCATAGGCTTATATTTGGGCTATGGTTTATGGTTAGTAAATGATAAACAGGTGAATAAGCTTATGAGCTTTTGGAGTAAATGGCAAGTATATTGGTAAGAAATTTATATGTGATTTATCTCATGTTAATATATGAATACAATGATGGATTTACATGTCTAGTAATCATGATGCATTTATGCATATAAGGCATATTATGGCAAATAAACAAGCATGAAAGTCTTATGACATTATCATGTAAATCATTACTAATGCAATGTGAAAGTTGATGTTTTGGCATATATATCATGTTATATAAACATAGCCATGAAGTCGAATAAAGTTTAAATTATTGTTATTAACTTCCTTTATTGCCTCATTAAGTTCGTACTTAGCATGTGTTTGATTGTGCACACGTAGGTAAATCAAGATGAGAGTGAGAAGAGCATTGCATCAATATTGGAAAGCTCAACAGGTAATCACAGTAATGACATCCTAATTGAGGTTTGATTATTATAGTGGCATGTATACCTGCTAAACCTATTTGAGTTGTGATTGGCCTTTAAAGTTTGTTATGGTTTCAAGATAATTGGCGTTTCTGGAAAGATTCAAAGTTAAGAGTAACCTCAAGTGATGAGTTGCATGCTAAGATAATTGAGAGCATGTATATTTTACGATAGTCAATTGTTCCCTATAAGCATACATAACATTTGGAGACGCTTGGGAATTGAATTAGGATGAATTAGAAATATGAAAATGCAATAATGTGCATTTTGGGATAGGGTGTACCAGTACTCAAGATTTGGGTTCAAAATTATCAAAACTTAATTTTGTTTCAAATATCATTAATATTTAAGGATAGTAAAGTTGTGACATTCCTGATTCGTATTCACCGTATAGATACGAAAATGGGTGTTACATAATATACAAGCACAATTCATGACAAAAATAAGGTTACAAAGGAGAGGGGCCATCATTGAACAACCAAGTGGAATCGTAGCTTACCAACGATGGAGGAAAAAGTGGCATCGTAGAGGTTTGAGAAAAAAAAAAGGTTTTGGCGTTGATGTTCACAACTGGCAGAAAACGAGGGAGAATGGTGGGCAAGGTTGGGGTTGCAAGGTGGAGGGGAACACAATGACGAGGAAGGATGGTAGAATGGATCTTTTCAAAAATCACACAGATGAAAGATATTAGTTTTTGAGAGAGACTAAGTGGGAGATAGAGGGCGTTCTACGGATGAAATTGAAAAAAAGAAAGGGAAAGGTTTCAAGGGGGTTAAATACCCAAGGAGTTAGATAATTTGCAAGGTTGGGGTCCCAAATGTTAAGGGTTTTCAGTGGTCCCCAAACTTTATTGCTTCACAGAAAAGTACCAAAATACTAATTTTTATTCAATTAAGCCACTAAATATATATTTAAGCTAATTGAGTCCTCAAAAAGGCCCTATAAAATTAAGGTTTTTGAATTAAAATTCCCAAATTATTAGTTTTTAATTTGGGGAATTTTTACATTGTTACAAGAACAACAACGAAATTCGTTGAGACTCTCTGTCCTACTTCTAGGATAGAAATACTTCTACTTCATAGCTAGAACTTTTAAGAGTGTTTTTATAGACTTTCTCCGCCCCAAAACACGTTGAGCTAGACATGCTTATAGAGTTCCTCCACCCAAATAAAACATTGAGCTAGAAAAAACTTATAGACTTTTCTCCGCCTCAAGAGGCGTCAAAGCATATCAGTTTGTGCACCATACTCTCCACTTTGATAATCTGTCACATATTTCTACAAAGGAGTTTAGGTCTTTTTGCCCTGCATCTATGAATGTTTACGTTTTATATAACTATTTGCAAAGCAATTTAAAACTTCCGCCCCAAAAGAGGCATCGAGACATGAGACATGTTATGATTTATACGTTACTTAAATGGATTATCATGTGTTTCTACAAAAGCATCGAGATACATCCACCTCATATTCACAAACTGCTTTATGTATTTATTGCAATATGTTTCTACAAAGACATCAAGATTGTAAGACCCTCGACCCGGATGTCACATTAGGGCCTCAAGCCCAAACCACTACCATAAAATTTTGACCTAGTTTAGCCAAATCCATATCTATTTTCATAAAATCCATTGAGTCCAAATATTTCAAACATAGATAGATAGTTAAAATGTTTACATAAGAGCTCCATTTAAAATACAATTTAAAAGCATTTGACCCCCTTGACCTAGCCTAGACACCAGACCGAATCGAGTGAGCTACACTGGGCTTGCCGAGACAAACCCGAACGATTTACTTAGAAAACGGTCTTACTTCCTAGCTAGAACTTTTAAGAGTGTTTTTATAGACTTTCTTCACCCCAAAACACGTTGAGCTAGACATGATTATAGAGGTCCTCCACCAAAATAAGACATTGAGCTAGAAAAAACTTATAGACTTTTCTCGCCTCAAGAGGCGTCAAAGCATATCAGTTTGTGCACCAAATTCTCTACTTTGATAATCTGTCACATATTTCTACAAAGGAGTTTAGGTCTTTTTGCCCTGCATCTATGAATGTTTACGTTTTATATAACTATTTCCAAAGCAATTTAAAACTTCCGCCCCAAAAGAGGTATCGAGACTTGAGACATGTTATGATTTATGCGTTACTTAAATGGATTATCATGTGTTTCTACAAAAGCATCGAGATACATCCGCCTCATATTCACAAACTGCTTTATGTATTTATTGCAATATGTTTCTACAAAGACATCAAGATTGTAAGACCCTCGACCCGGATGTCATATTAGGGCATCAAGCCCAAACCACAACCATAAAATTTTGACCTAGTTTAGCCAAATCCATATCCATTTTCATAAAATCCATTGAGTCCAAATATTTCAAACATAGATAGGTAGTTAAAATGTTTACATGGGAGCTCCATTTAAAATACAATTTAAAAGCATTTGACCCCCTTGACCTAGCCTAGACGCCATACGGAATCGAGTGAGCTACATTGGGCTTACCGAGACAAACCCGAACGATTTACTTAGAAAACGGTCCATTTTTTCATTTTATCTTATCTAAATGCATAATTAAGTCCTAAGGCGATCATGCTAGTAGTCATGAAGTTTACAATTAAATTAGGCATCGAATTGACATCCAATTGAACGAGAATTCATTTCAAGGAACAAATTACAATTTTGGAAAATTATGAGGATTTCCTTAAATAAAAAGTTGCCAAACCTTAATTAGTCAGGTTTCATGCATACCGGTTAAATTTCAACTTAAAATAATCATCCAAACTCATTTAATTGCATGACCAAGAATCAGGGACTAAACTGCAAAGATTCAAACTTCAGAAAGTGTTTTACCAGAATTAACTAACTGCGTACCGGTATACCTACATCCCGTATCGATACGGGTTTAATTTACAAAGGGTATTAGTACGGTCCTCAAGCATACCGATACGTTGTTCGATATCAAAAATAAGGGATTCTAATAGTAAAAGGGCGTACCGATACGGTTGCCCGTGTACCGACACCATTTGTAATTTTTAGCTATGCATACCAATACGACTACAAGGCGTACAAATACGCATGTGCAATTTTGCATAGATTTATGATGAGACAGACCCCGCGTACTAATCCCTGAGGACTCGTACCGATACAAACTGGCCTGTAATGACCTCTTGGTCGAACATTTGACACTTAGGCTCAAACTAACATACCTCAAACATTACCCAAACATCATATAACAATTCTAGCAACATTTCCACAATCAAATAGGCATGGTAGAGGATCATTTACATCAAAGCAAAACCAAGCAAGGATCATGTAGGCATGATCTCTACCCAAGCATGCAAATCATATCCCAACCCCTCAAAGCAAGATAATAAGCATCATATAAGTCCAAAACATCAAATGAAACTAGTCCAAACCAGGGAGTAACCTAAACAACCCTCCAATTATAACCTGGTCACATTGCCTCTTATTACTATATTGTATTTATAAAACCATACTTGAAATTGTTTCGTCCTTGGATTGCCTCTTGCTTGATCGTTGTCCAAAAATGCTTACTTCTCTGCATTGATGAGAAAGGAGAGCGTAAGCTTATAAGCTTAGTGAGGGAATCTCAAAAAACACTCTTCAATGCATTTAAAACCATTTTGTTTCCAAATAAGTATTAAAGTTCATGCCAAAACATCCCATGCTTCTATAGTCTTTACAAATATATACTTTTAAACAATTGCAACACATTTATTATTGATTTCTAGCATAAACCTAAATTTAAGCTTTCTCATGCTAAAACCTCAAAAATAGCAAGCTTAAAGAGCATCTCATGTATAAACCATATTATACAAAATATAACCCATTTCTCATGATACATTATATCATATATTGATATTCAAGTGACCCAAAAACCATTTCAATCTATTTATAAAAACACATCGGATACCCGGATTTTCCAAGTGGTTCCTTTGACTACTTCACATACATCCTCAAACCGAAGCATGGTACTACTACCCATCAACCGTTATGATGTATAAATCCACCGACGGGAGAATTGACACACTTTGACTCCTCGACTGCTGCGGTTCTCATGGCGGAGCATGGCACACTCTTGACCCCTCGACACACATGAGGCAACTTATTATAGTGCACTTTAAACCCTATGGCTAGCCAACTATATCCGATAACTTTAATCTCAGCCACTTACCAATATACTCTACAAAACCATATTACCTCACTATTTTACATATGCATCAAATCATACCAATATCCAATACATTAAACCGTGTGTTCTAGTATTCTCAAAACTCTTTTCATAAACCATTTTTCATACTCAATAATCATCACATATGATCATTTGCAACATTTTTAATTTCTAAAACATGCATATTATAGTAAGTAATCAAAACCATAAACATGTGTAAGAGATTGTATTTTGCAAAACCGAAAATGAGAGCGAGATCAACCAATACTTACTTCTGAGCTTAGGAAAATGTTTCAAACCTAATCTAAACTCCCATAAATCATCTTCAAACCTTTTAAAAGTAGTATCCCATGTTTTCACTCACTGACAACACAACGCTCCACTAGCCGATGCGAAAATAAGCTTCTGAAGCCTATCCAAAGGATGAAGGATTCATCTCCCCTGTTTTACCCACACAAAAGTAGAGGATTAATGCATTTCCATGCATCTCTAAACACAACAACACATCTCCTCAACTTTATCTCACTAAAAACCATCAAACACTTATTCAAAACATCTGAAAACATTACCAAACTCAACCTAAACAAAGCCCAACCAAAACATAACTATTTTAACATCTTAACATCATCAATTAAAATCCCAAAACAACAATATAACAACCTTATATATACAACAACCTTCCAACACCAAGATCACCTCAAAATCTAACTATTTACTACCTAGAAAATTAGCAATTCTCTTTGTTTCGGGATTCCTTTTATTAATCTCATAACATTAAAAATATCTATAAATGATCTAAATCAATTAGAATCAACACAAAACAGATCCATTTCAAGATTCATCAAATTTCTTATCAAAACTCAATTAAAACCTTAAAATCATGATTTAATCACAAACACAACAAAAAATCAGTTGTAAAGGATCAAGAACTTGGGAATTTCAATAAAGAACCTTTAATTAGATGAGAGAAACGAAAATCACCTCTAATTCTGATTTCCCTTAATTGGCAAGATTTGAGTGAAATCTCCAAGAAAACAAATCGAATTTGATGTAGAAATCAAAGGAATCAATTAGGAAATCAAAAAGAAATCTAAAAGGAATGTTTCCCGAGAATTTTGGAGTAAAATTGATAGTTTGGATGTTGAGAAAGTAGAGAAAAGTTGAGAGAAAAAGTAGTTATGTAAGAAAATGAAAATGGTTATTAAAAACCTTTTAATCAATTATATTTTATTTTTATTTAATAACCTTTAAAAACCATTTAAAAATATCCTAAATTAAGGGAAAAATCTAATTAAAAACTTTGGTAAACTAGCTCCTTAAAGATTCTAAATTTTGACCCTTTTACGTTTTAGTCACCAAAATAGGTTTGAAAACTTTACATTTTAGTCACTAGACCAAAATGTCCCAAAATCCATTTTTATTTCTTCAAATTGAGTTTTCCAAAACCCTTAGAATATTAATTAAACATTTTCTAACATTTTTCTATATTTTATTTTAACCAAAAGCCATTTATTAAGAATTAATTCCCGAAACTAGCTGGAATCGCCTAATCCGGTTTCCCCGAACCATCTAATCGATCTAGCTAACATCTAGGCCCAAATTTGCAGCGTTAAATAATACAATGTTATAAATCCAAAATACGAGTTACAATACAAAACATAGGGTCATACGAATACATATCCCAAATAAATCTAAGTATTGTACTCTGAACAAGTCGATGCTGAAATTCTACTCCGATGGTGCTCCACCAATGCACGTGCCAACCTACTAACCTGTGAAAGGAAACAACATTTTCAAAGTTGAGCTAACAAATCTCACTAGGTACACTTCCACTCTACTATGCTTTATGCAAATCATAAATATGAGCATGTAACTAAAGATGATATCATGGCAATACAAAAACATGTGGCACTACCTCTAGCCACCCAAACACACAACAAACAGTAGATGCATCAATCTCACAAAGCAAACATATGCATCAAACCACAAACCTAGAGTGAGGCCTAGTGTCACACAGCCTCAGGAACATACACTCTCTTTGGGTGAAGCCCGATGTCACATAACCTCAAGAGCATACACCCACACTTGGCATCTCTCCTCGAGTGTCTTCGAATGAGACTCGGTGTCACATAGCCTTGGGGTCATACATTTGGTGTCTGATCTCATGGTGTTGCAACATGCTCTATAGGTATCCGGATCCCAACAATCAAAGGTAACTCAACTATGCGGGTGTCCACACAACACACAACATTGACACAACCACCAAAACTCTATGGTTTCTTTATCAACAAGTTAACCCATTTAAATTACCAAATTGTTACTCATTATGCTCATATAGAGGGTTAACATCTCGATTCTTAGTTTTATAACTCATTTTATCTCATTAGGGACCCATTAAACCATAATCCATAATTTTTCAACCCTTCGAGCTCCATTTCAACATTTTTGGGCAGAATACCTAGTGGGTACCAATACTGGCCCTCGCGTACCGGTACGGTACCCCTGGGTATCGATACTCACAGTGCACCGATACCAAAATGGCTTACTAGAATTTTTCCAAGCCTATGCCTACCGGTACGTGTTGACCTGTATCGATACGACTCTATCTGGCGTACTTGTACAGGTTGAACACCGTACCAGTACCTCTCTCTCTGTTCAACCAAATCGAATAGTAGTTTTCAACCCAGAACACTTAGGGTACTGGTACGAGTTCCTCATGTACCGGTACCAAAGCCCAAAATGTCTTCTTAGGCTTGAGAATTTATCCCTAAAACCCATAAATCATAACCACAACTGCATATCTTGATTCTACATCTTATGGAAGTTGTTTAGGGTGGTTTACTACTATTTTTACTTGTTATTAACATAAATATCAAAATTTACCATTTTAGAGGGTCTCAAGCCTTTAGCACCCAAAAACAACCCATAACATCAAATCTAAGCAAACAACACATCATCCTTAGGATGTGCATGAACCAAAGAAGTTAGTTGTGTACTAACCTTCTTCGAAAGCTGGAAATACAACCCCTTTGCTCCAAGCTTCAAACTTTCTCATTTCTTTGCTCCTTGGAAGATCCTCCAAATTCTTTCACTACACAAGGGGTTGTAAATTCAAATTACAACTTGCAGGAGATGAAAGAGGGTAACTAACCTACATTACAAGGCTAAAAAACAGGATTGCTCATCCCCTAACCCATATTCTCTAACTCCCCACAAAACTCACCATTTCCATCTTCCACCATTTTTATTAATCCATACCTCAAAATGTAGACCTTCGGCTGGAGATTGTAATACTCTCAATAACTACTCTGAAATTAACACAAGAAAGGGAAAAGATCCAACCTTTACCTTGTGTCTTTAGCCTAAGAATAAAGGAGAGAGATGTAGGAAGAAAAAGGGACAAGAATAAGGTAACCTCTTTCCCTTTTCTACAGAAAATAAATGGGAATCGGCCATTCCCTTTGAATTAGGTGAAATTACTTTATTGCCCCTTAATCTTCTTCTCATAACATCCACAACCCAACACTCAAGCCCAACATCATAAATGAGCCCATTAGGGAGCCTTTGAGCCTCCAACGACCCAACATTGTGGCCCAACACATGTGGCCCATGACTCGGGTGAACCGACCCACAGATTTTGATATCCTTGTCGTTACAAAGATACCTCGCCCCATAGTAATAAACTGCTTGATGCTTTATTAGAATATATTGCAGAATGTTTTTATAAAGGCATCAAAAATCTTTCCGCGTCATATAAAGAAACTGTTATCTTACGCATAGTGTCACGGACCAAAGTTTTTGGACCGAGACATTAGCGCGAGCAACAAATAGGGAGGTTGTGCGCAATGCAACGGGCGTGTCAAATGTTGCCCAACACTCGGAGAATGGCGAGGACCATACCTTTGGGACCGAGGCGTTAGCGCAAGAATCAGCCAAAGAGAGTTTTGCGCGGTGGGCGGGCTTGCCAAGACCATCACACTTGGCCCGGCACTTGAAGAATGCTAAAGAGCCCGCAAGCCCACAAGACTTAGCCAAATCCATGGAGGATTCGGGGAGGGTAAATTGGTCAAAGCATTATCCATTTATTTGAATATAATGTATAGATAATGTTTGTGATAATTAGAGATTTGAATTTGAGATTTGATCAGATAAGATAAGATAAGATCAATCTCGACCGTCGATGTAATTTAAACTGAGCCGTTGGATGTAGGGGAGTTCAACTATAAATAGAGGCTCCCTCCTCACTTGTAAATCACTTCATTCATTGATTCACTTCACTTGAGTAATACAAGAAGCATTTACTCTAAAAAACTCTTTCTATTGTTCTTGGTTGTTCTTGAGTGTTCTTCGTTGTTCTAGCTGCCAATCTCTTTCCGTTGTTCTTTGATTAGCTTTCGCTTAGAACGATCTTTCGTTCGAGGGCTTCGAGGAGTGTTCGATCTTCCGGCGAGAATCTGGTTGAGTTAGGTGTTTGTCGAGAGATCTTCACCTAAGACCGTGACAAGGTACTTGAGGGTGACTTAGTCGGCGTTTCAACCGAAAGCGACTAAGGTCCGCACGATTCGTCGGCAAAGGTCTAGCCCGCGACACAAGTGGTGTCGGTGGCGAGATCCATCGAAACTGGGTGATTGTCGAAGCCGTTGTCGAGCAGGAGTACTCACAAGGCTGGTTGAAGGCTGACTTAGGCGTAGGAATCGACTGATTTGCGTCGAAGGCGTCTAAGGCCGCACGGATCAGCTAGAGTCAAAATCTAGCCCCGTGACAGTTGGTATCAGAGCCAAAAGGCGGTAGCTGATAGTTGGTATCAGAGACGAGCGGTGGTAGCTGGTAGCCGGTAGCCAGGTTCCGTGATAGTTGGTATCTGAGTGAGTGGTGAAAGTTGGTTGCTGGTAGCTGGTAGCCAGGTTCCGTGATAGTAGGCATCGGAGCGAAGTTCTGCTGACAGTTGGTGTCAGAGTTGAGCGGTGATAAGTTGTTATCAAAGACGGTAGCGGGTTCCGTGACAGTAGGCATCGGAGCGAAGTCTTGCTGATAGTTGATATCAGAAAGAGCCGTGAGAGTTGGTAACAGAGAGAGCCACGAGAGGTGGAATCGGAGAAGTGCCGTGATAAGTGCTATCCGAGCGAGTCGAGGAAGGGACTTGCGTTCGAGCCAGCTCGCAGTTGCAGTCAAGCGTGGTAGTGACTTGTGTTCAAGCCAACTTGCAGGTGCAGTCAAGTGTGGTGGATTCCAGCTTGCAGGTGCAGTCAAGTGTGGTGGGTTCCAGCTTGTAGTTGCAGATAAGCGTGGTGGTGGTTTGTGTTCGAGTTAGTCGAAGTGATCAGGGATCAGACTAGTTCGTGGCAAAGTGGTGATTGAGATGGCACCAAAGAAGAAGACACTGACAATGGACGATGTAAGAAAGACTCTGAAGGAATTTGACGAGAGGAGCAACCGTCTTGAAAATAAGGTACACTCGAATCTTGAATTCATAACAGCTGTGGAGGCTTGGGTCGATAAACTCTTGGACTTCAAGAAGGAGGCCGAGGTGGTGTTTGAAGAGCTAGAGCCAGTAAACCTTGAGAAGCTGGGTTCGTTGGATATTGAGATGTTAGAGTCTCTAGAAGGGATCCGGGAGGATGTTCAATTGGCTCTTAATGAATTGGATGTGAAGGTATCTAAGCGTGGCGATTCCTTAGAGGCTGCAGTGGAAACTCTAAGAGAAGAGGCCAAAAAGACCCGGAGTGTTGTGGAGTCACGTCTTGAAAAGTTAGAGTCCATGGAGGGCAAGTTCAATGACGAGGCATAGCGCATCCTCAACGAGTTGGAGGTAGTTCGAGAGAGTTGTGCTTGTGAAGCCAAGATGGTGGATTTGCAAAAAGCGGAGAGTTCTTCCAAGGAGGAAACCGCGAAGGAGATCCAAGAAGTTCTCAACTCAGTGTACGAGAAGTTGAACCAACAAGATGATTCCCTTCAAGATGCAGTGGAGGCAATGAAGGTGGAATTGGAGTCGTTGGGAAAGAGGGTTTGTAGACTTGAGAAATCCGAGGAGGAGGCCAAGCAGACCCAAGGTGTTTTCGAGTCCCGTCTTGACGAGGTAGAGTCCATAGATGACCAGTTCAAGGACGAGACACGAGAAGTTCTCAACAAGTTGGTGACATTTCGAGGGAGTAATGCGAGTGAAGCTGAGATAGAAGCTTTGCGAAAAGAAGTGGATGAGCTCAAGAGGGAGCTGCTCAGTTGCAAGACGGCAATGAGCGAATGTGATGCGCTCAAGACCTTCTTAGAGGGATTTAGACCGGGGCGGCTCGCTCATGTAGAGCGAGGAGATGCCCGAGAGACTTTCAGAGGCTATCATTGTTGCGAACCTCGGCCGAGCCCGAGAATGCAAGCGGCGAGTGTTGAGTCAACCATGCCCAGTTCGAGAGACAAGGGGAATGGTGAGGCTAAGTCCGTACCAGAAAAGAAGGGGAGCAAGAAGTTGAAGTGCTACTTTTGTGATGGTCCTCATTTGATAAGGGGATGTCCCGAGAAGAACCGCCTAGCTGCCATGGTGAAGACAAAGGAGATGGCGAGACGAGTGTCAATGCCGCCAAGCAAAGGGAGAAGTAGCGAGACTTGAGGGGGCGTTGCAGGGTCAATGCCGCCAAGCAAAGGGAGAACCGTGGTTCGACTACGAGTGCCAAAGTAGTTCAGCCAGTGGTGAGACTTGGTGCGATAGCAAGTGAGGAAGCTGTCAAGCCGAGGGTAAAGACGAGGCAATTGAGGTGTTACCGATGTAAGGGACCTCATAAGTTGCGGAGATGCCCGTTTCGAGTCAAGTGGTCCGAGGGACAGGACAAGGCCAAGAGTAAAGAGCCTGTGAAACTTGGTTCCGAGTTGTCTAGTTCTGCCAAGGTAAGCGGAGACCATGAGCAGAATGGGTTGAAGATGTCTGGGAAGGCTGGGAAAGAGCTTGCCGAGGATGTTCGGGGAAAGAGCATTACTTTTGAGACCAGTACAGTGTCGAAGGGAGCTGAGCCGTCGAGGGACATAGCAACCGTTAAGATGCCACCTATGGGCAAGGTGGGAAAGAAGCGAAGGACTTCGAGGAAGAAGTGCCGACGCAAGTTGAAGCAACTAGAGTGTTACCAGTGTAAGGGGCCTCACAAATTGCGAGATTGCCAGGATCGAGTCAAGCCATCCAAGGAGTTGGATGAGCCCGAAGAGAGCGAGGCTGTATCGCTTGATCCGATAATGTCGAGTTCTGCCAAGGCCAAGGGGGACCAGAAGCAGAAAGGGGTGACCATGTCCGAGAAGGCTACTGAGAAGCTTGCCGAGGATGTTCGGGGTAAGAGCATCGCTTTTGAGACCATTGTAGAGTCGAAGGGGGCCAAGCCGTTAGGGGACATAGTAACCGTGGAGACACCACCAATGGGTAAGGTGGGAAGCGGCGGACGAACTTCGGTAGGAAGTGTCGACGCGAAGAGAAAGCACCGAACTTCAAGGAAGAAGGATCGATGCAAGAGAGCACCAAACTTCAAGTCGAAGAAGGCGGGTGCAACCGGATGCAACGGACTTTAGGGAAGAAGTGCCGATCTGAGTAGTATAACGGACTTTGTGGCAAAAGTGCCGATGCATGCAAAGAACTTCGATGAGGAAGGTTCAATGCGAGGGGGCCGGACTTCAAGGAGAAAGAAGGGCTGACCCATTTTAGAGTAAATGTGACCGAGGAAAAGGTACATCTCAAACACGTTCCTAGTGTTTTTGGTTTTGATTTGCCGTTGTTGATGAGCGTAGGTCAAGTACGGCCTAGTCTTGATGCGGGGAAAAGAAGATTGGAAGAGACCTTTCAGAGTTCAAAGGGCAAGCGAGTTGTCGATTTAATCACGAGAGTTGATCGGTGTTCAATGTTGTGACGACTTCCAAGTCTTTGCCCGCGAGAGACCAAGTGGGTCCGAGTCGAGGTAAATCGAGTTTGTGGGAGAGTGCTCCTACAAGGGAGATGTATCAAGAGGCGTGTTAGCACGCGATGTTCAACGACTTGATTTGAGGCGAGGCGAGCAGTTCATATGGGGAATTGCATGAAGCCGAGGCATCGACGAGTAAACAAGTTGACCCCTGCCCGAGGATCGTTGAGTGCAGCGACGAGGGCGTCGCTAAGTCAAGTGGGGGAGATTGTCACGGACCAAAGTTTTGGACCGAGACATTAGCGCGAGCAACAAATAGGGAGGTTGTGCGCAATGCAACGGGCGTGTCAAATGTTGCCCAACACTCGGAGAATGGCGAGGACCATACCTTTGGGACCGAGGCGTTAGCGCAAGAATCAGCCAAAGAGAGTTTGCGCGGTGGAACGGGCTTGCCAAGACCATCACACTTGGCCCGGCACTTGAAGAATGCTAAAGAGCCCGCAAGCCCACAAGACTTAGCCAAATCCATGGAGGATTCAAGAGGGTAAATTGGTCAAAGCATTATCCATTTATTTGAATATAATGTATAGATAATGTTTGTGATAATTAGAGATTTGAATTTGAGATTTGATCAGATAAGATAAGATCAATCTCGACCGTCGATGTAATTTAAACTGAGCCGTTGGATGTAGGGGAGTTCAACTATAAATAGAGGCTCCCTCCTCACTTGTAAATCACTTCATTCATTCAGTTCACTTCACTTGAGTAATACAAGAAGCATTTACTCTAAAACTCTTTCTATTGTTCTTGGTTGTTCTTGAGTGTTCTTCGTTGTTCTAGCTGCCAATCTCTTTCCGTTGTTCTTTGATTAGCTTTCGCTTAGAACGATCTTTCGTTCGAGGGCTTCGAGGAGTGTTCGATCTTCCGAAGCGAGAATCCTGGTTGAGTTAGGTGTTTGTCGAGAGATCTTCACCTAAGACCGTGACAAGGTACTTCAGGGTGACTTAGTCGACGTTTCAACCGAGAAAGCGACTAAGGTCCGGCACGATTCGTCTGGCAAAGGTCTAGCCCGCGACACAAGTGGTGTCAGTGACGAGATCCATCGAAACCTGGAGTGATTGTCGAAGCCGTTGTCGAGCAGGAGTACTCACAAGGCTGGTTGAAGGCTGACTTAGGCGTAGGAATCGACTGATTTGCGTCGAAGGCGTCTAAGGCCGCACGGATCAGCTAGAGTCAAAATCTAGCCCCGTGACACATAGTTATTAAAAAATATTCATGATATCCTCTGGCCTAGCGATGTACGTTGAGTTGAACATAATAATCTAATATTTTGTTGAACCTAAATGATTCTACAAGAGCATCGAGATTCTCCTCCAAAGGGGCATCCAGATGCCTCTGCTCCGCGCATACAAAAATTGATTCTACAAGGTTGTTCTACAAGAGCGTTGAGATCCGTTACCCTATTCCAGGTGTCAAGATGCATCCGCTCCACAAAATGAAAAAAATTCTTCAAATCTGTCATAAAAATTAATTATACCTTTTCATCGTCGAGCATCAAGATTCTTCACTATGCTTATAGTGTTGTAAATACCCCTGCTTCGCTAGTGAAATCCCACGTAGAGTGTCAGGAACCTCCATTATACATCTAATATTGAAGATGCCTCCACTCTACAGTGCCGAGAGTTGAGATCCTCCACCCCAAGAGGCGTTGGGATATCTACACGTCACTACTTAGATTTATCTCAAACCTCATCTCCATAACATTGGATCCACAATAGCGTTAAGAAATAATCTCAATGTCGAATTCCTTCTTCCTATTCCAGGCATCGAGATGCCTCCACTGACGAATACTCTAAACTATACACAAACATCTACTTAACATCAGATCCACATAGCGAAAGTATAACCCAAAAATGCACACTAGAAAAAAAAGATACTCCGCTCCAACATATCATTTTCACAAGAGCATCAAGTAACCTCTGCTCCAACTCATTTAAAGAGTGTCGAGTTCTCTCTGTTCTAACATATCATTTTCACTAGAGTGTCGAGTAACCTCCGCTCTAAAGCTCATTCAAAGAGCGTCAAGTTCTCTTCGCTCTAACATATTCATTTTTTAATAACATCAAACATTACTGCTCTTGTAAGTCTCAAATCACGCCACTCTATGGAATTCTTTTGACTAGAGGTAATGTTATACCCAATATATTTTCCGCCATTATCTTCCCTCGCGCAACATATGTCTAAATACCAATTCCTCTAACTTGAACTTCTCCACCATTGTCCCTTGGCCATATCCATAGCGGGTACTAAACAGATAATCCTTCAGAGTAGGAAATACCAAAGCTCTCCTGAGTGACTTTACTACGAGAGCACAACACCCTTGATAAGACAAATGTCGAATTAGTCCAACCCACCAGCTAAGCCTATAAACCGAAAAAAAGCTATAAGGTCGCATCCATCATATTTTACAAAAGCATAGACATGACAATCCCGTCAAACCTCCCCCAATATAACCACGAGGGGAGTCATTAGCTACCGTAAGCTGAAAACCTCGCTAAGGATCGAATCAGAACCCATCTTCTTCCTTCTTATTCACTTCAACCATCGTTGATCGTGACTTTTCACCCGAATCAGAAAGGGTAAACGACCCGAAACGCCGACAGCCACCACCGTCCCACTTTTACCATCAATAACGAGTAATTTATCAAAATATCTAGTTTATTATTATTATTAATGCATTTTATGTTGTGTTTTCAATACCCTCAAACGTATATTAAAATCAATTAAATATATATTTTTTAATATTAAATAAAAAGGTGCCGTGTACAATATCCTATATACATACTGACATATGCAAACGACCATAACAAATTCCTAGAGGCTAGAGCCAAAGCAACAAAACAAGGTAGATAAAACACGTGTAAGATAATTTTCTTGATGAAAACTAAACATATAATTTACCGCTTGTTCTTTTCGGATTGTCTTTTTCGTTGGCTATAGAAAAGTCGGTACTTCTCAATATTCATATGTTGAAAATGGAGTAACAGGCTCTAGATCAATCAAAACCAATATTTGAGCCCCGGGTAAGAGAGAGAGAGAGAGAGATGGCCACAGGGATCAATACAATTCAAGAGTCTAATTCCGACAGGATAAAGGAATTGCAGGCTTTCGATGACACAAAAACAGGCGTGAAGGGGCTTGCAGATGCTGGTTTAACCAAGATTCCTAATATCTTCGTTTCCGAACAGCTCAATCTCGAGAACAATTCCGAATCTCGTCATTGCTCGGAGTTTTGTATTCCGATGATCGATTTAACCGGCGTCAACGAAGGCGGAAGTTCACGAAGGGAGATAATCGAGAAAGTTGGAGATGCTTGCGAGAAGTGGGGTTTCTTTCAAGTGGTGAACCATGGGATTGATTTGAGGACTTTGGATGAGATGATCGACGGTATCCGAAGATTCCATGAACAAGACACGGAAGTGAAGAAAGAGCTTTATAGCCGTGATTACACCAAGAAAGTTGTTTACAATAGCAATCCTGATCTACATCTTACCAGAAAAGCGATTGATTGGAGGGATTCCTTAACTTTTCAAATGGCTCCTCAACAGCCTCAACCTCAAGAATTGCCTCACGTATGCAGGTAGACCAAACACAACCTCACCTTTTCAACTACTCTTTCTATTCACCCATATGAACGTATATTAACGCATATACTATCATAATCCAACTGATTGTTAATATGTGTTTTGTGGGAACAAAAAATGAGTTTAGGTAATAAGAAAGTTTAGACTCTTTTAAGAAATGGGTTGGATTTAAGCTCCAACATACACAGTTTGAGTAAGTATACGACTAAAACCAATGAGTGGTCTCAATGGAAGAAAATAATGATATTAATGTTAAGAGGTCCAGGTTCGAACAGTTTTTTTTCATAGGTGTTTGTCTTATCAAAGAATTAAAAAAATATACACAAATATTACGTTGTAATCGCTTTAAAATTATTAAAATAAGGGCATATATGACTTGGCTCGTTTTCCAATTTTGTAATCACTATTTTTTTTCTTCTAAATTTTATATATTTTTATAATTTACATCGTATGAAAATTAAATGTGTAATATTGTAGTGTAAATATTAAAAGTTGTAAATTATTTATATTTAAAAATTCAATAAGAAATATATAGATTACTAATTATTAAATAAAAGTAACATTGTTATTAGAAAAATGAAAGATTTAAACGGACTTGAATTAGTCCTTTATAATATTTTGTTTACCTTATTGAAACTTATTTCAACCAAGCCAAAAACACCTCTATTTCTAAGGATGTTTAACTAAAAACACAATATATATTATTTGAGACTGATCATATTTTTTTTATTAAAATGTAATGGATGTAGGGAGATAATACTTGATTATACAAAGAAAGTTAAGGCATTAGGTAGTACCCTGCTCAAACTGCTATCTGAAGCATTGGGTCTAAATCCCGCATACTTGGAAGACATGGGGTGTATGGAAGGACTGTTTTGCATGGGGCATTACTACCCACCATGCCCCGAACCACACTTGGCTTCGGGCACCAGCACCCATGCCGATAGCAGCTTCCTCACGGTTGTTTTACAAGATCAGATAGGTGGCCTTCAAGTCCTCCACCAGAACCAATGGATCGATATTCATCCCGTTCCGGTGCTCTTGTTGTGAATTTGGGTGACATGTTACAGGCAAGTGAAATAGTCATTTTTGTAGCATGACATGTGAATCCCATTCATATCATAAATGATGAATTGATGATGGTGTTGTGTTTTGGGTTGCAGCTCATATCTAATGGTAAATTCATAAGCGTATACCATAGGGTGGTGGCTAAGTCCATAGGTCCAAGAATTTCAGTGACGTATTTCTTCAGAGTAATTCTTCCCCCACCAAATCCTTTGAAGATTTATGGGCCAATCAAAGAGTTATTATCCCAAGAAAACCCTCCCATCTACAGAGACATCACTATAAAAGACTTTGTCCATTATTACTACGGGGAAGGTCTTGATGCCCCAACAAGATCTCTTCAACATTTCAGGCTGTCCTAGGGATGGATAACAACGGATCCATGCGGATTCCAATTTCTTTACGTTATTTATTAATGCCCAAAACTTTTGATGCTTTGTTGTGTGTGATGTACCGATAAAAAACATGGTTTTATTCCTAAGTCACGTTTGGTCTTGGGTTCAATCCCGAACAACCCTATGCTATTCCTTATAACAAGTATAAAATAAATTCTAGTGTTTTATGTATTATTGTACTGCTTTGTAATTCACGGTAAGATCATGTCAGGTGACAGTTCTAACTGTATCATTTTAATGAAAATAGCTAAATGATAAATTCAAGCTCTCGTATTTTTTTTTGTCTAATTTCGCCCCTAAAATTATATTTAATATAAAATTGATTTCCAGTTGTTTCTAAATTTTATAATATAATCTAATATTTTATTTTTATTTAATAAATTTAGGAAAAATATCTCATGCGCTAACTTTTGACGGTAAAAATGAGAAGTTTCCACAAGCGCTTTAGTTTTAGGGTTTAGGGTCTTGGTTTAGGGCTTTAGGTGTGGGGTTTAGAATTTAGGGTTATAGTTGTAATTTAGGGTTTAGGGTTAGAATTTATGGTTTTGAGGTTAGAGTTTAGTTTTTAGAGTACTATAATTCTAATCACCCCCTAAATTCAAAACCCATCCACTGAAACCCCTAAACACTAGACTCTAAACAAAATCGCTAAACCCTAAAATCAAGGTGCTTGTGAAAATAAATTTTTCACAAGCGCTTATGCATGAAATAATTACCCATAAATTAATACCCTCCGATAAAAATCATCCTTCTATGAAAAGTTGCGGATACAAGCCAAAGGGATTTAACCTAAGTCCCGAAAAAGAATAATCCAACGGCCAACCATTGAGCCAAACCCCAAATAAAATATAGAATTGGCAAAATTAATATTTAGGTTAAAGTGAAATTAAAATTGATTATATTAATATTTGGGGTAAACAGACTTTAAGTTAAAATATGGTACATTGAAAATAAAAGAAACGATTGGAAATGAAAATGTTGAATTATGATCGGGTAAAGTATACAAATGACCACTAAATTATTCAAAAATATAAAATGGTCACCGTACTTTCAAAAGTTACATAATTGACATTAAACTTTAGTTTTTGTTGCAAAATGGTCACTGAACCATTAACCGTTATTAAATGTGTGACGTGATAATTACAAAAATTTATATAATAGCACATTAAAACCCTAAATCTAATTTGATAACCCAGAACCCTAATGCATCCTTTGTTTCTGCTCAGCCAGCTATTAGCCGTATGATCTAGCCAGCTATTAGCCATCAGATCTAGAATAGATCAGACGGTCCAGATCATTTCGACAGCAGGCTCTCCATCTTTGTCACTCGCGTGTCTGGGATACGCGCCATGTCTTTTTGAATCTTTTCCATGAAGGACGTATTGGCAGAGTCGACTCGCCATGTCTCTGCACGCCACGTCAGCCACAAGAATAGCTTGTGACCACGTGGCTATGCCACGACGGACCCGAGGTTCTCTCTGGTCCCCTCCATTAGACGCATCCTGTAACTATCCAATTTCGGGTTTGTAATATGGATCTTGGAACCGTATTTGTGTATATTAAGATTTAAGTTTTAAATTGGGAGAATCAAATTTGGAAACTCAATTAAGTGGACTCTTGGATTGATTCGAATAAAGATTTTAAGTTTGAATCTAAAGTGAGAGCAATGAGATAGACAAGTATTTATTTATTTTGGGCCCATTATATTGAGAGATAAGGTGTTTGAATTTTAAAAAGAGGGGACATAGGAGAAAAAGTAAAAATAGATGGAGAGAGAGAAAGAAAAAGATAAGAGAGAAAATGTTGAGAGAGATGTCTTGAAACTTCGATCTACTGAGATCTGACCGTCCATTGCCGATACCTCTATTGATATTTGTTTATCTCGTTGAGACGATTCGATCGGTGGTCGTCAGTTGCTGTTGTCGTTCACTGGGGTGAGAGGAAACAAGTTTCAGGTTACTTGAAATGAGGTAGTTTCAACGGCCAAATCGTAAAACAAAGGTCACCAGTGTGTTCACCGATGTCGAAATAGTGGGACTGAAGCTCGTCGTCACCGTCCAACCATTAGACGACCTCCCACGTGCTGCCCTTGAGAGTGGGCATATGTTTGCCCAAGCGGGTGCACCATGATCCAGTGCACCAAGTCGTATTGGATCCCACTCGGCCAGGTGCTCCTGCTTCTTGCCACACCGTATCAATACTTGTGGGTGCACCCTGGTTACCCTGCACCGCGCCGCACCAGATCGCCAAGTCGTTGACTGGCATTGACAAGAGTTGACCTGCTGTTGACTTTTTTTAGGGGGACCCTACCCGGGTGGTTTCGAGTTTTGAGTCTGTTGGTACAATCTGCTTTGCCAAATTCAGAACAAGTGGAGTAATCGAGATACTTGGGTGAGGATTTTTTGCTAGTGCTTGAGGTTAGTACACCTCGAAATCCAAAATGCTTCATGAGCATCATGAGTGTAACTGTTGATGCTTGTCAAATAGTGATGCACTTTAAAGCAAGTATAGTCGTCGAATCAAGTAATAAAGTGATAAGTAGAGTGTTGAACCCACGAGATTAGATTAATAACTACGAAGTTATTGAACTTCAAAATGTGTTTGCAAGTATTGGATGATGCCGGTTTATCAAAACTAAAAACAATTAAACTAAAGATAGCTATGACTAAAGATGAATAGATGCTACGGCAAATAACATGTAATTATAGAAGCTGGGATTATTGCTAAGGATATATGCTTGATTACTTATTATAATGCTAAAGCGACTGGCAATACATGTCTACGTAAACCATTAAGATCTTTATCTACTCGATAAGATTTTTTAATAAACTTCTAACTCTCTCGATGCCTAGAAGTTAATAATATTGAAGCTAAGGTGATACATGTCTGCGTTAACCCTAACAACTCTATTATTTGTTTAAGAGCTCCCTTTTAGTCGTTGAAACCCTAAACTTATGTCTAAGCCATATTAAGAATAAGTTAACAAATTAGCCCCGCTATTCACGTTTGTATAATCTAACTCTCTCGATATTAAGCCACAGATTAGTAGTTAAAAGGCCTATCTCGACAGCTCTTACAATAACTACGCATGAAGTATGATGAACAAAATAGATAAAGGGAAAATAGCTACAACATTAAAAAATAATCAAAACATAAAATCCTGGGAAGCAATAATCCTATCCAAAGTATTTAGCTCATTTCTAAGACTAAAACATCCATAATAAAAACATTAAAGTAAGGCAGTTTATCAAGCAAGGAAAAAAAGAGAGTCAAGTGTCATCGACAAGCTTCCTCCATGCCGTCCAACTGTTGCTGCAGGTCTCCTACTTCGTCAACCACTCTCAATGGTGTCTGTCATGAGGAGAATTCTCTAGCTTCAACCCTGGTGGTTGTTTGAAAGCTTTAATCTATGACTGTTGTCTATAATCGAGCTCACTTGTATTGGCGTCCAAGTCTCCCTTATATAGACGGTGAAACTAGGGTTTTAGAACCCTAAAAAGTGCGACTTCATTAAGGAAGGCCATTGATTTCCTGCTATATTTAATGTTTTGTATCGGGGAGAAATTCCATGTGGGTAAAAGTAGATTTATCTCCAACTCTTTATGCCTCGTCAGCTTCAGCTATGAGATATGATTCTTGTCTGCTATAGTATTCCTCCAGCATCCTGCACATACACCACAAAACACCACATTTCCCGTGAAAAGTACCAATATATATAATAATTAAGCTCAGGTGGTGTAACTCCTTATCTACATCCAAACTATATGCAATCTAATCATAAATGAAACTATATGATCTTGAAAACACGCAAAAGATAAGTAAAATGGGTAGATAAAATAGATCAATTACACACTCGTCAATTGTTTTGCTTGTTAGTGTTTGCAAAATAGGTAGATAAAAATAAGCATGTATTGAGACTGGTATTATGAGAATTAGTAATTATGAGATGCATAATGAGTTTGAGAGTATTTCGAGACTCATATAAGCTTTAGAGACCGTTAGGGTCATTTGATTATTCATATAATTATCTTATTAGTTGATTAAATATTGTGTTGCTTGAGATATGAAATTAGTATGTTTGATGGAAATTGTACTTAATGGACTAATAATTGGTAATATTCGAATAAATAATCATAAAGTCAGGAATTGATATTAAATTATTAAATATGTTTTTAAACAAACCCTAATGACTTTCATAAGCTTTAGTGATCGAAAAAAGCCTTGTAACTTTGTAATTCACTAATTTGGCTTGGGCTCGTGAATAGGGTATCAGTACGAGTTTTGGTTGTACTGGTATGCTATTCAATGTAGTATCAGTATAGGTCGACCCGTACCGATACTCGTGGAAATTAGAGATTTATAGTAAGCAATTTTAGTATCAGTACGCGAGTGAGTACCGGTACCCGAGGATGTTGTATTGATACTTGTGTTTGAGCTCTGATACCCGATACATTAAATAATCTAAATGCAAATTAAAGATGGAAATTGATATGTATAAATTAATAATGGACTTATGTCTTAATGAATGAAATAATGTAGATTAATAGAGACAATAAATGAGATTAATTATATACTTCTCCATAATATATTAACAGCTCGGTAATGTAAAATAAATGATGTGATAATGATTAGCAACGATAGAGAGATCCTTGGGATCACGTTGCTTGTATGCCGAGTAGGCATTTGATTGGTTGAGTCATTTGATTGATGGGATCTGGATTCCCAATGAGAGTGTTGCAACACCATGGTCAAAAATGTCAAATATACATTCTCGACGCTGTGTGGCATCGGGTTTTATTTGAAGATACTCGATGGGGGATTTTGAGTATAGAGCGTACATTCTCGATGCTGTGTGGCCCTGGGTCTCACTCAAGTATTACAGAGTATAGAGCATACGTTCTTGATGTTGTATGGCCTTGTGTCTTGCTTAGAGTGTATGTTCCTAATGTTGTGTGGCCTTGGGTCTGACTCTAGGTTTGTGGTTCTACTTTCTATGCTTTTGCCTAAATGATCTGATGAGATCTTGGTATGGTTGGGCCTTGTGCCATGTATGATGACTTGCATGATTTGAGCAAGTGTTTAGGTGACTAATGGTAGCACCACATGTTTATTATTCTTACCTTATTGCTCGTACTAGCTTGCATGCTTATGTTTATGCTTAGCATGAAGTATAGTAGAGTATATGTGTACCAATGAGATTTGAAAGCTCAACGCTCGAAATCGTTGTTTCCGTACTAGGTTGATCATTAGATCACGAGATTGAGGACTATTATCAGTACAAGATTCCAACAAAGCGATGTTTACCAAAGTACAATACTTGTATTTAGTGGGCTGAGTATTCATGGGACCTTACATCATCGAGTATGTAACTCTTATTTTGGAATTGTATTGATCAAGTATAATGTTCAAATGTTTTAAATTAAAAGCTCATTTAAAACGATTTAAATTATTTATCTAGATTTTCAACTGTTGGATTTAAATGTTTTTGGAAAATATTTTGTTTAGGTTAAACCAAGTTGAGAAATTTTATGGTAACATGTTGCGCTTAAGGACCAAATAGGATATTCGAGTTTAGGGTGTTACATTTAATGGTATCAGAGCTTAGGTTTAGATAGTTCTAGGAAACTTCAGGGTGGTATAGGTGTTGTAGTAAGGTGTCTAGTGAATACAAGCCCTTAAATTAAGTTCGTACTACTTAAGACTGAAATTCTAATTGTGTGTCCAATATTGTGATGTGAAGATGGTTACGATCGTGGCCAAGAGGGCCAAGTTAAGTGTTGAGCTGCTCATGGGAACGATTTCAGGGACAAGGTTACCCCAGATTATTGAGATGAAAATTGTTGAATGATGTCAGAGTCGAGGATGTATCCTCCTCCCACCACCTAAATGGTATCTTCGTTGTGTATTATAGTTGTTCCGAAGCCTTAGATACGTTATAAGCGTTGCGGTAGAGAATCTCATCGTTGTACATGAATAACATTTATGATGCAGGTATGGATAAACTGCTCTCAAAGTCGACCAAGAGGATGCACGCTTGTTGGAGGACCCTTTTTCTCCTAAAAATGAGGCTCGTTGAGTGGTACATTTTTGCTCTACCATAATACATGATTATCATAAAGTAAGCATGCAAGATTAACATAGTCTAGAGAGCATAGATAAGGCATCATTGTAACCCCCTTGACCTGGCCTAGTTGCTAAGGCCGAATCAAGGACGTCACATTAGGTTTGCCAAGAAAACCCAAACTAATAACCTAAATTGATCATTTTTTCCTTTTTATCTTACCTAGATGCTTAATTAACCCTAAGGTATAATGTACAAAAGCGAAAGACAAATCAAGCATTCGATTTGCAAGACTTAACACTTTAGGGACCAAATTGCAAATTCCATTAATTAAAGGAATAAATTACAAATTTATGTTCCCTTAATTAGTTTCATTACATGCCTTTGTGTGAATTTGCATCAAAATTGGATCACAATATCATCATTAATTGAGCATTACAAAAACAATGACCAATTTCCAAAGAATCCAGAATTCAGCATGAAAATACCAGAATTAACAAACCTCGTAACGATACAGGCTTAAAAAGAATTAGTATGAGTCTACGTGGCTTGATCGCATCGGTACGTTTGGTCGAGTATCGATACCTATTGTTATATTTCAAAATCGAGGATTCTAGTAGCTAAAACCTGTACCGATATGGTACCTCGTATATCGATCCTAGTATAAACTTTCTCAAAGGCGTACCGTACGGCGGCTACTCGTACCGATACGCCTTTGTTATTTTCCCAAAATTTTAGATGTATCAGACCCTATGTACCGATCCCCAAGGAACTAATATTGGTACGACTGGGCCAGTAATGACATCTTGGCCAAATGTATGACACTTAGGCTCAGTTTAACATGCTTCAATCATCATAAAAACAACATATAACATGTTTAACATCATTTCCACAACCAACCAAGCATGCTAGATGAACATTCATTCCATAGCAAATCAATCAAGAGAACCTCTAGGCATGGTCTCTACTCAAGCTTGCAATTCTCATCCCAAACCCACAAATCAAACTATATAACCTCATACAAGTCCAAAATACTAAATAAAACATGTCCAAAATAGGGAGTAAGCAAACAACTCTCTCAATTACAACTTAGTCACATTGCCCTTTATTACTACAAATTCATTTATTAAAACCATACTTGAAGTAAATCAATTCTTGGATTCCTCCTTGGTCACTTGCTGCCCTAGAAACTCACTTCTCTGCAATGATGAGAAAGAAGAGCGTAAGCATATAATTCCTAGTGAGGGACGCTCTAAAAACACTCATCAATGCATTTAAAAACTTTTGAGTCAAACCACATTTTCAACTTCAAGCTAAAACATCTCATGCCCTTTTTACCTTTCCAAACATGCATATTAAACCATATGCAAAACATGTATCATGGATATCAAGCATAATCCCATATGCAAAACCTCAATTTAAGCCTTCACATGCATATTCATCCAATAGAAAAGCTTAAAGAGCAAAACATGTATAAATCAAATTATACAAACATAAATCCTCCATCATGATACATTAGTTCATATATTGGCATTAAAGTGACCTAAAAACCAATTCTTTCCTTTATCAAAACACATCGGATACACGAATATCACAAGTGGTTCCTTAGACCACTTAAACATACATTTAACGGAGCAAACGGTACAATAAACCCCTCAATGGTTACAATGTACAATACCCATCAGCGGGAGAAAATGGTACAATCACAACCCCTCGACCACTGAGGAACCCATGGTGGAGAATATAGTGCAATCACAACCTCTCGACACATATATGGTGACTTATTATAGTGCACTTTAAACCCTATGGCAAACTATATCCGATAACATTTAATCATTGTCACTTGCCAATATATTCCATATTAAACATGATCCCTCACTGTTTTTCATATGCATCGTTTAAACCAATTTCCAATGCAAGAAACCATGTATTTCATAACATCGAAATACTTTTCATAAAGCATTTACCATGCTCAAATATCATCAATATAAGAACATTTGTATCATAATTCATTTCCAAAACATGCATATAACATTAGGTATCAAATCATACACATAGGCATGAGAAAATCAACTTTGCCAAACCAAAACTAATAGCGTAATTGTCTAATACTTACTTCTGAGCTTAGACAAGCATTCCAAGCTTAATCTAAACTCCAAAAAATTATTTTCAAAAATTTACAAGGCTGTAAATCTCGTTTCCACTCACCGACAACACAAAGCTTCACTTGTCGATGTGAAATCAAGCGTCCGATGCTTCCAAACCTTCATCAATCACTGTAGGATCAATCTCCCCTGTTTTATTCACATCATAACAGAAGATTAATGCATCATTATGCATCCATAATCCCAGCAACATCAATTCCCAACATTGCCTCACAAAAACCATAAAACACATCTTTAAAACAATTGAGAACATCAATTAACATCTAAAAATACTTGAAATTTCATCTTATACCTCCAACAACATCTTAACACCACAAACACCTCAAAAACTAACTATTCACAACCTAGAAAATTAGCAATTCAACTAGTTTGTTTTTATAAATACAATTAAATATCATCAAAATACACTTTAACCATGATCTAAACCAATCAAGATTGCAATGATTCAGATCAGTAACCAAACTCACTAAATTTCTTAATAAAATTAACAATAAACCATTAAATCTTGATTTAATCATTAAAACATAACATGAATCGATTCCAAAGGATCAAGAACTTTGGAATTTCAATAAAGAGCCTTTTATTAGAGGAGAGAAACGAAAATCACCTCTAATGGTAGACTTCTCCCTCAATTGGCTTGATTTTGATGAAATCTCCAAAGTAGAAATATAATATCCAAAGTAGAACAAGGAATCAAGTGTTGAAATCAACAGTAAGATTGAAAATATTGATTCCTGATATTTTTAGAAAAGAAAAGATAGTTTGGTTGCTGAGAATTTGAGAGCAAAGATTGGGAGAAAAATTAGTTACGTGAGAAAATGATTTGGCTAATTAAACACAAACTAACTAAAGCTTTTTTAATCCTTTTTCATTAAATCCTTTTAAAACCATTTTAAAATAGCCAAATTAAGGAAAAGTCTGATAAAAATAATTCTCTTAATAGCTCTCTAAATATTTTAAGTTTTGACCCTTTTACGATTTAGTCACCAAAAATAGTTTTCAAACTTTACATTTTAGTCACTAGGACAGAATGTCCATAATTCAAGCATCATTTTATCAGATTGAGTTTACCAAAACCCTTAAAATAATAATTAAGTAATTTTCACCATTTTCCATATTTTATTTCATGTTAAAAATATTTATTACAATTTAATTCTCAAAACTAGAACGAACCGACTAATTCGGTTCACCTTAACCGTCTAATCTACCTAGCTAACTCCTAGGCCCAAATTCGGGGCGTTAAAACTCTCCCCTACTTAAAGAATTTCGTCCTTAAAATTTAAATGTCGAAAAAAGGTAAGGGGACTACTTCTTCATGTCCTCCTTACTTTCTCACGTGGCTTCCTCGACACCTCGATGTCGTCACTACACTTTTACCAACTCAACGGTCTTCCCACAAAGAACTGTACTACTAGAATCCAATATTTTCACTGGTTTCTTATAATAGGTCAAATCCGGATTCAACTCAATCTCTTCAACAGGCATCACATGCGATGGGTTTGATCTATACCTCTGAAGCATTGATACATGGAAAACATCATGTATCTTTTCCAACTCCGCGGTAACCTTAACCTATAAGCGACTGGAACAACATGCTCTAACACCACCTCGTAAGGCCTATTGAACCTCAGACTCAACTTACCCTTTCGCCCAAACCTCATCACCTTCTTCCAAGGCGAAACTTTTAGAAACACTTTATCACCAACCGCGAACTCAATCTCCATACGCTTCAAATTCGCATAAGATTTATGCCTATTCGAAGCCACTTTCAACTGATCACTGATAAGCTTCACTCTCTCATTGGTGTCTTTCAACACATCAGGTAGAGAAACATACTTCTCACCTACCTCAGCCCAGCAAAGTGGCGTACAACACCTCCTACAATACAAAGCCTCATACGAAGCCATTTGAATGCTCGCTTGATAACTATTGTTATAAGCAAACTCTACTAGCGGTAGTTTCTTCTCCCACGTTCCTTGAAAATCAATGATACAACACCGCAACATATCCTCTAACACTTAGATAACACGTTCAGACTGATCATCCGATTGGGGATGATACGAAGTACTGAAATTCATCCGTGTACCCAAAGCTCTATGCAAACACTCCTAAAACCTTGATGCAAAACTTGGATCCCTCTCTAACACGATAGACTTAGGTACCCCATGAAACATCACAATTTCAGCAATATATCCGCCAACCTATCCAACGTATATGTCGTATGTACTGCCAGAAAATATGCACACTTCATTAATCTATCCATAATTACCCAAATAGAATTCTTCCTCGACGACATCAGAGGCAAACCTATCACAAAATTTATGGTAATTCTCTACCACTTCTATTCCGGAATCCTTAACAGTTTCAACAATCTAGAAGGAAACTGATACTCAACCTTATCACGCTGACACACCATACATCGGGCAACAAACTCTGCTACATCATTCTTCAAACCAGACCAATAGTACTCCTCCTTTATATCTCGGTACATTTTTGTACTACCCGGATGCATATCAAAGGACTAGAATAAGCCTTCGTCAAAATAGTATGCCTCAACACAACATCATCCAGCACAACTATTCGACCCTTAAAACACAAGACATCATCATAATTAAAAAAATCCGTCAAATTACCTTCCATCACATTCTTAACATGTGGAACCAAAGAATCATCGTACAATTCCTTTTCCTTGATCAACTGTACCAATGATGGTTTCACTTGCAACTCAACCAACTAACCCCCATCACGTGTCACACTTAACTATGCAAACATTACCCTCAACTCCATCGCAACCTTCCTACTCAGGGCATTGGCTACCACATTAGCCTTACCAGGGTGGTACTCCATAGCCAAATCATAATCCTTAAACAACTCCAACCATCAACGTTGCCTAAGATTCAACTCCTTTGTGACATCAAATACTTCAAACTCTTGTGATCCGCATGCACAATACTCTTCTCACCATATAGATAATGTCTCCAAATCTTCAATGCAAGCACTACTGCAGCAAGCTCTAATTCATGCATGGGATAATTGCACTTGTGCATCTTCAACTTTCTAGATGCATAAGTCACAACTTTCCCATCTTGCATTAACACACACACCAAACCAATATAGGATGCATCACTATAAACAACAAACTCTTTACCCGATTTAGGTTGAATCAAGATCGGAGCTCACGTTAAAGCCTCATTCAACATCTGGAAAGCTTGTTGTCTACTCTCCGTCCACTCAAAACGAATATTCTTTTGCAACAACTTAGTCAATGGAACATCAACCTTCGAGAAACCATCTACAAAATGACGATAATATCCTGTAAACCTAAGAAAACTACGAATCTCCGACACAGATTTAGGTGATTTCTAACTCACCAACGCCTCAATCTTCTACGAATCCACATGAATACCTTCCGTTGACACCATATGTCCAAGGAAAATCACTTTCCTTAACCAAAATTCACACTTTCTTAACCTGGCATACAACCGATTGTCCAGCAAAGCTTGAAAAACAATCCGCAAATGACGATCATGTTCTTCTTCGGTACGAGAGTACATAAGGATATCATCAATGAACACAACAACAAATTGATCTAAATATTCATGGAACACCCTATTCATCATATCTATGAAAGCAACAGATGTATTCGTCAACCTGAAATGCATCACCAAAAACTCATAATGCCCATAATGTGTGCGAAAAGCAGTTTTCAGCACATCCCTATCCTTTATCCTCAACTGATAATATCTAGACCTCAGATCAATCCTAGAAAACACTATAGCACCCTGAAATTTATCGAACAAATCGTTAATTCGTGGCAAATGATATTTATTCTTAATCATTAACTTGTTTAGTTCCCGATAATCAATGCACATCCGCATCGTGCCATCATTCTTTTTCACAAACAACATTGGTGCTCCCTATGGCGAAACACTTGGTCAAATAAAACCATGATCCAACAACTCTATCATATCAACCGAAAACACATGACCTTAAACCATCAAAGTACATCTCCTAAACAACCTCCTAGCAACTATTGTTTCTCCAAAAGAACTAGTTACTCGCATACCCACATCTAACACTTCTACAGGTATATTAAGTAAACGCGCATGTTCGCACAAGATGTATGAATATGTGGAACCAGAATCTATCAAAGAAAGTAATGACATGGACTACAAAGTAAAAGTACCTACAATCACATATGTGTCATTTCTTCCCTCGCAATGCACATAGATCCTCGTAGGTCCACCTCCTTTAGGTTAAATAGCCAGTGTATGAGCAACAGTCCCCAGACCTTCCTCCTGACACTAAAATTTACCTCGGCCACGACCACGACCACGACCATGGCCTCTTTGTGGTGCAGTAATAGGTGCATGAGCCTGTTCATCCTTAGCCATCTACGGACAATCATGTCTCAAATGATCCCGTGAACCACAACTCTAACATGTATTATGCGTAGCCCAAAACTCTCTTAGATGACGTTTCCCACAACACCTACACTCGGGTACTCTAGCATAGGTGTTCTGACCCTGTTGTCCATGTCTGATATTACCTCCACCACTTCTCTGATCAGGACGATACTTTCTATCTCGATTCTTCTTGAACTGACCACCATTAACATCTAATTCTGTAACTCTTTTGCTAAAACTCAAGCCCCTAGAACGAGAAGACAACCCCAATTTCTGTTTAATAACCTTAGCTCGGCTAACTAAGACATCAAAATTAGTATAGTCTAAAGCCAACATATAGGTCTTAAGCTCCTTGACCAAACTAAATCAGAAACGATCACATCATTGTCTATTATTAGAAACCAACTCAAGTACATAATGGCTCAATCGAATAAACTGAACCTCATACTCTGAAATACACATATTGCCTTGAACGAAAGACATGAACTCACGCTTCTTCTCATCCTGGTACCGAGTACCCAAATACTTCCCCAAAAAAGTAGCACTAAACAATTCCCAAGTCACATTATCGGGTGCCATTCCCGTTATAGTAGTAGTCTACCAATTATAGGCATCTCCTTGAAGCAGTGATACAATGCAACCCAGTTTATGCACATCTGTGCACTCTATCCAACCAAGAATCCTATTGGTACTCGCAAACCACTCCTCAGCTGCTTCAGGAGCTAAACCTCTTAACTCAGTACCACTCAAATTATGCATACGCTTAAACGGAATTCATGCATTAATAGCTATTGCCGGTGCCGGTGCTTGAACATACACTCCAACCACAACTACTTGGATAGCTCCAGTCATAGCCTGAATCAACTGCATCATATCCCGAAAGACTTGACTAGGTGGAGTTGGCAGCACTTGCCCAGCATTCTCTCTAGCTGGCAGATTAGGGAGAGAAGGTGGCAACCCATCATGATGCACTATCTCACTCTCAACTCCCTGCCCATCTGCAACATTATTCATATTTGACCTAAGCTCTTATCTCGGTGGCATACTAAAAAATATGTATCTATAGCATGAAAATATAACCAAAAACATAATTAGGCTAGCTTCAAGCAAGTACCCAAGATGTTCACGTTTCGAAAACAAAATCCTCTTACACTTGCAGTAATAAGGAAATGTGTCCCCAAGAGTTTACCCCAACATATCATACTTCAGTCATAAAATCATATAATCAAACACCGTACATATCATACAACAATCAATAACCTCTCAAACAAACATAACTTACCTCCCAACTTTTGCAAACCTGGCTCTAATATCACCAAATGTAACCCCCTTGATCGGCCTAGCCTCCAAGACTGAATCAAGGACGTCACATTAGGTTTGCTGAAGCAAACTTAAACTAATAACCTAAATCAGTCTTTTTTTTCCTTTTTATCTCGTCTAGATTCTTAATTAACCCTAAGGTATGATGTACAACAGCAGAAGACGAATCAAGCATTCTGCTTGCAAGACTTAACACTTTAGGAACCAAAATGTAAATTCTATTAATTAAAGGACTAAATTACAAATTTATGTTACCATCGCTTAATTAGTTTCATTACATGACTCTTAATGAATTTGCATCAAAAATGGATCACAATATCATAATTAATTGAGCATTACAAAAATAGTGATCAATTTGCAAAGAATCCAAAATTTAGCATGAAAATACCATAATTAACTAACCCTGTACTAAACAGTCTTAAACAGTAACGGTAAGAGTCCACATGGCTTGCACGTATCAGTATGTGTGGTCGAGTATCGATAACCCACTGCTATATTTCAAAACCGAGGATTCTAATAGCTAAAACTCGTGCCGATACAGTACCATGTGTATCAATCCCAGTATAAACTTTCTCAAGGGCGTACCGATACGGCGGCTACTCGTATCGATACCCCTTTATTATTTTCCCCAAATTTGAGCTATATCAGAGCCCACGTACCGATCCCTAGAAAACTAGTATCGGTACGACTCGGCCTATAATGACCTTTTGGCCAAACGTATGACACTTAGGCTCAGTCGAACATACTTAAATCACCATAGAAACAACATATAACATGTTTAACATCATTTCCACAACCAACCAAGCATGCTAGATGAATATTCAATCCATAGAAAATCAATCAAGAGAACCTATAGGCATGGTTTCTACCCAAGCATGCAATTCTCATCCTAAACCCACAAATCAAACCATATAACCTCATAGAAGTCCAAAATAACAAATAAAACATGTGCAAAACAGGTAGTAAGCAAACAACCCTCCCAATTACAACTTTGTCACATTGCCCTTTATTACTACAAATTCATTTATTAAAACCATACTTGAAGTAAATCGATTCTTGGATTCCTCCTTACTCGCTTGTTGCCCCGAAAACTCACTTCTTTGTAGTGATGAGAAAAGAGTGCGTAAGCATATAATGCCTATAGAGGGATGGTCTAAAAACACTCATCTGTGCATTTAAAATCATTTAAGTCAAACCATATTTTAAACTTCATGCTAAAACATCTAATGCCATTTTTACCTTTCCAAAACATGCATATTATGCAAAACATGTATCATGGATCTCATGCATAATCCCATATACAAAACCTCAATTTAAACCTTCACATGCTTATTCATCCAATAGCAAAGCTTAAAGAGCAAAACATGTATAAATCACATTATACAAACATAAATCCTCCACCATGATGCATTAGTTCATATATTGGCATTAAAGTGACCCAAAACCAATTCTTTCCTTTATCAAAACACATCGGATACGCAGATTTCACAAGTGGTTCCTTATATCACTTAACCATACATTTAACCAGAGCAAACGGTACAATAAACCCCTCAATAGTTACAATGTATAATACCCATCATCGAGAGAGAACGGTACAATCACAACCCCTCGACCATTGAGGTACCTATGGTGGAGAATACAGTACAATCATAACCCCTCAACACACATGAGGTGACTTATTATAGTGCACTTTAAACCCTATGGCAAGCCAACTATATCTGATAACATTTAATCATTATCACTTGCCAATATATTCCATATTAAACATGATACCTCACCGTTTTCATATGCATCCTTTAAACCAATTTATAATGCAACAAACCATGCACTTCATAACATCGAAATACTTTTCATAAAGCATTTAACATGCTCAATAATCATCAATATAAGATCATTTGTATCATAATCCATTTCCAAAATATGCATATAATAGTAGGTATCAAATCATAAACATGGGCATGAGAAAATCAACTTGCCAAGCCGAAATTGAGAGCGTAATCGTCTAATACTTACTTCTGAGCTTAGACAAGCATTTTAAGCTTAATCTCGTTTCCACTCACCGACAACAAAAAACATCATTTGCCGATATGAAATCAAGCATCCGACGCCTTCAAACCTTTGTCAATCACTGTAGGATCGATCTCCCTTATTTTATTCACATCATAATAAAGGATTAATGTATCATTATGCATCCATAATCCCGGCAACATCAATTCCCTGCATCACCTCACCAAAAACAAAAAACGCTATTTAAAACAACAAAAAACATCACCAAACACAACCTAAACAAAGCCCAGCCATATGCCAATGATTTGAACATCTAATCAACATCAATTAACATCTAAAAACACTTGCAACTTCATCTTATGCCTACAGCAACATCTTAACACCACAAACACCTTAAAAACTATCTATTCTCAACCAAGAAAATTAGCAATTCAACTAGTTTCGTGTTTCCTTTTATAAATCCCATTAAATATGATCAAAATACACTTTAACCATGATCTAAAACAATCAAGATTGCAATGATTCAGATTAATAACCAAACTCACTAAATTTCTTAAAAAATTAACATTAAACCATTAAATATTGATTTAATCATTAAAACATAACATAAATCGTTTCAAAATGATCAAGAACTTGGAAATTTCAATAAAGAACTTTTTATTAGAGGAGGGAAACAAAAATCACCTCTAATGGTAGACTCCTCCCTTAATTGGCTTGATTTTGACGAAATCTCCAAGTAGAAATAAAATATCCAAAGTAGAACAAGGAATCAAGTGTTGAAATCAAAAGTAAGATTTAAAAGATTGATTCCTGATATTTTTAGAGAAAAAAAGATAGTTTGGCTGCTGAGAATTTGAGAGAAAAGATTGGGAGAAAAAAGCAGTTATGTGAGAAAATGATTTGGCTAATTAAAATCAAACTAATTAAAACTCTTTTAATACATTTTATTAAATCCTTTTAAAACCATTTTAAAATAGCCAAATTAAGTAAAAAGTATGATAAAACCAATTGGCTGAATAGCTCCCTATGGATTCTGAGTTTTGATCCTTTTACGATTTAGTCACCAAAAGAAGTTTTCAAACTTTACATTTTAGTCACTAGGACAAAATGTCCATAATGAAAACCTTATTTTATTAAATTGTGTTTTAAAAAAACCTTAAAATAATAATTAATTATTTTCACCATTTTCCATATTTCGTTCCATGTTAAAAATATTTATTACGATTTAATTCCTAAAACTCGATCGATCTGACTAACCCGGTTTACCTGAACTGTCTAATATACCTAGATAACTCCTAGGCCCAAATTTGGGGTGTTACAATCATTAAGTCTACAACAAGTCTTACATATCACGCAATGCTTTACCGTACACAAGATCACTCAGCCTATCACGTAGGCTTCATACCGTACCCTGGTCACTCTGCTATTAGGTACATAAGCTATCATCTATAGCATCCATACAATATACATAAATATATCCATACATCATCTACATAATGGCCAACGAAGCCCTACTTTACCCATGCTCAAATAGCTATCGGGTTACCCCGTGTATACACAACCATCAGGTTAAGTGGACCATATCCGGATCACTGTAGCCACGAATATGTCCTAGACATACTTGGATCACATTAGCCACAAGTAGTCCTTACCTGAGGTCACTCAGCCTAAAAGGTTACTCGAGCTCACTCAGCCTATCGAGTTTATTGTCTTATCTGGATCACTATAGCCACAGATACGTTTCTAACCACACCCAAATCACTCAGCCTGTGGGTACGCCAGATGTACTTGTTCACTCAGTTCGAAGTACACATCCTCTTATATAAGTACCGTAGTACTGACTATAGGTTATCCATATTCCTTTTCATCAATCATAAAACAACACATACTCCCTAAGCATTCAAACACCTCACCAAGAGGTAAGTGGCACCAAGCCAAGCTATCTAGCAAATGCCCCCAAGGCATGAAACCAACCAACATGGTTATCTATTTGTTATCATTACCAAAACTATGATACATTATGGGGAGTATTAATCTTTGTCTCAATTCATTAGAGTTCTCTAGAATAATCAAGCAAGCCTTTAACTTGTCTTGCTCACACATAAGGGTGAAATCTCAGTTTCTCAATTTAATAGCTCATTTTATCCCATTAAAAGCCTATTGGGCCATATCATACAATTCTCCAGCCTTTCAGGCTTGAATCGACATTTTTGGGTAGAGTTCCCAATGGGTACCGATACAATGAGTATCTATACTGTTCTCTAGGTACCGATACCAAGCTCAAGCGTACCAATACTCAATCTTCATAGGGAAAGGTTTGACTATTGACCCCGTACCAGTACATGGACCCCCTATACTGATACTCCATAGGTATTGATATGCCCCCAAGCAAACCGATACCATTTTCCACTATTGGAAAATCAATGAAATATGGGGTACCGATATGGCTCAAGCCTATACCAATAATACTTTTAAATTTTGCCTGCTTTTCCTATTCATAACACAGGGTATCGATATAGCTCCCCGTGTACCAATACCGAAGAAATGGCTTCCAAGGCTCAAGAAATCACTATCCAAGTCCCCAAAACATAACCTTTAACCCTTTAACTCAATCCTATATCTTATGGGAGTTAATTAGGGTGGTTTGCTATCATTTTTACACATTATTAACAACTAATCTGAATTTCACCATTAAAAGGGATTTAAGCTACCAAAACACCCAACAACAATCTTAAACCATAGAATCAAGCAAAGCAATAACTTTATTATCTTCAAGAAGAGTAGTAGTCAGAGATGTACTGACCTTTAGTAAAAAATCCCTAATTTAAGCTTTTAAGCAACACCTTTTTTATAGGTCCAAATATTCTTTCACAAAATAATCCATCATTTTCTGATTTATTGGTTTTGTAAAGAAAAGTATAAGATTTTCTCACCTCTCCAACGGTTTCGCTATTAGGTAGCATTTTCTTGGCCGAAGTGCTTATTTGTTGGGGAGAAACTGATCCAATTTGGAGTTATTGATGTTTATATTGGTCGATCATAGAAGAAATTTTTGATTCATTCTGATTAAGCTTCCTTCTTATTAATCTGGAAGTTCTTCTTAGATACAAGGAAATGATTCAGTTCCAGAGCCAAAGATCATAATTCTTGGACGAGCAATCGAAAAGATTCTGGAGCATCTTCAGGTTTAGGTATTGTTCCTCCAATGATCGTAGTACCAAGTACTTTTTGGTGAGCTCTAATATGATCAGATTTATAAGTAAGCATTTCTTATAAAATATGAGCAACACCAAATCCCTCTAGAGCCCAAACCTCCATTTGTTTGACCCGCTGTCCCCTTTGCTTGGACCTTCCTCTAATTGGTTTTGTGTAACAAGTGCATAATGTCCACTGGAACGCCCATGTATTTTATCATCAACTTGATGAATTAATTTCAAGATATAAGGTTTTCCTATTATAATAGGTTGTTCAAAAGGATCCCTAGTTCTTCTATCAAATATTTTGCTTTTTCTTGGATATTCGGGCTCAAATACCCATGGATTTGTTGTTTGCTTACCGGCTTCATATAATTCGAAAAACACTAGTTTCCTCGAAGCCTCTTGTTTATATCTCTCATTAAATGACGCTATTCGATAATGTCTATCTAGTAGACTCCCTGCTAACCCAAGAGAGCATTCAAATATATGTCCTATATTTAATCGTGAAGGTACTCCTAATTGGTTGAAGACCATATCAAAAGGTATTCTGTCTTGCAAATAAGGCATATCTTGTCTAGGTAAAATTGTTGAAATGATCCTTTTATTTCCATGTCTTCCGACTACTTTATTGCCTACTTTGATTTTGCATTTCTATGAAATATATACACAAACCATTTTAGGATTATAACTAGAACCCCTATTTCTAGATCTATCTCACATCGATAACTCGACCCCTCCCACCTATAGGTAATTTTAGACAAGTTTCCTTTGAAGTGGATACCTAAATCCCAAGTATGGCCCGTAATAATCTAGCTTCTGGAGCATACAATGATTTTTCCCCACCTGAGGCGTTAATTTACCTACTAAAATATCGCCCATCTCCACCCATGACCCCAGCATTACAATTCTATTTTTTCTAAATTGTAGAGTAAATGGGCTTCTAGGCGCGGTATTTCGTTAGTGATTCTTTCAGGACTTGGCTTGTCACATGAGTCTAAATTTCATATTTTCATATGTGAAATGAAGTATAAAATTTTTCATATACTAGACGCTCGCTAATGAGTACCACATCCTCAAAATTGTAATCTTCCCATGGCATATAAGCTACTAGTACGTTTTTTTTCCAAAGTGAGTTCGCCACCAACCGCAGTGGCACCACCCGCAAAAATTTGTCCCCTTTTAATACATTTACCCCGCTAAGCCCGGGCAGTTTGATACATACAAGTATTTTTGTTGGTACATTAATACATAACTAATGGAATACCTAGAGCATCCCCATTGTCCGATAAAATAATATTGTTAGTATCGGTAGAAATGACATTTCCCTCGTGATTGGATATAGTGGGAACTCTTGAACCTAAAGCCACTTGGTGTTCCAACCCAATTCCAAAAATGCACTTCTTGGAACGAGAAAGCAAAACTGCTCGGTGTTGCATATTAGAACTCATTAAAGCCTGACTAACGTCATTGTGCTCTATAAAATGAATGAGGGAAGCTCCAATAGAAAAATATTAAAAAGGAAAAATACTTTGAAGATGAACCTATTCCCATGAAAAAGTTAGGAATCCTTAGTAGTATCGAGCTGAAACAACTTGTTCTTCCTAAATACCATGATTCAAGGCCAAAGAATTTTCTGCAGCTACTGTATAATATTCATCTCGACTTGGGGATAAATAAAGCATCTGTGCTTTTTTTTTTATCTCTCAAGGATTTTATAAAATGGACTTTGTAGAGACCCCCAATGACCAATCCTGGCATGAATCGATAAGGATCCAATAAGTCCAACATTGATTCCTTCAGACGTGTCAATTGGGCAAATGCGTCCATAGTGACTAGGATGGATATCTCGTATCCAAAAATTAGCAGTTCATCTGGTCAAGCCTCTGGGGCCCAAATAACTCAATTTTCTCCCATGAAAAATTTGTGTCAATATATTTGTCCGATTCAAAACTTGAGACAATGGGTGTAATTTGAAAAAAGATTCATAAGTGGTTGTTAATGGAGTCGAAGTTACCAAATTCAGAGGAGTCGGTATCAATTTATGCCTAATTGCTCCGCATATAGTTCCTCTAACTATATTTTCTAAACGAACCATAGCCAATCCAAATTGATCTTGTAAGAGATCCGCTACAGAACGAATACGCTTATTTTTCAAATGATTCATATCGTCAAGTGTACCCTTTCCAAATTTTGTTCCAATCAAATGATCCGCGACTTCCAATATATCTTGCGGTAACGAAAATGTATTGTTCTGAGGTATATTAAGATTTAATCTATAGTTCATATTTCGTCGACCAATCCTTCCTAATTCACATCTTTTCTGAAAGAATTTCTTTTGTAATTCCTTACACAAGGATTCAGAAAATACTGGATCCCCTCCTACACAAGAAAATTGTTGATAAAACTCCAAAATGGCATTTTCTTTTGACCCAATTTTTTTCCTTATCGGTCAGGAAAGACAAGAAAATTTCAGGGTAGCAAACATTCTCTAGAATTTCTGTTAGATTCGAACTCATGGCTGATGATAGAACTAGAATAGATATTTTTTGTTTCCTGCTTACACAAGCCCACCTCCCCTCCCCCAAATCTGATATTATGGTACCAGTATAGACCAAAATTTTGTTATGATCCAATTCTAATCGATAATAGATTTTAGGGGTTTGCAATATTTGATTGATCACAATTCTATATATTCCATTTGCTATAGAAGTTTCGATGGAGTTCATTAAAGGAATGTTTCCAATAAAAATTGTTTGTTCTTGCATATCATTACTGGTTTTCCAAATTAATCCCGCAGATACATATAATCAGAAGAATATGTGAGTGATTCATATACAACATCTTTTCTTTTATCAACGGTTCCACCAATTGATATATTTCCACAAATAATTGAAATTCATTTTCTTGATCTGTAGCTTCAATTTTTGGAAACTTATAAAGTTCTTTTGTTAAGCCCCAATCCATGAACCCATAAAATCTTTCAAATTGTATCTGATTCAACTCAGGTATTGTAGACATTTCCCCATTTTCATCTCCGAGCATTTTGAATTTCTCGCTTATCAAAAAATACCATTCTTTTCACATTCTTCATCAAATCATACGAATCAATCTAATAATGATGGAATTGAATTTCTATTCTGCTTACTGAATCACATGAAATTTTATCTAACTCCATATAAATTTTAGCTAACTCCATATAATATATATGGAATGTGTGAAATATGAAATGTGTATTAACGGAAGAAAAAAATTATACTCAAATTTGAATTTATAAGTATAACTATAACAAACAGATACAAAAAAGAATTGATAAATGCCATTTAGTCGTATGGAGTTTTGTCTAGAATATAAAAGAAAATAATGATTCAATTTTTTCCATTATTATGATATTACATATTCCAATCCGATTGAATACCAGAAAAATGAAAAAAAATCCTTGATGTGATATTTTCGTTGAGATGAAAGACAAAGTAACCATAATATATATATAATATAGGGGGAGAGTTGATTTTTCTAGCTCTTAATTTTTTTCATGGACTCCATTGTTCAAAAAATGATTCGCAGAGAAGAGAGATATTTTTACCCACTTTTTAGTTTTTTAGTAGAATATTTAGAATATGATTGAAGTGCGTACGAAAAGAGGACTTGTATTTATTAAACATGTGCATATATAGCATTTCTGTTTATATATGTCTTTCTTTTCTTCCATTATAGCGCTCTAGTGGAGACAACACATGGCGTGCTCTATCAAAAATTCAATTTTTCTTTTAATCTATTCAATGAAAAATTGAAACACGATAATTTCTTGTTGATTCCCTACGAACATCATATCTAGATAGATAAAATACCTCATTGGATAACTATAACTATGTAATAACTTATGCTCTGTGTTTACATAGAGGCATAATTGTTGTTATATTATTATAATATAATTGAAATTCAAATTTTTTTTATTAAAAATAATCAATACTGATTGGTCATGTATCCAGTTTTATTTTCTTATACCATTAGAAGACAAGTGAATAAGAATCGTCCATAAATTTGTAGTCAATAGTTAATAGTTAATGGTTCCAATTTATTTATCCTGGATTTTTACTTTAGTCACTGAGAATCTACATTTTCTTTTTCAATAGAAAAAAGAAAGGGAAAGTTTTTAGATATTGTGTTTCTTGAGATACTATAACCAATAGAAGGCATGGATTTGACCTAAAAAAAGGGATACACTCATTTTTTTTGTTTGTAGCCTCTGGCGACATGTTCGAGCAGTAAAGCAGGGGACTGCAAATTCCTTATTCCCCAATTTAAATCCGTGTGTCACCTGATAAACAAAAAAACTCAAAATCCTAACGTCTCCTAGTGTCTAGGATTCAAGGAAAAACTAAAGTAGAGGAAGGGAATCAATAAATCTTGATATGGGAGCCCCCTAAGGGGATACTAGGTGAGTCTTGAATTAGATTGGATAACGGGAGTGTCTAATTAACTAATGAATGGCTGTATTGTAGAAGGGTGGGAAGATACTTTGTAGATAGACTGATGAAAGTCTCTTAGTGTTCAGGAATCCAATTAATATTAGATTGGATAAATAATTGTCTTTTACTTAATGAGGGACACCAAAAGAAGGAATAAGTTTTATTATTGATACATATGAGTAACATTTTTTAATACTTACATATGTGTAATTGCGTATTTTGCTTGTGCTTAATGGTTTTCGATTTTACTAGAAATTATATAAAAACTTGTTTTAAGCGGATTTATTGAAGTGTTTCATGAACGGCGGTGTGTCAGAATTCAACTTTCTCTCTTGACTCAAGCTTGGAAAGACTCCTAAATTGTCTCCTCTTGCCATAACAACACGAAAAATGAAACCACTAGAGATATGCTTAGATCCGAATTTATAACCTTAAGCCTCAAAGAAAGCTTAATCAATCTTTAAACCCAAAAATCCATCAACGGGAATTTACCTCTTTATCACCAAAATTATACTTTTCTTAGGTGAAGATGATGCATAAAAGGTGAGATTTTTAGGTGAAGAAAATGGGTCTTGAAAGAGGAAGAAGATAAAGTGTTGGGGAAGATGAAAAAGATGAAGGGGAAGGACGAGGTAATATTGTCTCCCCTTTCCCAATGTGAGACAAGAAGCATTAAAGGGATGGTCAGCCCATATTTTAAAAAAAGGTATAATCTCAACATAAATACTCCAAGTTCTACCCTTTTTCCAAAACGGTTACCTTTCTAGATCACAAAGTCCAAAACTCATCCAACAAGGCCCAAACTTGACCCAATGGGTCCAATACCTAAACCATCACGAAGGTCCATAACCCGGGTTGACGTTTTTTTGTTGACTCAAAAATTTGGTTCGTTACAATCGTGGACTTTGTAAAGGGTTTACGAGTGCACAATTCCGATAGGAGTATGTTTTGAATAATGGTATATTTCTTGGGGAGTATCATTTGCTTATTTTCGATAAGGAAGAAATTCAAATGGGAAGTCTACTTGGATTGATTGTGGTTTGGGTGTTATGGCACTATGGTGTGTACATTCTATCGTGTGATACGAGATTCGAGGTTCGTGATAGAATATTATCCCTTGGTGGGATTTCACGCGATAACAAATTCTAGTAGGTGCTCAGATAGCGTGTTCCAGACGCAGTATAGTTTTGCGTAAGAGCCTTCATTGCATTAACTAAGCTTGTGGGAGCTATAATAGTTGTCGATGTGAGTTACATGTCGAATTTACGGTCAATTCTTGAGATAAGTTAAGACATCTTTCACTTTCAGAAGTCTTACATCCAGCAAGGATGAATACATTTGAAATAAAAAATCACTTGAGATTATGGTTGTACAGTGAGAAGACATGAGTTATAATTGCTAAGTGTTATGAGAGATCTTAATTTTTCATAGTGGCACCAGAAAAAAATAGTCGCTACAGCATGGCGACTCCGCTGGGGAAAAATTTTTGTTTTCAAAAAATAAAAAATGAGTTAAGCCTTAGTTAGGTTCGTATCGTAAGTATTAAGAAAATTTTAAATTTGGTTTAACTTAATTTTTTAATTCTTAGTTCTTGTTTGTTTTCCTCTTTGTCATCATATATTAGTTTTAAAACCCTTAAGTGGGAGTGATTACTTCGCTTCGTGGGGTTTTCACTTCTGCATAGTATTGTAATTCACTCCTAGAATTCGATCCTTATATTTTGTGGGGTCTACACCCTCGTATGGTATAAAGATCATATTCCCTCGAATCGATGTGCAAGCGACAGTTCGAGTACCATTTTCTTTATATCCAAACCGTATATAGTGGCCCATAGGAGCCCACCATTATACTGCCCGTTTAGATTTAACCCTTTTAGGTTTTGTTTGCTTTTATTTGTTGTACATGCCTTATATTCACTTTGAATTGTGTGCTTTATTATATTGTTGAGTATTTAATTTATCTTAATTTGTTTATTCTATTGTTTTGCTATATTGCCTTCTTTGTTTTTGTTTTTATTTTTTTGCATCCAATTTGCATTTCATATCATACAAAAATGTTGATTAGAAAACAGTTTAATTTAGAAGGCAATCAAAATAAGAGAAAAGTCTGTGATACCAAGAGCGATAATGCTATAGTATCGAGTTGGGCCGAACGAAGACCAGTCGAGAAAAGAGACAAATTGACAAGGAGACATGTCTCGGAGGCGGAGACAGCGTAGTGTGGATGCAGAGGTGGATCCTCGTCAAAGCCAATAGAGGCCATGTTCCCCCCAAAGTTTAAAGATTTCACATTTAACCCCTTAAAAATTTTAGAAAATTTAATTTATCTCCTCCAAAATTTTTAAAATTATTATTATATCTCAAAATTTTTAAATAATTTCGATTAGATACTTTTCCAATTTTTTTCAAAAAATGGTTCTTGATAAGTTCCGAAAATTTTAGTTAACTACATTTATGAAAATTTAAATTAAACCTTTCAAAATCTTTGGAAATTTTAATTTAAGCCTCCAAAACTTTCAAAAATTTTACATAGGCCCCTTCAAACTGAATTGTCAAGATCTGCCCCTGAAGAAGAAACCATTGTCTACACTCTACCTGCATGGGTTAATGATATTTTTGAAAGCCCCTGGGTACATAGATTACACTATCGTTGATGTTAACTCCTCAAAAGTACTATTTTTATACTTATTTTACAATGCCTTTGCTTGCCCTTTTTAGTACATTTAGTTGCATTTAGGTATTAAAATCATGCATTTGCATAAGGAGTTTATGAGCTATTCTGTTTGCCAGTGTGAAGAGTTATTTTACTGTTTTTGACGCAAGACAAAGGCAGACAAGCTTGGCTAAGAATGCAGGAAAGGAAGATAGAGGATTGCCGAGGCGCAGTTGGCACAAAATGACCAATCAATGCCAAGCCCGACTGGAAAAGGAGTGACATCAACGGACCGATCAAAGTCTCTGTTGGACCTTGTACACGTCAGCCCTAGGATTCAAATCTGGATAAGATGCGCTACCATCTTATCCCTTGTGCATTCAAAATTTAAATTCAAATGCCTTATCCTAGGGTTTCCCACGCAAGCCTATTTAAAAAGATCGATTGGAGGGTAGATTGAAGAGGCTAAACGGTGCTGATGTTGGGTCACGCCGGTACACCCCATGGTGCAGCGAAAAAATTATTTGGCGATCACCACCAGAGATCCATGTACGAGGAACGAATCGAGGTGAAAAGTGGTGAAGAATTACCTGTTTAAAATATGAAATTCTGAATTTGGAGAAGATAGATATTCAATCACGATTCCACGATGTCGATTCTTAAGCCCCAACGATAACTCTCCGACCTCTACGTAGTTCACCCAGTTGAAACAAGCATATAAAACTCTCTAAACTATTTAGAAGGTTTTTCCCAAAAAGCATTAATGTTTGCTAGATCTCTCATGCCTTTATATAGCCTTTGAAATCCTAATTCAACTCATATTAGGATTTCAATATATATATTAAATATATATAATCCTAATTTAACTTTAATTAGGATTTCAATATATATATATTAAATATATATAATCCCAATTCAACTTAATTAGGATTTTAATATATATATTAAATATATATAATCCCAATTCAACTTTGATTAGGATTTCAATATATATATATATATATATATTAAATATATATAATTCCAATTCAACTAATTAGGATTACAAAATATATATATTAATATGTATAATCCCAATTCAAATTTAATTAGGATTTCAATATATATTAATTTAAATCGAATTATATTATTTATATATTAAAAGAGTCATAATTACAATAATTATTTTTCTTTTAATATTTATCCAATACTTAAATTATGTATCAAATATATATATATATATATATATATATATATTAATTTAACTAAATTCGTGTACAACAAATTTGTACATATATAATTCGTTTAATATATGCTCATTTCAACCGTGGGTGTGACCCTGTAGGTTCATGTAACATTAGTAGTAAATATTAGAACATTTCTAATATTACAAACAATGAGTGACATCTAGCAATATGTCATTGTCACCTAAGTTACAAGAAATCATGATTCAACATAATTTTTTCGTGATTAACTGTTTTTTATGTATTACGTCCTTTTGTCCTTTATATATAGATTGGACACAAGTCATGGAACAATCACACTTTCACAATCCATCTAATATTTCTTGATATCTTGAGTAGACTATTATAAACGAATAACTATGATATCTAATATCAACTTATTCGAGCATAGCCATGCATTTCTAATCTCACTCAATCAAGTGGCCTAGGATATTACTCCTATTATGTAAGAGGGACAAATCCTATCTTGATCAACCATATCCCACTACATAGATTTTGACATATCCAATATCAGTCTTTATAGAGTAGTTAGTTACGACACACGTTTGACTGTATCAAAATATGTCACTCACGATGTTGAAATAATGATGATCTCAAGTCTGAGGATCATACATGCAGTTATCACTATGAACAATGTTGTGACTGTCACACAATAATCCAAGAAACATGCTCATAGCAGGTCAATCATGTATGTCGTTCTCTAACACATACTTATGTATTGATTTTGACATCTCTATGTCAATGACAACACTTTGGCATTAATCAACTACATATTAGTCTTAATGCATTATTGTTGTCCATTCCCACAATAATAATCGACTAAGTACATTTAAGAATACTCATATTATTCTAAGGACTTTATTATAATTCAGTTTATTTATGCATGCAGAATTGTAACTGAAAATAATAATGGCAATGCCTCTTTATGAATAAACAAGCTAAAACAAATGTCATTTACAATCATCTTATGATTGGTCTTTGGGCATACTCTAACAATTTCCTACTAGCACTAAGACCAATCACTCATGTATCTAATACCAAGTGACCTAGAGTGGCGATCATGCTTCTGTTGCGTCAGTGGCTTTGTTAGTGGATCGACAACGTTATCATCTATTGATACTCTAGATTTTCCACATCTTCTCAATTTACAATTTCTTGAATGAGATGGTAACGCATAAGTATGTGTTTGGATCATTGGTGAGATATGGGTTCTTTTGCTCGTGCGATGTCTCCGTTGTTATCACAACATAGATCTATAGCATTCAAAATGCTTGGCACAACCCCTAGTTCATATATGAACTTCTTGATCCTAACACCCTCTTTTGCAGCATCGCATGCTACAATATACTTGGCTTCTGTTGTAGAATCAGCTACTGTATCTTGCTTTGAACCTTTCCAGCTCATAGTGCCTCTATCAAGGCAGAACATAAAACCCGATTGTGATCGTGAATCATCCTTATTGGTTTGAAAGCTGACATCAGTATAACCTTTAATACTTAGCTCTTTCCCACCCCCACATATAAGGAATGTATCCTTAGTTCTTATAAAGTACTTAAGGATATTTTTAACTGTGACCCAATGATCTTCATTGGATCTACTCGGTATCGACTTGTCATACTTAAAGTGTATGATACATTTGGACGACTACATGGCATGGCATACATGATAGATCCAATTGTTGAAGCATATAAAATCTTACTCATTTACTCTCTTTCTTGAGGTATTGAAGGACATATTTCCTTCAAGAGTGAAATTCCATGTCTCATAGGTAAGAACCCCTTCTTAGCTTCTTTCATACTGAGTCTTTTCAGTACTTCTTCTATGTATGTATTTTGACTCAGTCCTAGGAGTTGTCTCGATCTATCTCTATAGATCTTGACTCCTAATATGTATGTTGCCTTACCCAAATCTTTCATGGAAAAACGTTTTCCTAACCAAGTTTTCACAAACTACAAGCTAGATATGTCATTTCCTATTATTAGTATGTCATCCACATACATTACCAAGAATATAACAATGCTCCCACTAATTTTCTTGAAAATACATGACTCATCTTCATTTTTGTTAAAATCAAACTCTTTGATTGCATCATTAAAACGAAGATTCCAACTTCGATAAGCTTGTTTTAATCCATAAATAGACCTTTGTAGCTTGCATATTTTTCAGCATTTTTTGGATCGACAAAAACCTTCAGGTTGTGTCATGTACACATCTTCATCTAGTTTTCCATTAAGGAAAGCAGTTTTAACATCCATTTGCCATATCTCATAATTATAAAATGCAGCTATCGTAAGTAAGATAAGGATGGATTGAACATAGCGACGGGTGGAAAGGTTTCATCATAGTCTATACCACGAATTTGACGAAAACCCTTAGCGACTAATCGCACTTTTTATGTTTGTACATTACCATCCATGTTGGTTTTATTTTTGAAAATTCAATTGCACCCTATGGCCTTAACCCCTAGAGATGGGTCAACCAAGGTCCAAACTTGGTTTTCTAACATGGAATCCATCTCGAATTTTATGTACTCTAGCTATTTCTCAAAGTCTGGGTCTGTCACTGCTTCTTGATAAGTCCTAGGCTCATCTTGATCCATGAAGAGAACATCACCATGCAATGTGAAAAGAAATACATATTTCTCAGCCTTATTGCATTCTCTCAAAGATCTTCACAGTGGTTGCGTTTCCAAAACTGTGAATGTTCCTTAACAACTTGTGGACCTTGTTGTTGTTCAATCTCTTGTTCAATGACATGTGGTTGATCTCAAATTTCATTGAGTTCAATATTTCTCTCACTTCCTTTTAGAAAACAAATTATCTTTCTAAAAAGATTTGTGTTCGAGCAACAAACACTTTGTTCTCGATAGGATTGAAGAAATAATATCATTTAGTTTTTTTAATGATAACCCACAAAATTACATTTATGAGATTTGGGTTCGAGCTTTGTAGACATCTTATGTTTAACATAAGCTTAGTATCCCCAAATTTTCTTAAAAGACATACCAGGACGTTTCCCAGTCCATATCTCATATGGTGTCTTTTGAAATGATTTAGATAGAACACGATTTAGTGTGAAAGCAACTATTTTAGCACATTTCCCCAAAAAGAATCTGGAAGATCAACGTGACTCATCATTGATCGAACCATGTCTAACAGTGTTTGATTTCTTCTTTTCGAAAACTCCATTCCATTTTGGAGTACCACGAGGTGTAAGGCAATCTCACGTTCCTTAAGAAGGTCACCAAACTCTAAGCTTAAGTATTCTCCTCCTCGATCTAATCGAAGAGTCTTAATGCTTTTCCTAGTTTGTTTTGTACTTCATTTTTAAATTCCTTGAACTTTTCAAGGGCTTTAGATTTATGATGCATTATGTAACTGTACCCATATCTACTGAAGTCATCTGTGAAAGTAATGAAGTATTGAAACCCTCTTATGGCTTGTGTATTTATTGGTCCACATACATCACTATGTATTATTCCCAATAAATCACTTGCTCGCACACTTTTACCATTACAAGGAGCTTTGGTCATATTTTCTAACAAGCAAGGCTCGCATACATCAAGTTGTTCAAAACAAGTGAATCCAAAAATCCATCTTTATGAAGTTTTGAAATATGTTTTCACTTATGTGACCCAAGTGATAATGCCAAAGATGAGTTTGATTAGAGTCATTTATTTTTGATCTTTTCGTATTTATGTTGTAAACGGAATTCTCTTGATCAAAAATATAGTGGCCACTTATTAATTGTGTCACACCATAGAAAACATTATCGAGATAAAAGAACAACAATTATTCATAATAATTATATCAAAATCAATCTTGACTAAACAAGAAATCAAAATGATGTTTTTAGTCAAACTAAACACAAAATAAAAATCCTCTAAACATAAATTAAGTCCACTAGGCAACGATAAAGTATATGTTCCTATAGCTAATACAACAACTCTTCTTCCATTACCAACCCGTAGGGCCACCTCTCCTTTTTTCAGATTTCTACCTTTTTGTAGTCCTTATACAAATGTACAAATATGAGAACCATAACCGGTATCCAATACCCAAGAAGTAGGTGTTGATAAATTAATATCAATAACATAAATATTCGAGGCGGATGCTCCTCTTTTATTTGCCTTCTTGACTTTTTCAAGATAAATAGGGCAATTCCTTTTACAATGACATGTCTTATTACAATGGAAACATTTTCGTTCCAGTGACCAGTCAAGGTAGTTTACGCCGTTAAACTTGTCATTCTCAAGGACCGATCGCAATGATAACAAATTTGTATAATAAGTCTACAACAATAAAATGTGAATTTTGAGTATGTTTACCATGTTTTATTATAAAAGGACTTTATACTCCCACTATTTTTATTAAAATTAATAACCCTCAAATATTAATGTTGAAAATACTTTCTGTAAAGTTTTTTCCAGTGGGCAAGGATCCAAATTTCACATTCTCTTAAGTCAGCTTTGGCTCTCTTAAGATTATAGTTTATGTAGGTAAGCAACACTTGATAATTACGTCTCATATAACTCCTTCATTTGGAGAACAACTCTTGTTCATAATCATCTTATGATTATCCAAATAACTAACCTTTAGGTCTCTAATCCTATTAGAGTAACCTAGTTAAGTCTTTAACCAATGTTACAACCAACGAATATCACTTGCTTATTCTTTGCGTTTGGCCAAAATAAATACAAGTACCTCGCTTTAGCATAACCTACATTGCATCGATCTAGACTTTAACGAGGGTTAACATTGGGAAACAATAAAAGGCTTAATATTTTATTGAGGGGTTTTGTGAATATTATCTCACCATTTAACATTTGATCTTATCAATTAACTAGCATGCATCTCATACATTCATTTTACCACATACATGAAAAACAGTAAGTATGACTGCAATAGTTATAGCCTATATCCTAAGGTGGCTCGTCCCAAGCCAATGAGAGAACCATATTATTCTAAGGATAAAAACACTTCTCAAGCATCTTTCTGTCGGCCTACACTTCTGTTCCTCTGGTCCATACTTCTTCGTATAGGTTACAATTTCAGAAACTCGTTTTACATACGAGGGAGTAAGATGAGAAGAGAATTACAATAGAAGTAGAGAAAGGCACGACACGCAGGCCGTATTTATAAAACCTTATAAAAAAACTAAATGGGCTATTGAGCTATAACCATGCATTCCAAACACCATGCATATCAAACATAATAACGACACGGTTTGTTATTAAAGTCTTACCAAATTGTTCCTACGCATGTGTCAAGTCCCTTGCGAGGTTTTGACGGCCATATAACAGCCGGTGGGGATGCCGCTGCCTGGTTAGCGGCGGGGAAATTTTTAAAGATTAGCATCTTGATTGCTATGTAAAAACCTCACGATTTAATAACTTTTATCAACATTATCGTGTTTTTTAGGATTTTAAAATCCATGAGGTTTTTAGTAAAACAACTCTTGTTACTTTTCCACACGAAATCTATAAACTAACCATTAGTCTAATATATAACTATAATCCGCGTATGTTAACACTTAACATCTAAAACCCTAAAACTCAATATTGAATATATTAAAAATTAACATATAATATTTCAAATCTTATCGACAAAGATCCTGATGATTAACTCTTAATCATTGATCTTAGGAATATCTTTTAACTAGATTAACATATTAACTATGATTGAATAGATTTGCTTGTACAAATATCATATATTCACTAAATAAATCAAAAAATAATATGTATCTCATACAATTAGATCACCCAAGTAATTAAAACCCGAATCTGTACCATACAAGTGGCTCTGATACCACTGTTGGGTAATGCTGGTACACCCCATGGCACAACTGAAAAATTATCCGGCGATCACCACCAAAGATCCAGGTACGAGGAACGAATCAGGGTGAAAAAGGGTGAAGAATTACCTATTTAAAATATGAAATTCTAAATTTGGAGAAGATAGATATTTAATCACGATTCCACGATGTCGATTCTTAAGCCGCAACGATAATGCTCCGACCTCTACGTAGTTCACCCAGTTGAAACGAGCATATAAAACTCTCTAAACTATTTAGAAGGTTTTTCCCAAATAGCCTTTGAAATCCTAATTCAACTCATATTACGATTTCAATATATATATTAAATATATATAATCCTAATTTAACTTTAATTAGGATTTCAATATATATATATATGTTAAATATATATAATCCCAATTCAACTTAATTAGGATTTTAATATATATTAAAATATATAATCCCAATTCAACATTGATTAGGATTTTAATATATATATTAAATATATAATCCCAATTTCACTTAATTAGGATTTCAATATATATTAATATATATAATCCCAATTCAACTAATTAGGATTACAATATATATATATATATATTAATATGTATAATTCCAATTCAACTTTAATTAGGATTTCAATATATATTAATTTAAATCAAATTATATTTTTTATATATTAAAAGAGTCATAATTACAAGAATTATTTTTCTTTTAATATTTATCCAATAGTTAAATTATATATCATATATATATTAATTTAACTAAATTCGTGTACAACAAATTTGTACATGTATAATTCGTTTAATATATCCTCATTTTATCGTGGGTGTGACACTGTAGGTTCATGTAACATTAGTAGTAAATATTAGAACATTTCTAATATTACAAACAATGAGTGCCATCTAGCAATATGTCATTGTCACCTAAGTTACAAGAAATCAGGATTCGACACAACTTTTTTGTGATTAACTCTTTTTTATGTATTACATCCTTTTGTCCTTTATATCTAGATTGAACACAAGTCATGGAACAATCACACTTGCATTGTCCATCTAATATTTCTTGATATCTTGAGTAGACTATTATAAACGAATAACTATGATATCTCATATCAACTTATTCGAGCATGGCCATGCATTTCTAATCTCAATCAATCAACTGGCCTACGATATTACTCCTATTATGTAGGAGGGACAAATCCTATCTTGATCAACCATATCCTACTACATAGATTGTGACATATCCAATATCAGTCTTTATAGAGTAGTAAGTTACGACACACGTTTGACTGTATCAAAATATGTCATTCACGATGTTGAAATAATGATGATCTTAAGTCTGAGGATCATACATGTAGTTATCACTATGAGCAATGTTGTGACTGTCACATAATAATCCAAGAAACATGCTCATAGTGGGTCAGTCCAGTATGTCGTTCTCTAACACATACTTATGTATTGATTTTGACATCTCCATGTCAATGACAACACTTTGTCATCAATCAACTATATATTAGTCTTAATGCATTATTGTTGTCCATTCCCACAATAATACTCGACTAAGGACATTGAAGAATACTCATATTATTGTAAGGACTTTATTATAATTCAGTTTATTTATGCACGCAGAATTCTAACTGAAAATAATAATGGCAATGTATCGTTATGAATAAACAAGCTAAAACAAGTGTCATTTACAATAATCTTATGATTTGTCTTTGGGCATACTCTAACAGTTGAATCAAGACGTGTTCTGACCAGCTAAAGACCGAGAGCTTGGAGCCATTGAAGGGCTACATCGATAGACCCCTTTCTTTCCCATTCTCTTTGTTTTTATTTATTATGTTTAAATGATGATGTGGAGATACGATAATGTTTTTTGGATGGAAACACCAACCATGAACTAAACTTTTACAATTGGTTGGGGATGTTTTGGATGGATGTTGTTTTTATGTTTAGTTTTTAATAATGAAAATGCCTTGGCATTGAATGCTTATTGCACCTTAATATCTTAACATACTTAAGGGGCAACGATCTATTGCCAAGTACTAAGGCGAGAAGCTTCAACAGAAGATGCTTAAGTAGATGAAATTACTTCGGAAGTGAGTCTACCCCTTAGGAGTAAAGATTGTCACTTAATCAAGTTAATTCATGAAAAACATTCATTATAGACATATAGGGGTTTTATCATAGTTAACTTAGGGTATTGCCATCGACAGAGGCAAAACTACCATTAATCTGCTCGACAATAAACCAAGGCAGATCATTATTGAAGGCTGGCATAAGTAGCGTAAAATCCGGCATCCCCTTGCCAACGCCCATCATTCATTCTGAATAGCTCATTGCCAGACTGCTTATTTTCACTACTTTGTTTTGTTAACTTTTCAATCAAAATCCCAAAACATTTCAAACACTTTTAAAACTTCTGAACAAGTAAACGTTGAGCAAATAAGTTCTTGGTCAATCCCTGTGGATTCAATACTCAGCTTAATATTGTATTACTTGCTGACCGTGTACGCTTGCACGCATAAGACTCACCTTGATACTGCTATTTGGCTTACTTTTACACTAAAAATATACTCTTTTGCCAAGCATTAACAATAGTCGTCAAGTTTTTGGCGCTGTTGCCGAGGATTGCGACGGAATTTTTTTGTTTTCTTTACTTCTTTTATTCTTTTTATTATTTATTTATTTTATCTGGTGTATGAACAGAAACCACCCTGTGGTGGAAGATTGGCCATACGACCTAGAAATTGAAAGAACCTTACGGAGGTTAAAAAAAGCTCTAGAGATGGCACCTCGTGGTAATGGAGGAGCTGATGGTAACCCAAACATCCATGGAAACCCTCCACACCATAATGGGATACCAGCCGCACCGGCTGCCCCAGCCATTAATGTGGAGGATGCGAGGCCTATCCGAGAACACTCGACACCGAACATAGATAATCCGATGCAAGACTAATTGGTCCGAAGGTAAATACACCAAATTTTGAACTTAAATTAGTAATGATACAAATGCTCTTGAATGTAGGACAATTTGATGGAGCACCTACAGGAGACCCAAGGCAACACTTAAAGCAATTCATAGAAGTTTGCCAGTTATTTCAGCAGCCTGGAGTTTCGAAAGATATAGTGAAGCTGAAATTATTTACATTCTCATTGAGAGATAGAGAAAAAATGTGGCTTAGTTCTTTGCCACCGGGATCTGTCACCTCATAGGGAGATCTATGTTAGAAATTCTTACTGCAATTCTAACCACCAAACCTCACTGCCAAGCTGAGAAGCGAGATCATTACGTTTAGGTAAGCTGATGACGAGATCCTATATGATTCTTGGGAAATATTCAAGGACCTGTTGAGAAGATGTCCTATGTATGGATTCTCAAACTGGACCCAGATGGAGACCTTCTACAACGGACTCAATACTCATGCCAGAATGATTGTTGATGCGTTAGCAAATGGTTCACTACTAGACAAGAATTATATAGAGGCAGTTGGTATCCTTGAAAGGATCTCAACTAATTACTTTGAGTATCCTACTGCCAGACTGGGGACAAGAACTACAACTATAGGAAAGCTAGCACTAGATGAATTAACATCAATCTACATAGAGATTTCCAATCTTACCATCATGGTGAGAACCTTGCAAAAGAGTAAAGAGTCTCAAGAAATTAAGGCGTTGGACCCATTCTGCACCATATCTGGGGAGGACCATTTCATGGAAGATTACCCTGCCAACCCAGAGTCAGTAAATTTTGTTGGAAATTTCAATCGTAATTATAATGCACATTCCAGTAATTACAATGCATGATGGAGGCAACACCTGAATTTAGCTTGGAGAAATCAAAGGGGTAATCAAAACAATGCCCAATGCCAGAACATTGCCCCGGAGTCAGAGCACTGTTAGGAAGGATTCAATCAGAATGCTATGCCGCAAAGGGCGCAAAACAATTTTTATGCAAGGAAAATGAACAATTAGGGGACTTTGGCGGATTACATGGAGACAAATGATGCAACTATCCAGAGTTTGGCAACATCTATGCGGAACTTGGAGATACATATTGGACAGATTGCCAGTGCACTCAGTAATAGACCCGGGGAGCTTTGCCAAGCGATACAGAATATGCTCAGCATGGAGGCAATGAACAATGCAAAGTTGTAACACTTCAGAGTAGCAAACAATGCGATGCTGACAAGCAGCCGGTTAATTGCCAGGAGAAAGAGCAAGGACTAGTAGATGAACCAAAACAATCATAAGAGAAAGAAGCAGGCATGAGTGATGCCAGACTTCAGTCTGATGCCAAATCATCGTCGGATGCCAGCAAACCCTTGGCAAAACCGATAGAGCCATCATATACTCATCCACCTCCACCATTTCCATAACGATTACAAAAACACAAGCATGATCAATAATTTAAGTGCTTCTTTGAAGTTCTTAAGCAATTGCAAATCAACATACCATTGATGGAAGCTCTCGAGCAAATGCCCAATTATATGAAGTTCATGAAGGACATCTTGCCAAGAAAAGAAAATTGGGTGATTTCGAGACTGTAGCTCTCATTGAGGTATACAATGCAATAATAATCAATCGATTGCCATCGAAGTTGAAAGATCTGGAGAATTTTACTATTCTCTGTACGACTGGCAACAGATTCATGTGTAAGGTACTCTGTGACCTGAAAGCCAGCATCAATTTGATGCCAATGTCAATTTTCAGAAAGCTCAGTATTGAAGCAAGTCTTACCACGATAACACTTTAGTTGGCAGACCGATCCTTTGCACATCCTAAGGTAGACAAATTTATATTCCAGCTGACTTTATTATTTTAGATTGTGAGGCGGATATGAATATCCCAATTATATTGGGCAAACCATTCCTTTCCACATATAGAGCTTTGATTGATGTTTATAAAGGAGAATAACTATGTGCATGAATGATCAGCATGTTACATTTAACGTGTTTTAATCTCTTAAATATGCAGATGAACCTGACGGATGCCAAGCGACGAGATAATGGAGTCTATTTTCACTATAGACGTGGTACAACTATACTAAGATACTGATGATGATGTCAACGACTCAGATAGTAAAGAAGTGATGATTGAAGACGCTGAAGGAATATTCTTGGAGAGATAAGAAGAGAGTTACTTCGGGCATCTAGAGCCACTAGAGTTGGCTGGTAGAGAGATCGTGGCACCAAAATCATCAACTAAGGAGCTACTTGAATTGGAACTAAAACCATTGCCAGACCATCTTAAGTACGCTTATTTAGGTAAATACTCAACCTTGCCAGTGATCATTGTTGCTGATCTAACTAATGATCAGGAGGAAATATTGCTGGAAATTCTAAGTAATCACAAGCAAGCATTGGGATAGACCTTGGCTGGTATCCAAGGAATAAGCCCAACTATTTGCATGCAAAAAATAATTTTAGAGGAATATCATGGCAAAACAATTGAACGCCAAAGAAGATTGAACCCGAGCATGAAAGAGGTAGTAAAAGAAGAAATTATCAAGTGGTTGGATGCTAGGATAATCTATCCCATTTTCGATAGCTCGTGGGTCAGCCCGGTGCAATGTGTGCCAAAGAAAGGTGGCATAACCGTGGTTCAAAATAGAAAGGATGAATTGATTTCCTCCAGAACTATCACCAGATAGAGAGAGTGCATGGACTATAGGAAGTTGAACAATGCCACCAAGAAAGATCATTTCCCCTGCCCTTTATCGACCAAATATTGGATTGGCTGGCAGGAAAAGCATACTATTGCTTTCTAGATGGTTATTCAGGATATAATTAGATTGTCATCGCTCTCATATAGGACATTTGCCTTTCGAAGAATGCCCTTTGGACTGTGTAATATGCCGGCAACATTCTAGTGATGTATGATGTCTATCTTTTCGAATATGATTGAAAATAACCTAGAAGTTTTTATGGATGACTTCTCGATGTTAGGAAAAACATTCGAGGAATGCCTACAAAGTATAGAGCTTGTATTGAGAAGATGTATTGAGACCAACCTAGTCTTAAACTGGGAAAAATGCCACTTCATGGTGAAGAAAGGCATCACTCTCGGTCACAGAGTAACCAAGAGAGGCTTGGAAGTAGATAAAGCGAAAGTGGAGGTAATCAAACAGTTCACCTCCTACAAGTGTAAAAGGTATCAGGAGTTTTTTTTAGGACATGTAGGTTTTTACCATTGGTTCGTTAAAGATTTATTAAAAATTTCTAAACCTTTATGCTTGCATTTAGAACGCAATGCCACTTTTGCGTTTGATGATTCTTGTTTAAAAGCGTTTTAGGAACTCAATGACAGATTAATTAATGCCCTAGTAGTCATGGAACTAGATTAGAGTGAGCCCTTCGAGCTCAGTGTAATGCCAACGACTATGTCGTTGGAGCTGTATTAGGCCAAAGGCATGGCAAGATTTTTCATGCCATATACTATGCCAGCCTGACATTGAGAGAAGCCCAACTCAATTACACAACAACCGAGAAGGAATTTCTCATTGTTGTATTTGCATTTGATAAATTTAGATCTTATTTTATTGATAACAAAGTTGTTGTGTATATAGATCACTCAGCGTTGAAATTTCTATTGACAAAAAAGATACCAAGCCTAGATTGATCCTATAGACACTATTATTGCAAGAGTTTAATCTCGAGATTTGAGACAAGAAGAGGAGTGAGAACTTAGTTGGTGACCATTTATCTCGGTTAGAACATCACCTTGAAGAAGGTAGAGCCTTTAAGACTGTGAATGGCCACAGCCTACAGATGAAGGTACGCATTTAAGTGCAATTTAATCTCTAGAGCTCTGTACAGGTATGAAATCTAGCAGTGCATTGCCACAGCCTACCATCCCCAGACGAATGGCCAAGCGAAGATATCAAATAAGGAGATTAAGAATATTTTGGAGAAGACTGTGAATCCATCAAGAAAGGACTGGTCTTTGAGACTAGATGATTCTCTGTGGGCCTACAGAACATCCTTTAAGACTCATTTGGGAACATCCCCATTCAGGCTCGTTTTCAAAAAAGCATGCCATTTGCTAATGGAATTAGAGCATTGAGCATACTGGGAAATCAAAACGCTTGACATGAAATGGAGAGCTGCTGGTGAGAAGAGGCTATTAGATTTGAACGAGTAATAGGAATTCAGAACACAAGCCTACGAGAATGCCAGACTCTACAAGGAAAGAACAAAATGATGGCATGACAACAAAATATTGCCAAGGCACTTTAAGGTAGGTCAACATGTTTTGTTATTTAACTTAAGGCTGCAGTTGTTTCCAGGAAAGCTCAAGTCTAGATGGTCGGGTCCAACTCTTGAAACACTATTGGGAAGGTACTCAAAAGGATGCCAAGGAGGTTGTGCTCCTGGAAGATATTCCGTGAACATTATCATCATGGTTTGATTTTTGTATATAGTAAGATAGATGTTTTTTCTTTTTCAGCATTATATTTGTTTATTTTCTTTCTTTCTTTTAGTTTTTATTTTTCCTTGCTGCATGAAAGGTTTTTCTTTGAGTAAATGCAGGTTTGTGTGCTAGGCAGACTGCCAAGTAGAATGCCAGAGCATCTTGGCATGGGGAGATAAGAAGATTGGAGAAAAAGTTTTTACCCTAGTCGCCCAAGGCTTGATGAAGTTCAGGCTAAAAGGAAGGAGAGAGATTTTTTGCGTGAAATTACCCTAGCCGCCCAAAAAGTGATAAGTGGAAATTCAAATTTCAACTCAATTCACTTATCCCTCTACCCTTTGCGTGCTATATCCTTAATTCACCCTTCTCACATCAACATTTTCTTTTTCCTTGAACATACAAAAGCCCATCATTACCCTCCTAAACCGGCCACATTAAGCAACTCTAATTAAACACCCAACCCTTTTCTATCTCCTTAAAAACCCTAACCGATCCAAGCCTTAAAACATTTCACCTTTTACCCTAGTTGCTTTATCAACAAGAACACCAAGAATCTTTTCTCTCTCTCTTGATAAAAATCCTTCAATTTCTCAAACTTCTTTCCATGGCATCTTCTTCGACACACTTCAAGATATTCTTTAATGAAAAAATTCACAAGAATTATAAGGAGAACTTTGCCGCGTGGACATTTTGCTAAGAGAAGAATTTTAAGTTTAAGAACGAACCCGACTTGGGTTATTCATCGGAGTTCTTGAAGGTGGTCAAAAAGCACAAGTGGGAGTTGTTTTGTCAACAAATGTGGGAAGTGTTATCCAATATTGCCCGAGAGTTTTATGCCCACCTCACGACTAAATATTCGCTTTTCTTGCTCATACGAGGTACTTGTGTCAGATTTGATGAGGGGTATGTTAATATATGTTTGAAATGGATGGTGTAGGGGAAGAGCACTCTGAGTTTACTGACTTGTTAACGATGCTAATAGGCATAGGCTACTAAAGGATTTATGTGAGCCTGGTACCAAGTAGAGTGTGTCATCTAAGGGACGCCGTACGGTGAAGCGGCTTGCATTGAAGCCATAGCCAAGAGGGTATAACCACTTCCTGAAGGCAAACTTGATGCCAACGATTCATAATGAGACTATCTCAGAGGAGAGGATGGCCTTATTGCATTCGATTATCGTGGGATGCAAGATCAACATCGGTCGTATCATTATTGATGAAACTTATAAATGCGTCAGTAAGAGTAGTGGGAGTTTATTTTTCCCTCTGTTGATTTCTAATGTTTGTATGAAGCATGGTGTGTCAAAGATTGATTCAAACAAGATCTACGAGACTAAGGGAACAAAAATTACGCCTGCCCTATGGAGGCAACTCACTGCCACTGAGTCCAAAGACAAAGGTAAGGGAAATGCGATAGAGCCAATGACCAAAGCCAAGCTGCCAAGACAGAGCTTGACACTCATATGCCAGCCAGCTCAGTGGCAATGCTTTCACAAGTTTTCCAATGCCAGGAGACCATTCTCCAAAGTTAGAGAAAGTAGAGGAGCAAAATATCAAGCTCTAGGATTACACTAATGTCAGGGACTGTGCAATCAAAGAAACTCTTCAGAAGATATCCCCAGAGTTTCCTACTGACCTATTTGCCAACTCTGCTATGCCAGCCAATCCTCTTTCAGTCCATACTCCATCATATGCCACTATTCCAACATCTCATGTTCAAGCTAAATCTGTCAGCACAACCACGCCATCTAACTCTAAAGAAGAAACAAAACCTGCCGCAACACCTGTTGCACCGGTATCATCCGCTGCCACCGATGTCATGGCTGTCTCTGAGACGGTAAAGATTGTTGATGAAGTTCTCCACGATCTTGGAGCGTCCGCAGACACATCAAAACCCAGCCTGAAGCTCAAAAAGCATATGGCCCCCAGTAGAGGGAGTTTCATCAAGAGGAAAACATGTGTTTCACGACCAGAACCCTCTGAATGGAAGCCTTCCTCCTCTTAAACTCCTTGCATTTCATTTTATTTTCATTCACATGTTTATGCATTTTAACTCCCATTTGTATATATTTGTTTGTTGTTTTTATACATTGAGGGCAATGCACACCTTAGGTTTGGGGGTATGGGTTGCCTCACATTTTATTGTCATGACATTCATGTTTAATTTTTGGTTTGCCATATAGAATAGTTCTCTATGTAGGATTTAAATTTGCATACCAAACCACTAAAATTTTTTTGCCTCGGTTAATAAGTTGTTTTAATTGCCAACACTGCTAGTTTAGTTGAATTTGTTCTAGATTATATGTTCAATGAAGAAACTGGAATTTAGAACCTCTATGCCAGTAGGGTAGCATTGCCAAATAGCTTGGCAATTGAACGCGGTATATATCCAGTCAGTATAACAAACTTAGGTTCGCTTGAAGCTAAACTCAGAAAAAAAACAATGCCAAGGTAGAAAGAATAAGGCAACAATGTTTTGCCAAAGGCTGAAATGTTTTAGAACACTCCTTTGCCTTAGGCAAAATAATTAACTTGGGTCTTCGTGGTTTGCTCCCTCTTAGTTCTCAAGCTAACATAACTTTAGGGTATGAGTTTGATGGGTTAGGTTAGTGATGCAATCTGGATTAACGTGGGTATTCTTGGTTTGCTCATTCTTATGTCTTACGCAAAACTGTGCATGACGCAACCCTAATTTAACGCCAGAATAAAAACACCCTTGGCAAATATAGAAAATAAAGGAAAAAATGATGAAAATGATTATGAGTTTGGGTAGTAAAATGGATAAGGGAGTTAAGTAAATTTGATGAATATTGCCCGCACTTCATGCACACTTAATGACCTTAGAATAGAGCTATATTGCTGCACTTGAATTTGTTTATCTGATTGGCACTGATGTACTGAATATCTGAGTACAAACCTAGAATCATATTTTTCTAGTTGGCAGGTGTTGGTGACTTTGACAACTTGCGTCGAGGTATCTTTTTGTTTTATTTTTTGTTGCATTACATGAGGACAAGCAATGAGCTAGGTTTGGGGGTGTGTTAACTCCTCAAAAGTACTGTTTTTATGCTTATTTTACAATGCCTTTGCATGCCCTTTTTAGTACATTTAGTTTTATTTAGGTATTAAAATCATGCATTTGCATAAGTAGTTTATGAGCTATTCTGTTTGCCAGTATGAAGGGTTATTTTGCTATTTTTGACGCAGGACAAAGGCAGGCAAGGTTGGCAGAGAATGCAGGAAAGGAAGCTAGAGGATTGCCGAGGCATGGTTGGCACAGAAGGACCAATCAATGCCAAGCCCGGCTAGAAAAGGAGTGACGTCAGCATACCAGTCAAAGTCTCTATTGGACCTTGTACAAGTCATCCCTAAGATTCAAATCGGGATAAGACACGCTACAAATCTTATCCATTGTGCATTCAAAGGTCTTGTCTTAGGGTTTCCCACGCAAGCCTATATAAAGAGATCGATCAGATCGATTAGAGGGTGGATTGAAAAGGCTGAACGATGGTGAATCAAGACGTGGTTCGACCAGCTAAAGATCGAGAGCTTTGAGCCATTGAAGGGCTGCATCGACGGACCCTCTTCTTACCCATTCTATTTGTTTTTATTTATTCTATTTAAATGATAATGCGAAGATACAATAATGTTTATTGGAAGAAAACCCCAACTATGAACTAAACTTTTATAGTTAGTTGGGGGATGTTTTGAATGGATGTTGTTTTTATGTTTAGTTTTTAATAATGAAAATGCCTTGGGATTATTTTCTATCTGGCATAAACTTAATCTTTTTACATATCCGTTACCATACGACATTTGGCATTGCGTGCTTATTGCACCTTAATATCTTAATAGACTTAAGAGGCAACAATCTATTGCCAAGTACTAAGGCGAGAAACTTTGACAGAAGATGTTCAAGTAGATGAACTTAGTTCGAAAGTGAGTCTACCCCTTACGAGTAAAGATTGTCGCTTAATCAAGTTAATTCACGAAAAACATTCACTAAAGATATATAGGGGTTTTATCGTAGATAACTTAGGGTATTTCCATTGACAGAGGCAAAACTACCTTTAATCTGCTCGGTAATAAACCAAGGCAGATCATTATTGAAGGCTGGCATAAGTAGCGTAAAAATTCGGCATCCCCTTGCCAATACTCATCATTCATTCTGAATAGATCATTTCCAGACTACTTATTTTCACTACTTTGTTTTGTTAATTTTCAATCAAAATCCCAAAACATTTCAAAAACTTTTAAAACTTCCGAACAAGTAAATGTTGAGCAAATAAGTTCTTTTTCAATCCTTTTGGATTAAATACTCAGCTTACTATTGTATTACTTGCTGACGGTGTATAGTTGCACGCATAAGACTCACCTTGGCACTGCTCTTTGACATACTTTTACACTAAATATATATATATATACTATTTTGCCAAGCGTTAGCAATAGTCGACAGCGGACCTTTTAAGTAGTAGAAGAAGAGAATGGCGAGATCACCCCTCATTCCTGAAGCGACATTAAGACATGGAGCACGAGCCTTGCTTCACGAAGTCAAGATGTCAAGATGAGAAGCTAACCGTTATCTGTAATTCAGTATTCCTTCTTCTTGTAATCAGACATCTTTTCCATTAAGCGAATGTCTTTCTAAAGACTTTGAGAATCAACATCTCTATTCGCATTCATCATTGTAGTTATGGCATTTACCATACTGACATAGTTTCCTTTTGTGTTTGTTATCATTTTTTCTTTACATTTGTTTTGCATTGCATTTTCATGAGGTAGTAATTTTCGCAAGTAACCATCGCTTTAGAGGGCAATCATAATAGGTAAAAGGTCTCGTGATCAGATAGAACGGATAACAACTATTGGGTATTATCCTAAGGATACACTAGAGACCAAAGAGGTTGTGCATCCGAAGGGTGCAAATCAGACATAGTAGGCGATACAGGCGCTAATGATGATCAACATGAGATGCAAGAACTGAAGAAGCAGATGGTTGAGGCCATAGACTTGATGAGCGTTATGGCTAAAGAGAAGGGGTCTGATGAATCAAAAGAAGAATCGATTAAGAGACAAAATATGAAACACAATGACTTGTAGAATGAGTATCTGGGTCGAGTTCCAAAAAAGTTGAGGTAGGTCTAGAAATCCGAAAAGTAGGTGACTTGGAAAGACACATTTTGACGAAGTAAACCGAGCTACTTCCAATAATTGTTGAAAGGAATCTTATTGCCCCGATTCAGTCCATGACAAAGGAACCGCTTTTCGCGAAAGGTTACAACATCCATGCCAGATGCACCTATCATTTAAGTTATACCACCAAAAATTATGGAGCCTTGAAGAACATAGTTTAAGACCTTATCAAGATATTAGGCTTCGAATGCGGAAGACCCTGATTTTACAAAAAACCAACAATCGCCTGAGATTTAAAATGGAAGAAGGGTCAATATCTAGGACAAGGTTCAAATATTGATGTTTGCTTCTCAACCGGTAACCAGAAGATAGGAATTAAAGGTCCTCATTTTGACCTGATACCTACATCGTATGGAGATTTGTATCCACTACTGTTGGAGACCTAGTTGGTGAGTCCAGTTTTCTTGGTACCCATATCTGGCTTGGTGTGACATTAATGCCCGATGCGAATATCATCCCAAGATTCAGGGGCATACTACAGAGAATTGCATCAACTTCAAGCAACAAATTCAAGCCCTCTTAGAACTTTGGAAATAGAAATTCAGGACAGAGGGTCAGCCTGAAGTAGTAGTCGACCACTTAGTGAAACCCGAGGCTAAGGATGGAAGTACTTCATAGGAGGGGCACCTATTCGAATTTGATGCTCAAGCGAACAAAATTGGGTGAGTGAGAGATGAGTTGAGTGAGAAACTCAAAGCTTTACAATATGATCATCATAAGCTTCACTGTATTTTCAAGAATTCTATTTGGGTGAAACTCCCAAGGATTGGAAGAACGGTGTTATTCAGCTGAAAAATAACATCGAGTATTGAAAAAAAAAGAAGCCGTACAAGTGAAAATTGAGCCAGACTGCTGTCGCGTAATTTGAAGAAAGCTGAGAGCCGATACAACATTCTTAGAGATGATCTATAGAATAGTCTGACCGCAAATGAGGTTTTGAATACAAGTCTGCAACAGTGCAAGGATAGATCAACTACCTTTCAGTTGGATAATGCAGCACTCAGAGAACAAGCAGGAGAGCTTTAGAATTCTTTGCGTGCGAACGAGATCCGTGTTGAAGCTTACAAGCACGCCGCCTGTGAAAGCACCGTAGAGTTGACTCTCAAGTTGTGAAAGGCTAAGCAGGAAATACTAGAGAGAGACAATAACATAAAGGTCGTTGTTACTCAAGCACGTGAAGTGGCTGAGAAAGCGGTGGACTTGGTCGACACAACGATGTTGTTAAGTAGAATATTAATCCGACACTATACCAGGAGGGGAAAATTGACTCAGTTGTTGGACAAAGTCAAAAAGTTAAGGTTTATCAGTATTTGTAAAGATTAGAAAAGCAATATCTGATGTAACGAACCTTTTTGTCCAATGGAAGTCTTTCTATGATAAACACTTTGTGATCAATACCTCATTTCATTCATTGTTATGGGATAGTTTTTTTTTCTCTCATACGCATATACACATATTTATGAAAGAGCATACATATGTACATACCTTTTTTATTATTAAACCTCAAATGTAAGAGTGTCATAGAGTTAGATTGAACACCGTGGGGATATTGCGAATGCGGGTATCCGCTAGTCCATTTAGGCTGATAGAGGAACAAAGTAAGTGTTTAGATAATGGGTAGATCCCATTTTAGGAGATTACTTTCTAAGGCACTTGTCGTTTAAGATCCTTGAATCGATTATTGACCCTAAACTTTTACCCCCTAAAACAATTTTGATATCCAGGTATGGGATGACGAATGGCATTTCTTCAATTCCCCTTATAAATAATAAAAAAATATCCATTTGTTGTCCCCCATTTGAGCCTGATCATTTCTTTTCATTTGAACCCAAACCAAGGATTACCCCCACACTAAGGGCAAAGAGGACGAGGATTTTGTTCGCGAATTAAAGTCGCCCGATTTTGACCACATTACAAAAATAGTGCTTCATGAATAAGCACAATGAATGAAAATCAATGTACTAGACACGAAGACCAAGAAAAACGTTAGAATAAGCCGGTAAGAGAAATTTTTGCTCGAAAGGACTGGCTAAACCAAATTGAATGCTTGCCAACAAGAAGCTTGAAACAATGAAGATTGAAAGCACCAAGTCAGAAAGTGCAATAAAAGATAACAAGAACCTTAAAGATTTGATCACATTTGAACAAAAAGCACTTCAACATTCATTCAAGATGCAAGCTATATGGGAAAAGGAAATGAACTCTATGGTGAAAACCAAAAAATGGGCAGTCTAGTGCAATCCAATGAATATATTGCTCTATGTGAGTATACCCAAATCAAGAAATATAGGAATAAGATTTTAATTGAAAATTTATACAAACTTTGGTGGACCGATCACCTTTAAATAAAAGCGTGCAACAATGCCGAGCTAAGACGCAAAACGGTCCAGAGCTACAGCTACAAAGAAGGAAATCAACTCTAGAGTGAAAACGCAGAAATGGGTAGTCTAAAGCGATCCAAGAAACAAGGAAAGTTTTTTCATTATAAACGCATCCCAGACAATAAGTGCAGAGAAGATATTTCAACAGGAAGAAATGATCCTTGGTTTTATCACCCTTAAACACTTATTTGGGACTATATATCCTTTGTTTCATAGCCGTGAACCATAACCTACCTTACAAGCCTACAAAGACCATTCCGATCATAAGTGGATATCTGAGTTGGATAAGTTTGTCTTTAGATTACATCCCACCTATAAGGGTTAACCTTTCTTTAAGGAACTTCAAACTTCGAAGTGCCTAATCGACACCCAAATATGGGAAGGATGGGGACATAGTGAGTGGTAAGATCAAGAGAGCCACCTTAAATGAGTTAGAAAATAGGTATGGGAAGTGTTCCTCTCAAAAGCCTAAATGGACTAGGTGAGACCATACATATGCGTATATCACCAAAATAGTCAAGATCTTCTAAACAAATAAATTCACTAAGTGCATTTGATATTTTAGGATCAAACATTAGTTTTAAAAATGTTTGAACTTTTTTTTAAAATTCAATTCTTTTATATATTGGTCATTTTCTCCAAGCATTAGTTTTCAAAAATGTTTGGGCATGTTTTTTTCTCCAAATTTCAATTCTTTTACATATTTGTCATTTTCTTCAAGCATTAGTTTTCAAAAATATTTGGGCATTTACTCCAAATTTTGATTGACTCCAAATATTAGTTTTCAAAAATGTTTGGCATTTTTCCTGAATTTTGATTCTTTTAATATTTATCATTTCCTCAAAACATCAATTTTCAAAAATATTTGACATTTTCTCTGAATTTTGATTCTTTTAATACTTACCATTTCTTCCAAACATCAGTTTTAAAAAATGTTTGGCATTTTTCTAAACCTTGATTTTTAAGATATCTATAGTTTTTCTCCCAAACATTAGTTTTCAAAGATGTTTGGCGTTTTCTCCAAGTTTTATTTTCAAAATGACTGTTTTTTCTTCAATTTTTTAAATGAGAATTAAGGAATATGGACTGAGAGTTGGTTTCCCTAGTGATGCTGCAAGAAGATTGGATTTAAGGATGAGCTCAAGGAGTGGGGGAATTTTGCCCGCCCTAATGTTTAGACAAACCAAGACTATGAATGTTGGGTCAAGAAATTGGAAATAGTTGAGCCCATAGATTTAATGAGGCAACGCTGAACACAGAAGAATGATGAGCATCCCTATATAAGAATAGTATAGGGACTAGAATGAGGTTATTTGCAAAATGGGTAAAGACCCTGAAGAAGAAGAAGAAGAAGAAGAAGAAGAAGAGAGTTTCTCGCGCAAGAGAGTTAACAGCGTGAGTATTCAATTGATGAAATGAAGAGTGATGAAACGAAGATTAAAGAGCATACTGTAAAGAAATAAGGTATTTAAAGACAAGCAAAGAATTTGATTTGTAGCTTTATGTTAAAGATATGGATCCTATTAAAGATTTCCTATTGGTAGCCTTGTTGGCGTGAATCAAGTTATTTGGTCTCCAGCTTCATGCTGAAAAGGTAGATCTTATTGAAGATTTTGATTGGTAGCCATGTTGGCGTGAATCCAATTATTTGGTCTGTAGCTCCATGTTGAAGAGGTGGATCTTATTGAAGATTTTCGATTGGTAGCCATGCTGGCATGAGTCTAGTTATTTAGTCTGTAGCATCATGTTGAAGAGGTAGATCTTATTGAAAAAATTTTATTGGTAGTCATGTTGGCGTGAATCCAGTTATTTGGTCTACAACTTCATGTTGAAGAAGCAGATCTTATTGAAGATTTCTATTGGTAGCCATTTTGGCGTGAATCCAGTTCTTAAGTCCTTCGGGCCATCAGTAAGTCCTTCGGGCATGAGGCTAACTTTATTTTGATACCAAGACGGTCAGAAATCGGGGCATTCTTTAAGGTTTTCTAGTCTTCAGCTTTCAAGGAAGCAGTGAAAATCATATTGTAGTTTTAAAGCAAAATACCCTTTGATGCCAAGGCTTGTAAGCAAAATACCCTTTGATGCCAAGACGATCAGAAATTGGGGAATTCTCGATCAGAAATTGGGCAACCATTGGAGGATGGAAGCAAAAGGCACCCAAAAATCAACTCAATCCAGTATTCGACCGGATGTCCTTTCGTATTCCGATCGAGTTGATTTTTGGGTCATGACGAGATGGCACGGAGATCTTGGTGGGGGTCGGTCAAATTTTTTCATCCGAGCTCCTAGCGAGGTAAAATTCGATCTTTATCTATGTATTTATTTAATAATGGTTTATAAATAAGGTAATATAAAGTTTTATATTTATTTAATATTAGCATGTTTTTATAATAAATATATTTTGTATGTTATATTAGATCTAGTTCTTAGAGTCTCGGTAACCGGTTAGGAGTGGCATCTCGAGTCTCCGGGTGTCATCTCTTTTGGTACCAAAAAACTATGAGATTTTTTATGCATTTGAATTAATGCCATGTCTATACATTTATTATGTTGCATATAGTTTTAGGCCTTTGATTCCAGTATTCTAGTGGGAGTCATCCCGGTCTCCGAGTGTCATCTCCTTTGGTACCGTAGATATCGAGGCAAGTTTAATATTCGAATCATGCATTCTAGGAATTAATTATTAAATCAAATCAAATTTTTATTTTTCTTAATAAATACGATACAAACCCGTTAGGTACCAATTTTGGGTAGTGTGGGGGTGCTAAGCCTTTCCCATCCGTAACCGACTCCCGAACCCAAGTTTTTAAAATCTCTGGTTTTGTTTTTTAAGGTGTCCAGCATACCAAAGTGGCCGGTGGCGACTCAATGTTTTCAAAATACGAGTTTTCACAAATTCCCCTTTTTAAACAACTTTTCAATAAAAGTATAAATCCCCAAATACATTTTTTAATTTTTCATAGCGGCACCAGAAAAAATAGTCGCTACATACCTTAATCTTAAACTCTACAAATGGCAAATGGTAGTGGCAAATGGCATTCAAATATGTATAATTGTGTAATATAAAATTTTCACCACTTGTGTATCAGATAATTTTATTAAATGAGACGCTTGTCATAATTTTAAAGGTATTTATGGAAACATTTTTTATGTACCAAATAATAATGCTATGGTAGGGAATATATATATATATATATATATATATATGTTGGTTCTTAAACTTGATTGTAAGGTCTAATTTTTCTGTCCGGTTAAATAGTTGAACTCGGCTTTAAGGTTTAATTAGGCATCTAAATTTTTTTAGTATAATTAGGTACTTAAACTTGGCTTGGCTCAAATAAGTTAAAGTATCAATATGGACCAAAAAGAGAAGTTCATGTACCGATTTGAACTAGCAAATCAAGTTCAAATATCTAATTGAACACAAAATTTAAACACCAAATTGAACCTTAAAATCAAATATAAATATCTAATAGAACAAAAAATTTAAATATCAAATTTTACCGTAAAACCAAGTTAAGGTACCTATATAAATATATATAGGGGCAGAGCCATAAATTTATTTTAAGGGTGTCATTTTTTAAAACAATATTTAAGAGTAGTTAATTATTTATAAAAGGATGCCATTTTATTTATAAAAAGGTCTATATATACCCTTTCCCGGTATTCACTATCAATATTTACTGCGATTCTACGTTTATGGGCATAAATATAACTTTTAATTTTAATTTTAATTTTAATTTTTTGACATTATTTTGAATAGTGAATTGAGCTTTTGATCCAGCCTAGGCTGATCCTTTATAACCACAATAAGCAAATACACTGATTTAATATGATTAAGCTACAAAGAGAAAGCGGAAAGAGACTAAAAAAACAAACCATTTAAAAGATATTTTATATTCTATTTTAACATAATTCGATCATTAATATGTGAAGGATTGTGTGAAACCTGAGTAAAGGTTTGAATTTCACATCATGTAAATATTTTTTTTATGCATAAAATAATTATAGTTCAATAGAGATGCTAAATTCAATAACATGATCCCATCTTCTGCATGGGAATACCACAATTGAATAATGCATGGCTTAAAAACACAAATGTTATCATCAAACCGCGTTGTTTAATCGTATTGTTTGACATTATTTTCTATAGTTTTTGAAGGGTAATGTAAAGGATTAGGGAACTAAAGTGGGAGAAATTATATTATAGGTACGGTTTACACGTAATCTATGGTCTTAACTAATAAAAAAATCTATTTTATTAATTTTTTCATGTCATATTTTTACCAAGTGACCTTCACTTGGTAAAAATTAATTTTTAATTTAATTTATAGTAAATATGATTGAAGATTCACTTGATAAAAATATAACATGAAAAAATTAATAAAATAAATAACTTTTATTAGTTAAGATCATGAATAACGTGACATATGCTCGAAGGTGGACTTCCATTGCGTCCTTTTTTCCCTATTTAGATTTCCTTGATGAAGTATTGGGGAAAGGGACATATATTTTCCATATTTCTGTGATGAATATTATTAAATGTGGATATCCTTTACTATATATATATATATATATCATATTGTTTCTCAATTTATAAAGATTTACTTACGAGAATATTCTTGTATTAAATGGGATTTTATTGTATTTTATTATTAGGGTTATAATTAGGGTTACCTCCTTGTGCCTATAAATATAGCCTTTGAAGAAGGCATTGTATTAAATGAGATTTTATTGTATTTTATTATTAGGGTTACAATTTGTTGCAATTTAATTGGTAGAATTCATGTATGACCAAATATTATTGACACGCTTGGATCACGCCCCACGCTCCAAAGAAGTTGAGTTGTTTTTTATGGTTGTAGAGTGCGTTAATTTTACATCGAATAGAAAATAAGAGTTTTTGGATTTTTAAAAGCGGTGAAGTTGTACATTTCATCAGATTTTGTAACACTTCAAACTCGACTCGATCAATTTGAAAAATTCAGGATGTCGCATTGGGTTACCAAAGCCAATCGACCATATTTTTTTTCAAACCATAGTTTAACCAAGTACATTTAAACATCTACGTAATAAAGCGGACTAAGATAAGTAATCATAAAATGAGTACAAAATTGTTTTAAAATATATACCAAGTATAACCACTATATAACAAAATAGTAATGATAATAATAGAGTTCTAAATACATGACGTGGTAAGGTCCCTCTCTGATGAGCTCCTTGTAATTCAAGTCTACCAACTTATGAATAAAAATATCCGAACGTAGAGCTTTATAAGTTAAACGGTACATTTATACTCTACTATACTTCATAAGTTCATAAATATAAACATGCAATAAGAGTATAAGTAATGGGGTATAAGTATTATCTATAGCATTTATACAATATCAGTTAGGCTATTCATGCATTCACCTATATCAAAGTGATATTCACACATCATCAATAACGAAAAAACAGCAATATTCGCATAACAAAAGTATCCATGCAACATTTTTTCCATAATAGTGGCTCTTGGGACCATACATAGGGATAATAATTTAAGTCGAACCCGATGAATTTCGTCCTAGCCTGACCCAATCTAATAGGCAGTGATGGAGGTATATGGGGTGGGGAGGGGCAATTGCCCCCACCCTAAATTTCTTTCTCACCTTTGTCTTCTATAGCGACTATTTTATCCGGTGCCACTACGAAAAATTAAAACTCTTATTGGGGGTATTTCCCACTTTTATTGAAAAATTAATTAAAAAGGGGAATTTGTAAAAACACGTATTTTTTAAAAATTTGGAGTCGTCACCGGTCATTCAAAAAGGGTAGACCGGACACCGGAAATAAAAACTAGAGATTTTGAAAACTTGGGTTCGAGAGTTGGTTACGGACGGGGAAGGGTTAGCACCCCATATATATATAAAAAAAAGAATAAAAGCAAACAAAAAGAACCTCTCTTCAAAAAAACTCAAAAATGAAAAAAGTTTTTAAATTTAAATAATAAAAATATTTTCCAAATTAAATAAAACTGAACCAAGCCCATTAAAAAGCTTCGAATTTTTTTCCTTTCTTGTTTTGCTTTTGTTTACTTTAGTATTAAGCTGGCCTTAGGAATAGTTTCTTCAAGGCTTAGAAAGAGACTTCTTTGTAATAAAAATTTCTTTACAAAAATAAAACACGTTTAATAAAATTTAAATCCTCAAATAGGAAAAATACTTAGACCTTTTTTAGGATTAATAAGTTTTAACTTGGAATAAATAAAAATCTTCAACAAATCAAGTTTCTTTATTTGTTTGTTAAAAAGTGAAATTAAAGTAATGCGGTGTCTTCCTAAACGGAAATGACGGGTTGGCGGTGTCTGGAGTTCATTTTCGGATAGTAAGGCTGTTAAAGTAAAATTAAACTTATGAACGGACAATAATTTAAGTTTTACATCGATTCGCAAAATCCGACTTTAAATCCTTTTGTCACCGACAAGGTACCAATTTTGGGCGTCATGGGGGTGCTAACCCTTCCCCACGCGTAACCGACTCTCGAACCCATTTTTGTGTTTTCGCAGACCAAAAATGTTATTTTAATAAAATAAAATGATTATATTAAAGTAACCCGTTTTATGTGATCCAATCACACCTTCATTAAAGATTGGTGGCGACTCCGTTGTTTTGATTTTAAAACATTGGGACCACTCGAAAAAGGGTTGTGACAGCTTGGCGACTCCTCTGGGGAACATTTTTTTTGTTTTTACAAAAATAAAGTGTCAGGCCACAAGTCGGTTACATCTTGTTTTAATGTCGAAATTTGCGAATTTAAGTAAAGCTTAACTTAATTTTCCGTTTATAAGTTTAATTTTATTTTGCGCATTTAAGACTTAAATCCAAGATCTAAGCCCGAGCTTTGTCCCGATCGTTTAAGTAGGGGAAAACGTTATTGCTCTCGTAGGAATATTGATTCTTCGTATGGGCCTAGCAAGTACCTCTGGGGCCCACGCTCTATGTCCCCATGTGGATATTGATCCTCCGTATAGGCATAGGAGTGGGTCCCCCTGAGTTGAACATGATTTGTTTGAAGCCTATAATGGGTGAGAATCTAGAAGCCTACCTTATTAGAGCCATGTGGGAAACCCTAGGCTTTGATTTTGGTCAAAGTTATTTCGTAAGAATAGTCCGTGGAGACATATCCAAAAAGTGTTGGAATGCACTGCCTAGTTACTATTTGTACAATGAAATTATTTTGGACCTTTTTGCGTTTTTTCGAAGTATTAATCATTTCTTTTTTCTTGTCTTTTCTTTGTTTTTGCATGTTTGCATCCTCATTCCATATCTAGAAGGGGTTGATTCTCAAGACATTTGCTCGACTAGAAAATAACTCTTTCCATGGATGGGAGGTACCTAAAAAAGGAAGAAGACAATGCGGATGTACGTCACTGGTCAGAGGTCAACCAGTGAGCACACGGGGATAGTTTGACAGTTGATAACAAGACAGAGACATCAAAGTATGCCCATATAAGTGTCAAACAGAACAGTGTACATGAGTTACAAGAGATATGGGGCCATTTTGACTATGCAACAAAGCAATTATTCCTTTATACCTACGACAACATAGCATATCTGCTACATGTAGAGGTTGATGAACCATTCCTCAAAGCATTGAATCAGTTCTGGAATCTTGGGTACTATTGTTTTACTTTTAGTAGTAAGGATATGATGCCTACATTTGAGGAGTATTTTGCACTTTCCAACCTACGCAAGGTGAAGAAGGACCGAGTCTATGCTAAACCTTTTAAGAACAAGAATGCTCACTTGAGGCTCAAATCTTTTGTGGGCATGGGGGATGGTTGGGTAAAAGGCCTGATATAGAAAAAAAGGGGCATCTTTTCATTCCCTTGGTGAAGCATCCGAAACATAATTCCCACTCATCCAGATAAGGAAAAGAGAGTGGATCTCTTGGCCGTAGCGATTATGGCTTGGTTATCTTTCCAAGGGTATTGGGCAATATAGATGTGGCCATGCTAGATTTCTTTTGAGCAGTTGAAAAGGGAAACCAACCTAGTGCCAGTTGTACTAGCAGAAACGTTCATCTCTTTGAATGCATGCTGAAAGATAGAAGGTGTGCGTTTTAGAGGATGTGTACCTTTGCTCCAGGTTTGGGCCCTTAGCCATTTCTAAAAGTGTCCGACCCTACCCTTTTCAATATACACTCCCTAAATTTTTCTCCACTCTGAGAATTTTTGGCAAAGAAGTGGCCGGTAGCTAAGAGGAACAAGTGGGTTGATATCTTCCGGGATCACCAGGATCAGGACATTGTATGGAGTGTTCTATGGATGGGTCGCACCAAGGTTTTGTACAGGTGTGGGGATTATGATTATTTGATGTTGTTAGGCCTATGGGTGGAATTTGTTGTGCCTCTTTACTAGTGTCGCGATAGTATGGCTCTCGACAATTTGTCCCCTTCACTACAGGTCTTAATTTATCAGAATTTGAGTTCCAAGGAGAATTTAGAGAGAAGATGTAAATCATTAACGATTCATGGAAGCATTGCTACCACATGGAAATAGAGCATGATAGTCAGCGTATGTTCACCCCTGATTACGATGTATGGAGACATGTCAGGGTGAATGACAAAATTTTACTACCTACTCCGGGGAGGTTAAATCCTTAGAGGAATATCTGAAGGTGGTCCAGTCTGAGGCTGATATTTTGAGAGTTGAATTAAAGAGGGCCAAGGCTGAGATTGAAACTTGCAAAGCCAGCGCACGAATGACTTATTCGAGGCAAGTCTAGATGTAGACAAGTATAAGGGAGAGACAGATCGGGTAGTGAAGCTGTACAAGAACCTAGAAGAAAAATTTGAGATTCAGATGGTGGTTTTTATCAAATTTCATGCCACAGTTCGAAATGCTGATTTGAGGAAGACTCTAGAGCAGTGGAGGCAAAAAATTGAGTAGGCCGTGAGAAAAGAAAGAGAGCGTGGCAAGAAAGAAGTTGAAAAATATAAATGACTGCTGATGGATAAGAAGGAAAGAGTGAAGTAGGTAGTTGAGAATGAAAATAACAAGCAGACCCTCGAAAAAGAAAAAAAATGTTACTGCATGAAAGTGAAAGGCCCATGACAACAAGGTCCGTCTGTTTGAGTTGCAAAGGGTATGTGATGAGACAAATAAGAAGCTGAAGTATAGCCAAGCCTTCGTTGTTGAGTTGCAAGCCAAGGTAGCAGACCTGAATCATTCGCTGCACAAGTTCCAGAATCATCATACTTATATCAAACTCCAAGCCAGTCTGAGTGAGAATGATACATTGAAGAAGCAAGTAGAAGCTATGGAAGGCATTATTCATGAGTATAGGATGAAGATTCTGGTTCTCGAAGATATCAATGAAGGGGCAATGACTATTGGTTTACTCAGCTTAGGGACAATGCCAGAGAGTTTCAAGAATGAAGTGAATTTAACAAAAGCATCATGACTCAGATACAAGACGTGGCTAAGCATGTAAAGATGTTAGCTACTGAAGCTACAACCCTTCGCTAGTACATCAGGCCAATGGGAGAAGTGGGACCAATACTTATATGGTTGATTGAAGAAATGAAGGAATTAGGTATTCGAGCAGAAAGATATTTGTAGAAGAAAGATGAGTTATTGTAATAAAGATCTTTCCATCCAATAAAGAGTTCGTTCTTTGAGCAATTACTTTATGGAATCAATGGCCCTTTGTTTACATTCATGCTTTTTTTTTCTTTTTGCATTCCTTTGTTTATTTTTGTTAGATTAATGTCAATGCATACATAAGGTTTTAATCGAAATAATTTACCCAAACAAAAAATTCAAAATAGCAAGTCACAAATATTGTACCCATTCCAAAACCAGAGCAATGGACAAAAGTATTGAAGACATAATGATATCTCTCGAAATCAACCACAAGAGTACTCAGGATAGTTGGATAAGATTGAGAGTGACTTAAAACATGAGATTGAATTGGCGCACAGGAAGACGATTGGTCAAATTGCGGCCATGTTTGGGTTCAGAGACCCTGATGCTCAAGATAACCCAGAAAATGTTAACACTTTACCACAGTTTCAGGTGATTCACCATGGAATACCAAGAGGGGCCTCCCTATTCAAGGCTAAATCCCCGCTCAACTTTGCAGAATCTTCTACTCGCACACAAACTCAGCCAGTGGTCAACCCTGGGGTAGTGCATGATCATGAGGTCCCGACCTTGATGAAATTGTTGATAAGGTCAACATGAAAAAAAAACTTGAAGATCGCTGTGACAAGTTAGAGGAGATCATTAGGACCTTCCAAGAAGGGAACACCCATGGAGGCATAGATGCTAGAGACTTGAGTCTGGTATCCAACTTGACAATTCCTCCGAAGTTCAAGACCCTTGACTTCGATAAATACGATAGGAATACATGTCCCAAGGCTCACCTGACTATGTATTGTCGCAAAATGTCGGTGTACTTAAAAAATGAGAAACTTCTCATTCATTGCTTCCAGGACAGTTTGCCTGGGTCTGCCACTCGCTGGTACAATTAGTTAAGTCGATAAAGCATCCAAACCTGCAAAGATTTGTCAAGGACTTTCGGTGAACAGTGCATACATGTTGCTGATATGGTCCCAAACAGGCTTGTTTTGCAAGGGATAGAACAAAGACATAATGAAAGCTTCTGCCAATACGCTCAAAGATGGCGGGATATGGCCGCTCAAGTTCAGCCGCCACTATTGGAAAGTGAGATAACACCCATGTTTGTGGACACCCTTAAAGGTGATTTCTATGATCGTATGATCAATCATGGGGCGAAGAGTTTTGCATACATGTTAATGAATGGTGAATTGCTTTTGGCAGCTATTAAGAGCAGAAAGCTCGATAGAGGAGAGATGAAGAAACCATATAAGAAAAAAGGTAATAAAGTCAGTATGACAGGTGTTTACAACCCTAATTATTCCAAAAGGGTAGTCCTTAATAAGCCTGTTACCCAGAATACCAATCATGTGGCTTCAAATCCGCCAAAAGATGAACAAAAATACCAAGAGAATAATAAGCCATATTTTCCTCCTATCCCTATGACGTATGCCGATTTATTCTCTGAATTGGTTGAAGCACGGACGATGCTACCACGACACGTTCCTCCCTTTTCTCTTCCATAACCTCCATGGTATGATGAGAAGGCTCAATGCGAATACCACACTGTGAATAGGTGGCATACTATTGAGAACTGCACTGCCTTCAAAAGGGTAGTAGATGATCTATGGAAATCAGGCATGTTATCTTTCGATACTTCAGACGCGAAAGATAACCCACTGCCTAACCACCAGAAGACTAAAGTGAATGCAGTGGACGAGGAGGAAGGCAAGTTGGATAAGGAATATGTTGAAGAAGTTAAGGCACCTATGGCATGGGTACGGGCCCAAATGGTGAAGGTTGGACTACTAAGAAACAAGACGTGGCAGTTGAAGAAGGATGGTAAGTTTTTCTATGAATACCATAAAGAGGGGGGACATGAAATTCAAAGCTGTTTTGAATTCAGGAGTCTGGTCCAAGGCATGATGGACAACAAAGAACTGGAGTTCTTTGAAGGTAAGGAAATGAGTTGTACGTTGAATGTATGCGCCTTAGATGAAAGCCCCGTAAGAAGAAACTATGCAGGAATGAAGCCCTTAGTAATTAAGACCAAGGTTAGAATTACTGAGCCTGAGAAGGGAACAATTCTGAAGCTGGTTATAAAGGCACCTAACCCTTTTCCATACAAGGAAAGTAAACAAGTGCCTTGGAATTACGCTTGCTCAGTAACGGCCCTAGGAAATACATCAGGTGGAGAAGGAAAAGAAGAAGAACCAGTCAATCAGGTGGGCAGTTTTACAAGAACTGGAAGATGTTACTCACCACTAGAGGATGAAGATAGGGATGCCACCCAGAGGAAGATAACAATTTAAGAACCTGAGGGAGAAAAGGATTTCTTTATGGAGAAACCCATGACTCACTTAGGGCCAGTGAAAGAATCGGAGGCTAAGGAATTTTTAAAGATACTCAAACATAGTGAGTACAATGTGGTGGAGTAGCTCCATAAACTCCCGACAAGAATTTCAATGCTATCTCTATTGCTGAGTTCGGAGGGCCACCGTGACGCCCTTTTAAAGATCCTGAATCAGACCTTTGTTTCAAAAGAGATAACGAATGACAAGATTGACAAGTTGGTCAGCAATATTGCGGTGAATAATTTCATCACATTCAATGACGAAAAAATTTCGGCAACTGGGAGGGGATCCTACAAAGCCCTTCATATCTCTGCTAGATGCAAGAGGCACATACTGCCAGAGGTTCTTATTGATAATGGGTCAGCATTGAATGTACTGCCTTTGGATACCTTGAAAAAGCTGCCAGTTGACCGCTCTCACATGACTGCATACCAAAATACTGTGAGAGCATTCGATGGAACCCAGATGGATGTTTTAGGGAAAATAGAGATACCTCTACAAATTGGCCCATCTACTTTTGAAATAGATTTCGTAGTGATGGACATCAAGCCCACCTATAGCTACCTGCTAGGGCGCCCTTGGATCCACACTGCAGGGGCTGTTCCCTCCACTTTGCATCAGAAGTTAAAATTCCTAGTTGATGGCCAGCTAGTGATAGTCGGACATGAAGAAGATATCATCGCCTCGATATTAACTGGCGCCCCTTATATAGAAATAGATGAAGGTGCACTCGAGTGTCATTTTTAGGACATTTGAGCTCGTTAATGCTACCTTTGTCGCTGAAGGAAATAAGGTCCATGAGCCAGAATTGTCAAATAAAGCAAAGATGCAAGTCAAGTAGACTCTGGGAAAACGGGCAAAGACTGGTAAAGGCCCCGGCAAGTAGCTTCAGGGGAGACCATACCCCGTGATGATCCCTGAAAAGAGAGGTCAGTTTGGCTTAGGCTACAAGCCCAACTCAATGTAGAGAAGAGCATCGATAAGAGAGAGGAAGGAAAAAAAGAAAGCAAGACAAAACGGAGAAGAAATTAAATTGGAGCCAATGACATTCTCACATATCTATTACAGTTTCAGGTCATGAGGCATCATGAATCTTGAAACTACAAATGATGAGGAGGAAAAAGGAAAGAAAGAGCTCGAGAAAGCTTTAGAAGAGCTGAACATTAACGCCATATCAGAGAAGGATAAGGGAAACAAGTACCTTTCCACGATACGCCCCTGTTCGAAGCTGAACAACTGGACTGTGGAAGAAATTCCTATACTTTTAGGTCATCCACATAGTAATGATCGAAACTAACTCTTTTGCCTTAGACCCGAAGGTATTAGAGATCTCCTGTTAAGGGTCAATATAAAAAAACCATTATGGTTCTTATATCAATAAAAGATGTTTTTCCAATAAATCTTATGTGGCAGACTTTCTTTTTTAACAAAAACACCGAAAATAAAACCCAAAGCAAATTAAAGTAAAAACCAAAATAAAAAAAGGTCATCATTTCATCTTTTGTTTAACTTTTCATTTTTGTTGTATACATATATATTCCATTTCTTTCAGGTTTCCAGATATCAATGGTACAAATAACTCCAAATCTGATTTAGAAATTGACTTCCAGTTGCCCATGTGTTTAGAAGAGGTCGAAGACTGCAAAGATGAAGAAGAATATAAACTGCCTAACGAGGTGCTCAAGATGTTAAAAAGCAAAGCGAAGCAAATTATGCCTCACGATGAAGAATTAAAAGTTCTGAATCGTGGGTCTGAAGAAGAAAGGCGTGAGGTGAAGATCGGCACTTCTATCACCACTGAGACTCGAAACAAGTTGATCAAGCTCCTACAAGAATATAAGGACATTTTTGTCTGGTCATATCAAGACATGCCTGGTTTAGACACCGACATTGTTATGCATCGACTTCCCATCAGGGCCGAATGCAAGCCTGTGCAACAGAAGCTAAGAAGAATGAAGCCTGAAATGCTCCTAAAAATTAGGGATGAAGTGAAAAGGCAGTATGACGCCGGTTTTCTTGAGGTGGTTAAGTATTCTGAATGGGTAGCTAACATTGTTCCAGTTTTGAAAGAAGGTAGGAAAGTACGAATGTGTGTTGATTATTAAGACCTTAATAGGGCAAGCCCTAAAGATAACTTCCCATTGCCGCACATTGACACGCTGGTGGATAATACAGCAAAGCATTATCTTTTCTCTTTCATGGATGGATTCTCAGTGTATAATCAAATCAAAATATTCCCAGAATATATGAATAAAACAACATTTGTAACATGGTGGGGAACCTTTTGTTACAAAGCAATGCCTTTTGGTTTAAAGAATGCAGGGGCAACTTACCAACGTGCCATGGTAACCTTGTTCCATGACATGATGCACAAAGAGATAGAGGTATATATTGATGATATGATAGCTAAATCTCGATTAGAAAAGGAACATATTGAAAACTTGGAAAAACTCTTTAAAAGGTTAAAAAATTCCAGTTAAGACTCAATCCGTCCAAATGTACTTTTAGAGTGCGATCGAGAAAGTTGCTGGGATTTGTTGTGAGTGACAAGGGATTGAAGTTGATCCAGACAAGGTTAAGGCCATCCAAGAACTTCCTCCACCTCGAACACAAAACGATGTTCGAGGGTTCCTTGGAAGGTTAAATTACATTGCCCATTTTATCTCCCAATTAACAGAAAATGCAGCCCTGTATTTAGATTACTTCGGAAAAATAATTCAGGGACATGGAATGAAGAATGTCAAGTGGCCTTAGAGGAGATCAAGAGGCAGATGACGAAGTTCACAAATTGTGAAGAATGGAAAAATAATTCGGGGGCATGATGAAACCGGGAGGAAAGAAAAAGCAATCTATTATCTAGGTAAGAAGTTCACAGATTGTGAAACTAGATATTCCCCAATTGAAAAACTGTGTTGCGCTTTGATATGGACAGCCAAGAGGCTTAGGCAATACATGTTATACCATACCACATGGCTGATATCGAAGTTAGATCCCTTGAAATACATGATAGAGGCACCAGCCTTATCAGGAAAAATGGCTCATTGGCAAATGTTACTTTCGAAATTTGACATCCAATATGTGAGCCAGAAAGCAATAAAAAAGAGTGCAATAGCAGACTTTTTGGCAAGTCGCACTTCTAAAGATTACGAGGCCCTGAACTTTAATTTCCTGATAAAGAACTAATGTGCATTTCGATTCACGAGGATAATAACTCAGAGGAATCTTGGGTGATGAACTTTGATGGAGCTGCAAATACATTGGGACGTGGCATTTGGGTAGTTTTAGTTTCACCAGAAGGGAATTACTACCCTATCTCTTGTCGGTTAAAATTCTTATGCACCAATAACATGGCTGAATACGAAGCTTGTCTATTGGGTTTGCAAGCGGCCATTGAAAGAAAGATCAATGTTTTAAGAGTTTTCAGAGATTCTACACTGGTCATTTGCCAGATCTGCGGAGAGTGGGAGACTAAGGATGCAAAATTAATCAAATATCATTCGTTAGTTCTTGAACTAATCAAGGAGTTCGACGAAATCACCTTCAAGCATCTCTCGAGAGAGGATAATCAGATGGTTGATGCCCTCGCTACTCTGGCTGCCATGTTCAAGGCTAGTGAAGGTACTAAAATAATGCCAATCAAGGTGAAAATGTTAGAATCCCTGGTCCATTGTTATAATTTGGAAAAAGAAGCTGATGGTCTCCCATGGTACCATGACATTTTACAGTATATGAAAACTCAAGAATATCCATTACGGGCAACTGACAATGATAAAAAAATGATTAGCAAATTAGCCGCGGGCTACGTCCTTGATGGCGAGGTTCTATATAAAAAGAGTCCAGATCAAGTGCTATTAAGGTGCGTAGGCGCTAAAGAAGCTCAAACGATCTTGGAAGAAGTGCACGAAGGGGTTTGTAGGACTCACCCTAGTGGCTTTACTATGGCTAGGAGAATTATGCACTTTGGATATTATTGGTCCACTATGGAAACATATTGCATCAACTATGCCTATAGATGTCACAAGTGCCAGGTATATGCAGACAAGATTCATGTACCTCCTCTACCACTTCATGTCATAACTGCCTCACAGCCCTTCTCAATGTGGGGCATGGATGTAATTGGTCAGATTTACCCTAAAGCCTCGAATGGCCACAGGGTCATCATAGTAGCTATTGACTACTTCACAAAATGGGTGGAAGCAGCCTTATACAGGAATGTCACCAGGTCAGTTGTTTGCAAATTTTTGAAAAAAGAGATCATTTGTCGTTATGGCTTACCGAAGAGAATCATCACCGAAAATGCATCCAATTTGAATAACAAGATGATAGATGGGGTTTGTGAACAGTTCCAGATCAAACACCACAATTCGATAACATATCGCCCAAAGATGAATGGGGTTGTCAAAGTTGCAAATAAGAACATCAAGAAAATAGATGCGAAGATGGCTGACACTTACACTGATTGGCATGAGAAGTTGCCATTCACATTGTATGCTTATAGAATGGCAGTACAAAATTCCACTGTGGCAACACCGTTTTCATTAGTATATGGAATGGAGGTTGTGCTGTCAATTGAAGTTGAAATCCCTTCACTCCGTATTTTGATGGAGGCAAAACTAGAGGAGTCCGAATGGATTCAAACAAGATATGACCAGTTAAACCTCAATGATGAAAAGAGGTTGAAAGCAATACGCCACGGTCAGATGTATCAAAGAAGAATGATACGAGCATATGACAAGAAGGTCCACCCGAGGAAGTTTAGGGAAAGTGATATCATGCTAAAAAAGATGTCATCAATCCAAAAAGATTCGTGAGGAAAATGGTCACCAAATTGGGAGGGGCCATATGTGGTATCAAAAGCCTTCGATGGAGGGGCGCTAATTCTGGCTGAAATGGGTGGAGACGAGCTCAAGAATCCAGTGGATTCTGATTCAATCAAGAAATATTACACATGAAATGATGAGGAAGAAAGGGAAAAAGAGCGAAAATCCATAAAGGGCGCTCAAAAGAAAAATAAGAAAAAAAATAAAAAGAGAGAAAAATAGGGTTTAAGATGAAAACCCGCAAAGGGCGGCTCAAATTATTACAGACAACGAATAATCCCTTCAGAGGCTTGGCTATTCGAAAGGAATTTCATATCTTCATTGTTGTAGTGGACGAAATTTTCTCGACAAAGGCATTACTCGAGGTTGTTTCGAGGAAAGTTCGGACCCTTGATATCTGGATACTTGTCTTTTGACCCTTTTTTTATACTTTTCTTTCATGGTGGCCACATCATTAATGAAATTCTTCTTTTAAGCCTATATTTTTTGAATGCCCCCTTACATAGACGTCTTTTATTTGGTTAAGGGTCATTTTGGTTTAGACATCATTAAAATATGAAAGAGATTTTCGTGTATTACTCTGGAAATGATTTAAGAACATAGGGACTATGACATGGTCCCTTGTTAAGCCTCGAATATGGGGCATGTTATGATCAGGGGCAGTTGATACTCAACATCTTTGGTAATAAACGTGGAAAGAAAAATGTTAAAATACCGTATCATTCGAGGTTTTTTTCTGGGAATTCATGAAGATCCTCAAAAGGGCCTTATCATACACAGTATTGCTTGAAACTCACTCACACGATACTGATGTATCAACTACAATGATATTTGAATATACGAAAGAGTATGTTTTTCAATAAGCAAATAGATACAAAGAATGGACTAGTGAAGAAGAAAACTACCATTCAAAGATTGGTGAAGAAGAAGATGATCGTTTGATGAAGTGAAGAAATACTAAGAATGTGAATGACAAAGACAGTGAAGATGGACGTTTGTTTAGATTAAAACTTAGCATGCATTCATGTTTTAGACATCCTCAGAGGTATGCGCAACATAATTGCATCATATTGCAGGTATGTAGAAACTCTTCAGCAAAAGAACTCGTATATTCGTTCAGGCGAATGGAATCGTGCTCATTTATTCGAGCACTTGGAAAATAAAACTTGTTTATCCGTTTAGGCGTAAGAAGAATGGAACCTTGCTCATATATTCAGGAATATGGAGGATAGAACTCGTCTATCTGTTCAGGCATAAGAAGAATAGAACCTTGCTCATCTATTCGGTCATATGGAGAATAGAACCCATCTATTCGTTCAGGCGTAAGGAGAATGGAACCCAGCTTAACTATTCAAGCAGCAGGAGAATAGAACCCGCCTATCTATTCGGGCAAAAAGAGAATGGAACCTGGCAGCAAATCGGTAATGGGTGAAAATCAAGTGCCTCATGTTCTTTGCTATATCTCTGTTTCACTGGAATAAGCAAAGAAGGGGCAGTTGTTGTCACTTGATTTTCACTCGAGTATTTTATTTTAAATATTGTTTTTATTTCTTTTATTTTATTTGTTTATTTCTTTTATTTATTCATTTTATTTTGTTATATGAATTTTAAATAAAATCCATCTTTAAATAAAAAAAACCCATTTTTAAATAATAAAACCCACCCAAAATTAAGTAGTCCATTTTAATTTATTAGAAGCCCAAAAAAATACCTAATTTGAGCCCAACTAATTTTTTCTCCCCCATGTGCAGGATTGATTGGAGCCATTGGATTTATGGCTTTGAGATCAACGGATCAGATTTAACCAGAAAAATGAGGGAGGGAATACCACGTGCACTGCCACGTGCGCTGCACGCGCGCGGGTTGGCTCCTCTCCAAACCCCTTGTTCGTGAAAGCTAGCAGTAGCCGTTGCCTCCCCTGCCGCACCTGTGCCATGGTAGCCATCGCCGACAGTGTGTGTGGTCCACCAGCCCACGCCATTGACGCTCGTCGTTGCCGGTCACCTACAAATCGAAAAGAAAAAAGGGTCAAACCCTAGCTCGATATTAGGAGTAAATTCATCCCCAAATCTGAGCCAAATCGGATTGATTTCTGGAATTCAAACGAAAATCAAGTTTTTATCTGATTTTGGCTCGAATTTAGGGATAAGAATATGATTTATGCCTTGTAATTCAAGCCCTAGGACCCTAGAAAAACCCATTTTTCACCATTGTTGTACACACCAAGAAATAAAGAAAAAAAGCATAGAAATTCTGGAAAAGCAAGTGTAATTAGCAGCGTTTTTTGGTTCGAATCTTTGAAACAAGAAGCAAGCATTTCTTCACATTTCAGTATATATTTCTTCTCTCTTTTCTTTCATTTCAAGTTTATTCATTTACTTTTTGGTTAATGCTCCTTTTTAAAGATGCATTTGATGTTGGTTTGGATGTTTTGATCCTTTTTTTGTTGATATTCTATTATTTAGTGTTTATGTAGTTGTTTTGGTTCAAAAAAATAATAAAAAGGAACCACCGCCGACAAGCGGCGGCCGGTGCCGACAGATGGCGGTCGACACGGTGGCTCCACCCTATTGTTCTTTTTTGGTTCTTGTTAAGAACATGTGTTGTTTTTAATAGAGTGGGTGTTTGATCTACTTAACTTTTAAAAAATGAGAAAGTTGTGCTTGTGAATAAAAAAAAGTTTTATACCTAAAAGATATTGGGACAATTCCCTTCATTAAAACCATTTTTTTATACTTCTTTCAATCCGAAAATAAATTTTAAAATCATCATAAAACGGTCACTTAATTACTACAACCCCATTTTGTTTCTTCCAATTTTAGTCCCCTTTTAAATAAAAAATATTTTTTTAAAAAAAGATCCTTTTTAGGATTTCTTTAAATTTAAAAAAAAGGCCCTTTTAAATTTTTTTAATAAAATCCTTTTTAAAAAATATAAAAACAACAAAGTTTTTTTTAAAACAAAACTAACCATTTTTTGAAAATACAAGATAACAAACACTCCTTATAAAATAAAATTTTTTGCCAAAATTATCAAGAAGCTTAAAAAGAAAATAACATTTCGAATAAAAAACTTTAAAACGAAAAAGAATAAAAAACCTTTTCAGATTATCAAAAAGAAAAAAAAGGCTTATTGAATATATTAAAAAGAATAAAAGCAAACAAAAAGAACCTCTCTTAAAAAAACTCAAAAATGAAAAAGATTTTAAATTTAAATAATAAGAACCTTTTCCAAATTAAATAAAACTGAACCAAGCCCATTAAAAAGCTTCGAATTTTAAATTTTCTTCCTTTCTTGTTTTGCTTTAGTTTACTTTAGTATTAAGTTGGCCTTAGGAATAGGTTCTTCAAGCCTTAGATAGAGACTTCTTTGTAATAAAATTTTTTTTTAAAAAAATAAAACACGCTTAATAAAATTTAAATCCTCAAATAGGAAAAATACTTAGACCTTTTTTAGGATTAATAAGTTTTAACTTAGAATAAATAAAAATCTTCAACAAATCAAGTTTCTTTATTTGTTTGTTAAAAAGTGAAATTAAGTAATGTGGTGTCTTACTAAATGGAAATGACGGGTTAGCGCCAGAGGTGTTGGCGGTGATTGGAGTTCATTTTCGGATAGTAAGGCTGTTGAAGTAAAATTAAACTTATGAACGAACAATAATTTAAGTTGTACATCGATTCGCAAAATCCGACTTTAAAACCTTTTGTAACCGACAAGGTACTAATTTTTGGGCGTCGTGGGGGTGTCAACCCTTCCCCACGCGTAACCGACTCCCGAACCCTTTTTGTGTTTTCGTAGACTAAAAATGTTATTTTAATAAAATAAAATGATTATATTAAAATAATCCGTTTTAGGTGATCCAATCACATCTTCATTAAAGATTGGTGGTGACTCCGTTGTTTTAATTTTAAAACGTTGGGACCCCTCGAAAAAGGGTTGCGACAGAAAGAATTGAGGAATTCTTTTTGTTTAGAGGAAAACAACTTGTAAGAATTGAGAAATTCTTTTGTTTTGAGAAAAATCTTATTAAGAACTAAGTAAAACATCCTTAAGAAATGGTTTTAGAAAACATCCTTAAGAAAGGATAAAGTTGAGAAATCTTGTTTATTTTGAGAAAAATCTTCTTAAGAACTAAAAAACATCCTTAAGAATTGGTAACATGCTGAAGAAAAGGTATAATTAAGAAATCCATTTTCTTTCCTTTTTTACAATATTCTTATGAAAAGATTAAATAAGAAATATTTTCTTTGAAAATGTCCTTATGAAATGACTAAATTAAAAGGCTCATATTAAAAGATGTCATTGTGAAAGGATCGAAGAATAAACTATTATTATTTTTTTGAAATAATGTCCTTATGAAAGGACTGAACAAGTGTATTATTGAAAGGATTGAGAAAACTTTGCTTAAAAATATTCATTCTCATGGGAGGATGAAAAAAACTCAAAAATGTCCTTGTGAATGGACTGGATCTAAAAATTTTGTTGAAACAAATTAAAATGTTCATTTTTTTTAAATCGCTCTTATGAAAGGATTGGATTTAGAAGTTTGGTTGAAAGGATATAAAAGTTCATTCTTGAAAAAAGTACTTATTAAGAATTTATCTTTCCTTAAAAAAATTGTGAAAGAACTTTTTGTAAGTGGTTTTTATGTAAACGAGATGCATGTGCATGCTTTCGAGGAGGTGCAAAGATGCAACTGTTATGAACGCTTTATGAAAAGCCAGATGCCATGATGTAGGAACATATTAATTGATGCAATGTACGAAATGTATAAAGCATAACAATAAAAAAATGCAAGAATGAATGAAAATGAGGTGTTGATTCTCAAATAATCTTTTAGGAAGATTTTTATCAAGAGAATATGTTTGTTTACAAAAGATTGATAATAATCATTCTTCCTAGTATCTTGATTTCCTGGAGTGAAGCGGTATTTGATGATCCAATTCTGTCTCCTCTCTATTTTCTTCTACTCGGATCATTCTAGACCATAGCATTATCAAACTCTATATATTATAGAACATCTCTCCCATTATAAAGATCTCCTAATATGAAATAATTTTTGAATCAACACCTATGATTTGAAATGAAATGTAAATATGAATGCAATAAGGTATTAGTCACACAGTGATTATCATAGAAAGGCTTTCAATAAACAAAAAGGCTTGTTACATCAGATATTCTTCTAGGCTTTACAAATACTGATGATCCCTAACTCCTAACTTTTCGACTTCGTTAAACATACGAATCATCTTTCCTTTATGGTCCACGGCTGGATTAATATTCTGATTCAATGATATTGTTGCATCAGCCACATCTACTACTTTAATTCTTGTACTTCAATTCGCTCATCCCCAACGCGAGTATTAGTTACCTTGTTTGATTCAAAATCTTTGAATGGTTCACCCTATATATTCTTTAGATAATGCTCAAAATTTATCCGTTTTGTCTGATCACGAGACCCCTTGTTCATTATGATCGCTTTCTATAGTGATGACCACTTGTGAAATAAATACATTTTATGTTATGCCATGAAAATGCAAATGCAAAACGAACATAGAAGAAAAGAGAAAAACATAAAAGAACTGTGCCAGTGTAAAAAAAATTAAACAATTAAAACAAATAAAATGCCAACTAATAAATTAAGACAATAAATTAAATAATAAAATTATACAATTAAAACATAACTAGACAAAAAAAACAAAGCCTAAACTGGGTTACTACTAAACGGACAGAATATCAGCATGGTTCTAACAGGTGGGCTCCTATGGTCTACTATATGCGATTTGGATCTAAAGAAAATGATACTCGAACTGTCGTTCGGACATCGATTCGAGGAAATAGACTTTTATACCATACGGGGGTGAGAACCCCACGAAATATAAGGGCCGAATTTCGAAATTGAATTACGACATGATACGGAGGTGAAAACCCCACGAAGCGTAGTAATCACTCCCACTTAAGGGTTCTAAAACTAATATATGATGAAAATTTACATCAAAATCAAACAAGGCTTAGAAATTAAAAATTAAATTAAATCAAATTTAAATTTAAATTTTTCTTAATAATTACGATACGAACCCAACTAAGGCTTGACTCTTTTTTTTACAAAAAAAAATTGTCCCCAGCGGAGTCGCCATACTGTAGCGACTATTTTATCCGATGCCGCTACGAAAAATTAAAATTAGTATTTGGGAGTATTTCCTGTTTTTATTGAAAAATTGATTAAAAAGGGGAATTTGTAAAAACTCGTATTTTTTAAAATTTGGAGTAACCACTGATCATTCAAAAAGGGTAGACTTGACACTGAAAATAAAAGCCAGAGATTTTAAAAACTTAGGTTCGAGAGTCGGTTACGGATAGGGAAGGGTTAGCACCCCCACACCACCCAAAATTGGTACCTAATGGGATCGTATTGTAATTATTAATGAAAATGCAAAATTTAATTTAATTTAATAATTAATTCCTAGAATACATGGTTTGAATATTAAATTTGCCTCGATATCCATGGTACCAAAGGAGATGACACTCGAAGACTAGGATGACACTCCCACTAGAATACCAAAATCAAAGGCCTAAAACTATATGTAACATAATAAAGGCGTGGACATTGCATTAATTTGAATGCATAAAAAAACTCATGGTCTGCGATACCAAAAGAGATGACCCCGAAGACCGGGATGCCACTCCTAACTAGATACCGAGACCCTAAAAACCAAATCTAACATACAAAATATATATTATAAAATATGCTAATAATTAAAAACATAATCAAATAAACTATTTATTACCCTATATTTAAACCAACAATAAAATAAATACAAAGATAAAGATCGAATTTTTACCCCACTAGAAGCTCGAATAAAAAACTTTGACTGACCCCACCAAAATCTCTGTGCCATCTTGTCATGGCCCAAAAATTAACTAGATCGGATCACAAAGAGACTCCGATCAAATGCTGGATCGAACCAGCTGGGGTCGAGAGTAGTGGCAGCCGTGCTTGGGCTGCCTCCCCCATTTTTTGGGGGCTTTGGTTGGCCGATTGCTTGGCTTCCATTTGCTGCCCCCCCCCCCGCCTTATATAGGCAGTTTGGGGAGGGGAAAGGTAGACGTGGAGCTTTATGCTCCACGCATTGCTCTCTCTTTTTTTTTTTTTTGCTTTTTGCATTTTTTTAAATTTTTTAAATTACTATATATATATTACTTTTTACTTACCTTTTTATTTTTTATTAATTTTATATTAATAATATTATTATTAAAATAATACTAATAATATTACAAGCCGGAAAAAATGAGTGATTACATCTTCCTATATAAATATTTTTAAAAATTAGTTTATTATTAAATTTGCCACACTTTCAAATATTTATGTTTTGCACCCAACCCCAAATCCTGACTCTGTCCTTTCTGATAGAGGCAATTTTTTTTATAAAAAAATGGGATTATGAGTTATTTTTTAGGAAGAATATAATCAGCGCAGGTTTAGGATGAAAATTCGTTGACCTGACCTGACCCGATACACTTACTTTAAAATTTTAATATATTTATAATTATGCCACTATATATATATATTATTTTAGTTAAATTTGTTCGAACCTTACCCATTTCTTTTAAAAGCTCCAATAGAGAAAACAGTTTGTCCTCCTAAAGGAATGGATGTTAGTTGTCAGACCTGCAAGATCGAGTATAAAAATCTTCATCCAAGAAAAAAAACACAGACATGAGCAACTGGAAATCTATAATAAGGTGACAAGTGCTTAGATCAATTTCTCAACCTAGTATTCGCACATGAGAATTAGGTGCTAGGTAGGGTGTTGATTGAGTTAAGCAGCTCGTGAGTAGTTCTTGTTGATTCGGTTAATGTTCGATTTGATTTGACTTGAATCGTATTTCAGCTCAACACGAGATCTTAACGAGTCGAGTAGAGCAATGTCTAACTCAATTCGATAAGTACACGACTTGCTCGTTAATTTTTTTTAATATGTTAGTTTGGTGTATTTGTAGATTATTACTTTGGAGTAAAATTTTGAAATTGCTTCACACAATATTTTGATATTTGTTGTTAAATTTGTTAATTTATGTTTATATTAAACTCTATATAGTATTACTAGATTTTACATAATTTTTTAAAACACAAGGTAAAAATTATGGCGAGCTTAATAAGCAACGATTCTTTTTAACGAGCACAAGTCGAGCAAAACTTTATCGAGCTTATCGAGTATCGAATTAAGACAAACACGAGTCGAACAATTATAGAGCCGAATCGAGCACTCTTCAACTTATGATCGACTCGTTCGATAAACACCATTGTGTTAGGTTTCCTGCAACACAAGATCCCACCAAGGCAAAACAAACAAAATGGTTAGAAATCAAGCCAAACTATTATCCCTTTTCTTATTGCTAATACTTTCGTTTCTTTTATGTGTTACCCAAAACTATTTTGATTAATTTTAACAATTTATAGTTAAGACAAGCAAATAAGTATTTGATAAAAAATATTAAAGTTTATATGAAATAGATACATTAGAAATTATATAAAGTATGCTATTAAAAAAAGAAATTATATAAAGTATTAAAAATTTTAAGGCTTAAGTGGCAAATAAGTGCTTGTAGCGACCCTTTGAAAGTCGCTATGAAAAAGAAAAATATATTATTGGGTTTTGTGTTTTGAAATTTTTTGAAAAGATTTTGAAATTTAGGGAATTTTTGAATTTTTTTCGGGATTTTGTTTAAAAATGTGTTTTTATTTTGAAAATGAAGAGTTGGAGTCGCCACCGGCCACTAAGGTAGGCCAAGCACCATAAAAATCAGAGATTCTTTAAAAACGGGTTCGAGAGTTGGTTACGTGTGGTGAAGGATTAGCACCCCTATCACGCCCAGAAATCGGTACCAAAACAGAGGTTGCTTTTAATCGATGGAAATTACTGAAATTCAAAATTGAATTTAATTAATTGTTCTTAATCGAATATCGGTTTTAAATGAACGGGCTTTAACAATTTAGTGAGTTCGAATTAATTATCTGTTTAATTAATAAGGGTGACTGTACATTGGACCGTAGATTAAACCGACATCGAATAAGACTGACTGCCGTGTTAATTTATGGTTCGAATCGAGTACATCACCTTTATGCATAATGCAAATAGTTAAAAATGATGTTATGAGTTTCCAAAATTTTACCTATTTTAATATTTACCTTCAGACGATAAGAATTGATTTGAATATTTGGTTTATATCCATTAAGACAAGATTAAGACCAAATAATTGAGTTAATAATTATCTCCTTTTTATTAATTAGATTAATTAATTAACAATGTGAATATATAATTTAATTAGAGGTGAAATGAATACCGGGATAATGCATGTCACAAAAATCGAGCAAATAAAGTAAATAAAGGTAAATGCGGGAAATAAATTTGAACAAAGTAAATAAATACAAAAATTAAAGAGCGGGAATTAAAATATCTAGAAAATTGACCAGATCGAACAAAAAGAGAAATCCGAAAAAAGAACCGGATCGAACAAAAGAGCGTAAAATAGAGTGCGAAAAATAAAGAGCGGAATTTAAATACGAGAAAGTAAATTGCAGAATTAAAGATGCGGGAATTAAATTGGGAAAAATTAAAACTACACTAAACGGACCATAAATAATACAGGTCATCCCCGTTGTAGGTCACCGTAAGGCCGATTTTGAACGAAAAATTGAATAATAAAAAAATGAATAATATATAATGTATGCCATAATGTAAATAATGCTATAATAGGATAATAACATATTATATATACTATAATATAAATAATATTATAATATATAATAATAATAAATCATATCAATATAATATAATATTATAATATATTATATATAGTATAGTATAATTAATATAGATAATATAATATTATAGCATATATATAACGAACTATATAATAAATATATAATATACATATAATGTATTGTAATGTTTAAAAGGACTAAAATAGAATAGAAACAAAAAAAGGGGAAGAAATTAAAACAAAATGAAATTTAAAACGGTTGAAATTGATTTTAAAGCAAAATGGGAGGGACTAGATGGGTAATTAAACCAAATAGAAGTTGACTACTTTTGAAGTAGGGATGAAATTGAACAACAATCAAAAGTACAAGGGATCGCGGGGGTAATTAAGAAGTGCGGAAAGATCTCGGTCGCAATTTCAAAAACACAGAGTGGTTTAAAATATTAAATAAACCCTTTTTAGGGACCCGGTATAAAAGCAAAAATAAACAAAAAATAGACATTTGATTCGAATTTAAAAAAACAAAAAACCTCTAAAATCAAAAGAACCAAAAAACCGTCATCTTTATTTTCCAGAAACCAACGAAACACCGCTGTTAACGTCCGCGCTGACCACTTGTTAGGATGATCAATCAATGTAGATGGCGGCCAAGAGGGGGTGAATTGGCAATTTTAAACTTTTGGAAGCAAATCAAAAGAGATAGACAATGGGACACAAGGGTTTATAGTGGTTCAAGCTTCTAACAAGCTCTACGCCCACTACCTTAGCTTCCTACTAAGGATTTTCAACAATTTCACTACGAAATTCTTCCCCTTTTCTAGGCTTAGGAGGCAACCGTTACAAGTTCAAGATTTCTACCCAAAGCTTTGAACAATTCACTCTCAATTACAAAGAAAGAAGTTTGGCAAATAAAATATCCTCACAAGATACAAATTTTACCCACTTAAGATTTCTCACAACCCCAAACTTGAAACAAAGATATACAAAGGAATTACACAAGTTGGGTGTACAAGATAAGACTCTAAAAGCACAAAAGGGTTGGATTTTGCTTGATTGCTTAAATGTTGATCAAAATAGGTTCATTAGTTGTTGCAGTAGCTTTGGAGTCTTGTATTTATACCCTCTCATTGATTTCTAGCCGTTTGAGTGATTGGAGTATTGAATATAGCCGTTGGAGGGCTTCTTTCCCACAATAAATGTTGTCTGCCAACCAACCGTATTGGTACATGCAGGCCAGTATCGGTACCAATTACAAGAAAAATATAGCCGTTGTATATAGGCGTATCGATACGCGAGAGGTCATATCGAAACAATCATAGTGTAAAACAGGGGTCATATCGAAACGGCAAGGCCGTATCGGTACGAGTTTTGCTCATTAGAATCTGACTTGAAAAATTCCATCGGTACGCCTAGGGGCCTATCGATACGGGTAGCTGAATATTTAAAAGTCCGTTGATTCCAATGCTGACAAGGCAATGGTCGAAAATAATAAATGAAAATATCTTGAAAATCTTGTCAAAAAGTATCGATACGGTTGGAGCCGTATTGGTACGTTTAAAAATTTCTTAAACCCAGATTTCAGACCGTACCAAAATAGTGTAAGCTGTATCGAAACACTTTACAAAAATGTTTGCCTAGATGAATATCGTATCGAAACGGGTGAGGCAGTATCGATACGCACCGTTTAAAATGCAGGCTAAGTTGAAGGTCGTATCGAAACGGGCTAAGCCGTATCGGTACGCTTTGCAAAACCAAATTCTAGTAGCCATTTTCCGTATCGAAACACCAAGGAGTGTATCGATACGCCTGGGCGTATTTGTAAGAATTTTGAAAACTTTGTTATATCAAAATCAAACATAGGTTTTACAATCTAGTCCTTAAACACTTTGTTATATCAAAATCAAACATAGGTTTTACAATCTAGTCCTTAAACACTTAGAAAAACTTTGGGTTTAAGTCTTTAACTTTGGAAAACTTTTCCTTGCCATTTTGTGAGACTTTTGAGTACTTAGAAATTTATTTCCTTTTACAATTTAGTCCTTAAACACTTTGTTATATCAAAATCAAACATAGGTTTTACAATATCCCTCTTTTTGATATAACAAAACCAAAGTGAAAAATTTTAAGTATCTTTAGAAAACTCCCCCTTAATTTAAGACTGAAAATGTTTTGAAAATTTTGGCTAACTTTTCTCCCCTTTTTGTTAGATCAAAATCAATTCAATAGGGATAAAAACTAAAGATAATCAAATTACTCCAAGCAATTTAATAAGCAACATAATCATTTAAATATAAAGCATAAGTTCAAGCATAATCAAATCCAATCCAACTTAAAACCTCAAGACATAATCCAAATAACAAAGCAATGATAAAGCATAGGAGTTCATCAAAACATAAGAACATAGGTGCATAAACTAGTCCTAAGATGATATGATATGCAATATGCCTAAGGATTCGTCCCATCGTCTTCATCTTTATCCTTATCATCATTGTGGGCTTAAGTCCCAAGGGAGTGACTCCATTCACCATGAAACGCGGTAAGAGATAAATTCATAGAGTTTTGGCGATTTTCAATAGCCGTCACTCTTTCCTCCAAGGATACAAAGCATGTGTCGATCGCGGCAAACCCGGAATTCATGGTTGTGTTCAAGCTAGTGAATTGCTCATTGAGATAAGCCATAAGAGCATCAAGATTTGGTTGAGCCACCAGAGCTTGTGGAATGAGAGCCTCTTGAGGAGCCACCAGCAGTTCGGGTTGAACACCTCCTGGAAGATCGATGTTCCGAACCCATTCTCCATTGTAGTATGTGAACTTTGCGCGACGGAGAGAACACTCATCAATCAGATCGGTGAGGGGTTCTGCAAAGTCATAGGAGTAATCAATGCCCATCTTGTGAAAGATGTTGCTCAATGCGGTGCCGTAGGTGAAGGATGTAACCATAGAAGTGTGACGATGTTGCACAAGAAAAATGATCTCGGTGAACATAATTTGAGCAAGGTTGGGGCGTTTACCCTTACGGATCCAAAAGTCTTCGACTTGTCGGATCGTAGAGAATTTCCCACCAGGTGGACGAAACCACCAAGTGATCATGAGGTGTAGAATACGGTCATAGGCATCAAGTACGGTCACGAAGCCTCCAAGGGTATGTCCCAAAGAATCCTCATCATCAATTCCCATATCCTCAAGACCCAAATAGTTTGCTAAAACGATTGAATCAATACGAAATTTCTTACCCCATCAAATATGATTCAATTACAATAACCAAGGATCGCTTTTCATTGAAAATACACTAGGCATTGGAATAAAAAATCAAAACAAGGTTACGGTATAAAATCCCGGGTATACTTAAAAACTGCATAAATTTTTATTCTTCTATCAAAGGTAGATATATAAATTGAAAACGTTCGGATGATAGAAAATGGATGGAAGAAACACGCTCTCGGTGAATTTTATAACTTTGATACGTTTTAAAACAATCCATGGCATGCATAAATTGTGGTTCATTAAAACAATTTTGATAGATAAAGGTAAGATTGGTTCGATTACCAATATGGTCGGGATTTTGACTAGGAGGATTGGAACTTGAGGCAATGTCTTTCTTGCATGTTTCTTTTGGGCCATAATCTGAAAACAAAATCAAACCAAAAACCATGTATGCATAAATCAACACATTCGATCCAAAAAATAATCCAATAATCAAGGCATGGTTTAAAATCTATACAATATATTTAAAAAACATATACAAATATAAAAATAATTTTTGGTAAAAGAAAACTTTAAAAACAGTGTTAAAAATTATACGATATAATTTTATATTTGAATAAAAAAATTCAAATTTGAAAAAGTTTTTACAAAAATATTAAAAACTATACTATGTATGTTCTAAATCTATGATTATAATACAAAATCAGTGTATATATATGTACAAAAATTAAAAAAAGGGTAGGGTTTATACCTTGAAGTTGAGATTAAGGATGGATGAAGAGATTTGGATGCACAAACTTGATGATTTTTGCTTGGGTTTGATGTAAAAGCCAAAAGCCCTCAAGAATTTTGAAGAGTTGTGTGAGAAAAAATGAGGGATTTTGAGGTTTCTATAGAGGATTTTCATGTCTAGGGTTTTAGCAAAGGTTGGTATTTGAGTTAAAGTGAAAAACCCTCTTTTAATGCCCTTAAAAACTGCCCAACGGCTACGCGTACTGATACACCACATTGGCGTATCGAAACCAAGTACCGAAACGCTTTAAAGTCATTTCAATACGCGACTCGTACCGGTACAGGTAAACCTGTACCGAAATGATTGTAAACGACATGTATCGATACGAGGAATACCGTATCGATATGTATGTGCCAGAAATGTCAATTTTGGCTGCAGGTTGCTCAAAAATTCAATTTGAATCAAATCAAAATAAATGTAAATGATATGAGAACATCATGTATGAACATAAATAGATGCATACTCCCTCTAGCAACAAACATATATACATATAGGAGCAAAAACACAAGCAATCAATCAAACAAATTTAAGCATATTTTTAAGACCAAAAGAGGCTCTAAAGGTCAAGGAAGGCTGGTTAAACCTAACTATCTCTTAAGAGACCAAAAACGCTCTTTGTCTAATGGTTTGGTAAAGATGTTCGCTAATTGGTTTGAGGTGTCTACATATTCTAGAACTACATCATTTTTCAAGACATGATCTCTAATGAAATGATGCATTATTTCTATATGTTTGGTTCTAGAATGTTGGATGGATTCTTAGTGAGACAAATAGCACTAGTGTTGTCACACCTAATGGGGATGGTACCTATATCAATTCCATAATCTAAGAGTTGTTGCTTCGTCCAAAGGACTTGAGCACAATAACTCTCTACCGATATATATTCCGCCTTGGTGGTAGATAATGCTACACTATTTTGCTTCTTAAAAAATCATGATATAAGCATACTACCTAGGAATTGACATGTACCGGAGGTACTTTTTCTATCTATCTTACAACCCCCATAATCTGCATCCGAGAAAGCATGTAAACTAAAGGAAGACTTTCTAGGATACCAAAGACCTAAACAAGGTATATCTCTAAGGTATCTAAAGATTCTCTTAAAGGCTATAAGGTGCGATTCTCTAGGACTAGCTTGAAATCTAGCACAAGCAAACACTAAAAATGCGGTAAGATAAAGCAAAGATTCAATCATAGAGCGATAAAGCTTTAAATCTATACACTTACCTCCTACATCTTTGTCAAGCTTTTTGGAAGAACTCATTGGAGTGGCTTGAAGTTCCACATTCTCCAAGCCAAACTTCTTGAGCATGTCCTTGATGTACTTAGCTTGATTGATGAAGATGCCATCCTTCCTTTGTTTAATTTGGAGCCCCAAGAAGAATGAAAGCTCCCCTATCATGCTCATCTCAAACTCACATTGCATCAACTTAGCAAAACAATTCATTAGTAGAACCAAAAATTATATCATCAACGTATATTTGAACTACTAAAATTTCTTTGCCATTTCTTTTAATAAAGACTTTAGTGTCTACCTTTCCCTTTTCAAAGCATTTTTTCAATTAGAAAACTTGATAATCTTTCATACCAACCTCTAGGAGCTTATTTCAAACCATATAAAGCTTTTGAAAGTTTAAAAACATGGTTTGGGTAATTTGGATCTTCAAAATTGGGTGGTTGTTCTACATACACTTCTTCATTAATAAAACAATTTAAAAATGCACTTTTTACATCCATTTGAAAAAGCTTAAATTCGTAATAACATGCAAATGCTAGAAGCATCCTAATGGCTTCCATTCTAGCTACGGGTGCATAGGTTTCATCAAAATCAATTCCCTCTTCTTGAGTGTAACCTTGAGCAACAAGTCTAGCCTTGTTTCTCACTATGTTACCACTCTCGTCTAGTTTGTTTCTATAAACCCATTTAGTTCATATAGTAGATTTATTACTAGGCCTATCAACTAATGTCCAAACTTGACTTCTCTCAAATTGGTTTAATTCCTCTTGCATATCCATTATCCAATAATCATCGTTTAATGCTTCTTTGATATTCTTAGGCTCTATGCATGAGATAAATGCAACGTTACATGCATTTTTAAGAGAAAGTCTAGTGGTTACCCCTTTGGATGGATCACCCAAAATCTCACCACCTTTGACATAGTTGTACTCTTTTGGGTAGCTCAGTTACTTTTCTTCTAGGCCCATATCCTTCAAGGCTTCTAGAGGTGGATCTTGTATTTTTTTCTTCTTTGGTTGGAACTTCATTCACCTTTGATGTTTGCCCACCATCATTGGCTTCAAAGATCCCTACATCATCATCATCACAAGAAGGTTATCATAAAAAATCACATGTATTGACTCTTCAACAACTAAGGTTCTTTTATTAAATACTTGATAGGCTTTAGAGTTTAAAGAATACCCTAAGAAAATAGCTTTATCACTTTTAGATTCAAATTTGTCCAAATTATCTTTTCTATTGTTTAAAACAAAACATTTACAACCAAATGGATAAAAATCGCTAATGTTAGGCTTTTTGGATTTTAAAACCTCATAAGGAGTTTTCTTTAAAACAAGCCTAATTATTACTCTATTTATGATATAGCAAGCCGTATTAGTGGCTTCCACCCAAAAATATTTTGGCAAATTGTTTTCACAAAGCATGGTTCTAGCCATTTCCTCTAAAGTTTGATTTTTTCTTTCAACAACCCTAGTTTGTTGAGGTGTTCTAGGAGCTGAAAAATTGTGGCTAATACCATTTGAGTTACAAAAATCCTCAAAACCTAAATTTTGAAATTTGGTGCCATGGTCACTTCGAATGTGAGAAATAGTTTGACCAGTGACATTTTGAGTAATTTTTGAAAATGTGATAAATTTTTCTAAAGCCTCATCTTTGGTACTTAAAAATGAAACCTAAGTGTATCTAGAGTAATCATCAACTAAAACATATGCATATGATTTTCCACCCAAGCTAGTAGTTCTAATAGGACCAAAAAGATCCATGTGGATTAATTGTAAAACTCTACTAATTGAAACATCATTAATAGGTTTGAAAGAAACTCTTTTATGTTTACCTTTTGCACAAGCATCACAAATTTTGTGAAGAGAAAATTTAATTTTAGGCGAACCTCTTACTAGATCTTTTGAAACCAATTTTTCTAAAACACTCATGCTTGCATGCCCTAATTTCCTATGCCATAGCCATGAATCATGCTCATCATTTGAAACGAAACATGCATGAGAAATATGTATGTCATCTAGATGCACCATGTATATGTTTCCTATGCGATGACCAAAAAGCATAATTTTATTTGTTTCAATGTTTAAAATTTTGCAACCATTAGAATCAAAAACAACATTGAAACCTTTGTCACATAATTGACTAATACTTAAAAGATTATGTTTTAAACCGTTAACATATAAAACATTATCAATGAGAATGGATGAGTGATTACCAATGGAACCAATTCCTTTAATGTGGCCTTTGGAGTTGTCACCAAATGTTACTACTCCTCCACTATTTGGCATTAGTTCCAAGAACGACCCTTGTCTCCGGTCATGTGTCTTGAGCATCCACTATCAAGGTACCATGAGTTTGCACTTGTAGCCTTGGCCTTGTAGCAATGCTCCCCCTACAAAACATAGAATCAAACTTTGATTTTTGGTACCCAAATCTTTTTGGGTCCATGAACATTAGTTCTCGAAATCTTGGTTCCTTTAAGAATCCAAGAAGCAATCTCATTAACATTGTTAGAAGCAATAACATCCTTAGGAATCCACACACTTCTAACTTTCTTACCATAATAAGGCCTTGAATACCCTCCATGTTTGTTCCTACCTCCTTGAGGTAATGATCTTTTAACTTAGAAAGAAGGATATTTAGATCAACATTTTCTTTTTCAAAATATTTTTGATTATCTAGTAAATCATTAACCTTATCTTCATGTTCCGAATTAGTCTTGATCAAAGAATCATTTTGATTTTTCAAATCGGAAATTATTTTCTTGTTTTTCAAAAGTGATTCTTTGTATTTCAAAACTAATTCATCGTAAGCCTCTTGAAACTCATTATAATCCTCAAATAATTCATCGTAATTAAGATTGTTAGATGAGTTGGAGGTTACCTTAGGATCCTCTTCATAGGCCATGAGACAAAGGTTAGCAACTTCTTGCTCTTCATCGCTTGAAGACTCTTCATCGCTCTAAGTAGCTACATGGGCCTTGTGCTTCTTTTTCTTCTCGAAGCCCTTTTTCTTGAGTTGTGGACAATAAATTATGATATGCACTGGCTTCTTACATTCGTAGCACACGATCGGGTCTTTTTCTTCTTCCTTGCTCTTGTTCTTGAGATCCCTTCTTCGGTTGGATCTTGTTGCGTGTAATAAGTGCTACGCAATTGTGCAAGTATACATGTTGCAAGTTATAGTATGAAAGATATCGTCTCCACAGGGATTGGTGCCACTTCAAGAATCTAGTCTCTTGCACTGTAAAAAGTAAAAACACAAATAAATGATTATAGGAATTTAACTAATAACTAAACTAGAAGGCAATAAAGTAAAAGAATAAATGCGATCAAATGAGAGAGATAGGTCAGGTTATCGTGAGTTGAGGTGTGATAGCTGATTGGATCGTCTTGGTAAAAGAGTGCACGGGCAACTCAGTTGCCGTGGCAACTTGCACAACGGGGTTGCCTTGGCAACTAATTGATGGTTGCCTGGGCGACTAGTTGGGCAACTACTTGGGCGTCTGGGCAGCAACCTTCAAGGTTCGGCAGAGCGTTCTTCAATGGTTTCTTCTTATCCCTAAGTCGAAACTCTAGCTACTTGTGCATGCCTTGAAAATACATCCCTGCGTGAATCAAGGGTGAACAACAACCAATCTTGCACTCCTCTTAGCCGTTGAAATCCTTAACTTATTCCTAAGCCGGATTAATCTTCACCATCAATAGATTGAATAAAGATCATATTCATTCGTTTCTTGAATCTAACTCTCCCGATATTAGATAAATAGATGAAGTTACGAGATCCTCTCCCAATTCACTCGCAAACAAGAATAAGAACCAAGAATGAATAAACCTTGAATAGAAAAGTGCAAACTCTTATTACCTAAACAAAATCCAATAGTTTCTCACAACCACAAAATATAATAACCATAGCCAAATAGATTTAGTTCATGGCTAGGTTCCAAAGAAACATAAGATAAATAATCCCTAGCATGAACCTAATTGAACAAGGAAGAAAAAGATGAAGAATTGAAGCTTGTCGAAATCCTCCTTGCCCTAGATGCTTGTCGAAAATTCTCTCCCCTTTCTCTCTTTTAGTTGTCGAAATTCCCCTCTAATTTATAGGGCTAGGTCAAAGTCATTCTTTGTGGAGGAAGTTAAGTTGGAATTAAATTATCTTTAAAGAATATAATTCTTTATTATAATTATATTCCTACTAGAACTTCTTCTATCTTCTTGGAATTTAATTCTTCTTTAATCTCTTCATGGAAATCAAATACCTTTGGGATTTGGCTTTGCTCCACGTCATCTTGGGCTTGTCTAGTCATCAATTTCGACTACTATATCACCTTGTTCTTTGTCGACAATTGCCCTGGCGACTGGCTCGGTGTCTCCTTCATGTATTGCCCTGGCAACTAGCTCGACATCTCCTTCATGTATTGCCCTGGCAACTAGAGCTCTAGCCTTGCTTTGGCAAGTGATCCTGCACATACACACAAAACACACCAAAGCAGCATCTTTTCCCACAAAAACTACCAAGTAATCAAGCTCAACGATGGAAGGAAACATGGATTAATGCATGAATGGCTAATTATGCAACTAATATGAGCCTAAGTCTAACAATAATATGAGTAAAAAGGGTAAGAAAAATAGTACTTTTGAACACTTATCTCACCCTCAAACTCGAACTATTGCTTGTCCTCAAGCAATGCAAACTAATAATTACCTGCCAAGACTTTAATTTTCACAAAGTTACCTTTGAACTTGATTTTAATTCTCAGAACCGGGGCACAAAGTATGATTGGCTTTTCATTTTTCAAAAAACTTAGAAGTTACTCGGAATCAAACTATAATGCTTGTGAGTGTGTGCGGAGTTGTGTGCAAGTTGATTTTTCGGATTCTATGCAAACAAGAGGTTTTCAAATTACTTCATTGGGTTCTTTTTAACATGTTTTAACTAGAGTCAGTTTTGCGCACCTCTAGTGTTTTGTTTTTAGTTTTATTCGACTAGAGCCGGTTTCGGGCACCTCTAGTGATCAATTTTTTTAGCACATGCTAGAGCCAATTTCGGGCACCTCTAGCATTCATCCAATTTTTATTCTAATCCCCTAATTTGTTAATTATCAACCTAAGTTCACTAGAATTCCTTAAATCAATCAAATCACAACAGTGTTTCATCAAATTTAGCATCGTAGTAAAATTCTAAGTTTTTCCATGGTGATCCTAGAATAAATATTCTATCAATTAAGTGCATTGGCAAAGTCATCATCGGATATTCATCAAATCTAAGCAATTCTTGTTCCAACTAAAGGCATGGCAAGCAATTTATGCATCCTAAATGTAATATTTAAGATGAATGTAACTAAACATGGTAACTACTAATAACAACCCCCCCCCCAAACTTGAGTGAGGCATTGTCCTCAATGCATGCATTAAAGAAAAATAAAAATAATGAAAAATAAAATGCATACGAGGACTTACTCTGAGAGTTCGTCATCGTAGATGATTAGTTTCCTTTTGGTCGGTGTCTTGATTCTCTTGCTTGAACGCGATGGTTGTTTTCTTGTTGTTGGTGCTAGAATCGATCCTCGTACGGGGTTGTCCTCATCGTCCTCTTCATCAGTGTCATTGGCTTTTCGCTTTGAGGATTCAATTAGTGCGGTCTTTGTTGGTGCAATGGAGGACTCGTCCGAATCTGAAAAATCATAAAATGATTCCGTAGGAGTTGATTCGGGCATAGGTGCTTTACCTTTGGCTTTTGCAGCGGTTGTCGGGATGTTTTTAGCTTTGGTTGCCGTGGCATCTTCAGGGTTGGTTGCCGTGGCATCTTCAGGGTTGGTTGCCGTGGCATCAGCTTGTGCATGCACGATGTAGGTTGCCGCGGCATCATCTATTGCGGTTGTCGTGGCGACTACTTCATTGGGTGTCGGGGCAAGGATCTCGGCAGGAAAGATTAGGAATGACACGCGACTTTCCGGGTACTTTTCTAGGATGACTTGGGTGATGGCATTGTTGTGCTCCTTCATGTACCGCATGAACATTAGTTATCGGTCTTCAATTTGCCTTAGGTGGCTTGCCAATGGTTGCAAGAGTGCTTCAAAGTGTCCCGGGGTTGATGGCCAAGTTGCCTGGGTGTTAGGTGCTTGGGCATTAGGGATTGCTGGGGAGGCAGGAGTTGCCGCGGCAATTGGAGGCCTTGAAGATTTTCCCGGTGTCTCTCCCATTAGCTTTCGAATTTGTGCTTGATTCCAACCGGACTTTGGTAGGGCTTTTTCATCGGTGGACTCACTTGGGACATGTATCTCTGCCGTTCCAATGAGTTCCCGGTTGAGTGAGTTCTTGAAGCACCTTGTCGAGTTGCTTGGCCGTGATTTGATCAACGAAGGCTTGATGCTCGTCTTTCTCAATGTAAAGCCCGTAAAAGGTGTTGACATTTTCGGGGCTTATGAGTATGGCCTTGTCACGAACAAAAACATAAGGATTATCTGGGTTAGGTGAGTGAGCATAGAATTCTCTTACCCATTAGATGTTGCCCGATTCCGGTTGATGGCAAAAGATTTGCCACTTTTGATGTGCAATCCTCTCGAAGATGAATGGTTCAAGGCCGAAATCTTGATGAGAGTTGGAGTATTCAAAGCCTTGTTCTTCATGAATCTTCCGGCTTTCAAACTTGGAGTGAAATCTTTCTTGAACCATCGGTGTAGCAAACTTCTTGTATCTTGGTTCTTTGGAGGAACTTGGATGAACTAAAAATTTAATTTTGGATGCCATAGATGATCTTGGTTGTGAGTTTTGTAAAAACAAATAAAATAAAATAAAAAGTTGCAAGATAAAAAATAGGAATAGGTTAAGAGTGATAGGTCTTATAGAAAAGATAGGTGGTAAATATGGCGGGTGGGATTAGAGGAAGACGAAAAAGAGGGTTTTGGGTTAGGGGAAGGGTGACGGCAAGGGGTTTGATTAGGGTAAATTGGAGGCTTTATATAAGCCTTAGATTCAGCCCATTAATTTCCTTGTTGAAGATGTTTTCCTTCTTGGATTAAAATTCCTCTTTATCTTGAACTATTTTCCTACAATTCAAAGACAAATTAAATAAGGATTAAAATTAAAGATATACTAATAAAAGAAAATAAATAAAGATGTGTAAAGGAATTCTTAAACTTAAAAAGATAAAAAAAAAAAGAAAATCTATCCTAAAAAATAATAATAATCAGAAATAAAAAATAAAAAAAATAGTTCAAAAAATAAAATAAAAAAAACTAATCGAAAATAATAAAAAAATAAAAAAAATATCAAAGGGAGAGCATGCTCATGCATCTCCTAAGTTGACCACTTCTTTGTTACGTTCCACATGGGCACCATTGTAGTGTTTCAATCTTTGTCCATTAACTTTGAATTCATGTTTGTCAGTGATGGACTTGATTATCACGGCACCATGGGAGAATGGTTTGACAACTTCGAATGGTACCGACCATCTTGATTTCAGCTTTCCCGGGAAAAGTTTTAGCCGAGAATTGAATAAGAGAACTAGTTGCCCTGGCATGAATTGTCGCGGTAATAGTTTCTTGTCATGCCATTGCTTTGTTTTCTCCTTGTAGATTCGTGCATTGTTATAGGCGAGTGCACGGAATTCTTCTATCTCATTGAGGTCCAACAAACGCTTTTGTCCGGCACTTTCCCAATCCATATTCACAGTCTTGATTGCCCAGTATGCCTTGTGTTCGATTTCCACCGGTAGATGGCATGTTTTGCCATAGACAAGTCGAAATGGGGACATACCTAAGCGTGTTTTGAATGCAGTGCGATATGCCCAAAGTGCGTCATCTAGTCTTAATGACCAATCCTTCCTAGAGGGATTTACAACTTTCTCGAGTATACCCTTCAATTCCCGGTTGGAAATTTCTGCTTGCCCGTTGGTTTGTGGGTGATATGCCGTGGTGATCTTGTGTGATATGCCGAAGCGTTGCAATATCTTGGCAGTTAGTCTGTTGTCAAAATGCTTGCCTTCGTCACTGATAATTGCTCTCGGCATCCCAAACCGTGTAAATATGTTTTTCTGCAAGAATCGTTGCACGGTCTTGGAATCGTTGTTGGGAACTGCAGCTGCCTCCACCCATTTAGACATGTAGTCGACGGCAAGTAGAATGTAGAGGTTGCCGAATGAAGATGGGAAAGGTCCCATAAAATTGATGCCCCATACATCGAACAATTCCACCTCGATGATGTTCTAGAGCGGCATCTCATGTCGTCTAGAGATATTGCCCGTCCTCTGGCAACGATCACATTGCTTGTAAAAGTCTTGGGCATCTTTGTACAATGTTGGCCAATACAAACCGGATTGCAAAACTTTGGCCGCGGTATGAGTTCCTCCAAAATGTCCTCCATAGGGTGAAGAATGGCATTGCCGGAGTACATTCTGTTGCTCTTCTTCATAGACACATCGGCGTATAACCTGATCTGCACATTGTTTAAACAAAAGAGGCTCATCCCAAAAGTAATGCTTAGCATCATGGCGGAACCGCTTCTTCCCTTGGTGAGTAATTCCATAAGGTAAAATGCCACAAACAAGGAAATTAACTAAATCCGCGTACTAGGGTATTGTCGAGGCATGTGCTGCCGTGGCGACTGCTCCCAAAATTGCCGAGGCGTACGCGTCAAGGGCTGCTGAAGCGTCGAGAGTTGCCGAGGCATGTGCATCCATGGTTGCCGAGGCGTGGAGGGTTGCCGAGGCATGCGCGTCCATGGTTGCCGAGGCAACTAAAATTTGTTCATCCGGGAATGCATCGCATATCTCTAGATCTGCATCCTCCTCCCTGTTGCGTTCTAAACGTGATAAGTGATCGGCCACTTAATTTTCTGTTCCTTTTCTGTCCTTAATTTCAATATCAAATTCTTGTAAAAGTAATATCCAACGAATCAAACGAGGTTTGGCATTCTTTTTAGCAAATAGATATTTGATTGCCGAATGGTCCGTATGAACAATTACCTTTGTACCAATCAAATAGGATAGGAACTTGTCAAATGCGAAAACTACAGCTAGTAACTCTTTCTCTGTTGTTGTGTAATTCACTTGAGCACTATTAAGAGTTTTACTAGCGTAGTATATCACATGGAAGGTTTTACCTGTGCATTGGCCTAGGACTGCTCCTACCGCGAAATCACTTGCATCACACATGAGCTCAAAAGGTAGCGTCCAATCTGGTGGAACGACAATGGGTGCCGAGGCAAGCTTTTTCTTTAGGGTTTTGAATGCTTGGGTGCAAAAATCATCAAAATCGAAGACTTTATCCTGTTCAAGCAAATTGCACAAGGGTTTAGTGATTTTAGAAAAATTATGAATGAACCTCCTATAAAAACCTGCATGTCCAAGAAAACTTCGAATTCCTTTAACCGAACTTGGTGGGGTAATCTCTCAATCACGTCCACCTTGGCTTTGTCTACTTCAATTCCCTTGGATGAAATCTTGTGGCTGAGCACTATTCCTTTATCTACCATAAAATGGCATTTCTCCCAATTGAGGACTAAATCAGTTTCTTCACATCTTGCCAACACCCTCTCTAAATTGTCGAGACAGCTATCGAAGTCATTACCAAAAACAGAAAAATCATCCATGAAGGTCTCAAGGAAGTCTTCGACCATGTCTGAAAAGAGTGCCATTATGCATCTTTGGAAGGTTGTCGGGGCGTTACACAATCCGAACGGCATCCTTCGGAAGGCATAAGTACCGTATAGGCATGTGAAGGTTGTCTTTTCTTGATCTTCTGGTGCTATGGCAATTTGATTGTAACCTGAATAACCATCAAGAAAACAATAAAAGGGTTTACCTACAAGACGGTAAAGTATTTGATCAATAAAGGGTAATGGGAAGTGATCTTTCCTGGTGGCTTTGTTTAGCTTTCGATAATCCATACAAACCCTCCAACCGGTCACAGTCCTGGTTGGAATGAGTTCATTGTTTTCATTACTTACCACTGTTATACCTCCCTTTTTTGGTACGCATTGTATCGGACTTACTCATGTATTATTAGAGATAGGGTATACAATGTCGGCGTTAAGCCGCTTGATGATTTCTTTCATTACAACCCCTTTCATGGCATAATTCAGTCTCCTCTGGGCCTCAATTGAAGGTTTGTGATCATCTTCCAACAAAATCTTGTGCATGCACACTGCCGGGCTAATTCCCTTCAAGTCGGCAATTGTCCACCCTATTACCTTTTTATGTAGCTTCAACATCTTGATCAGCTTCTTTTCCTGCTCAGGCTGTAACTTAGAAGAAATAATTACAGGCAATGTATTATCGGTTCCTAAGTATGCATATTTTAGTTGCTCTGGCAATTGTTTCAACTCAAGAATCGATGGTTGTTCAATAGAGGGTTTTTCGAGTTTACCTTCCTTACCTGAGTAATCCAGTGGTTCAAAGTATGTACCTAGTCGATTGACTAGCCAATTTTCCTCTTCTTGTTGTCCCTCATCGATCGGTTCTTCATACTCCTCAGGTTCCTCTTGATCGGAAATGTAGTTGTCGAGGCAACTAAATTCCTCGTCGAAGTTAAACTCTGTCGTGGCATGAAGAAGTTGGCATTCTTCTGGATCATCGGTATGCCTTAGTGTTTGGGACACATTTAGTTTAACTTGCTGGTCATTCACCCTCATTGTGAGTTCTCTCTTTTCAACATCGATCAAGGTTCTCCCTGTTACTAGGAATGGTCTCCCGAGAATGATGGGTGCATGCTCATCTGCTTCACAATCCAAAACAATAAAGTCAGCGGGAAAAATAAATTTATCAACTTTTACCAGTATGTCCTCGATTTTTCCCTCTGGATGCACATAGGATCTGTCGGCTAGCTGTAGCATAACTGTTGTAGGTCTTACCTTCCCGATTCCTAGTTTCTAGAAAACCGATTTAGGCATCAAGTTTATGCTAGCCCCAAGGTCGCATAATGCTTTCCCGACATAGTGATTTCCAATAGAACAGGGTATTGTGAAACTTCCGGGATCTTTCAACTTGGGTGGCATACGATTGTGCAACATTGCCATGCATCCCTCTGTTGCGGCAACTGTTTCAAACTCTCCTAGCCTTGTTCTCTTGGACACAATGTCTTTAAGAAACATGGAATAGTTTGGCATTTGTTCAATTGCTTCCACCAATGGCAAGTTGATGTGGACTTGCTTTAGGATATCAAGAAACTTCGTGAATTGGTATTCTTGCTTTTGTCGCTTCAACCTTTGTGGGAATGGTGGTGGAAGTCGGATATCTTCGATCCTTTCATTGGTTTGGAACCTGGTTGATGGCATTGCCGGGACAATTGAAGTTGCCGAGGCATGCTTATCACAAGTTGCCGAGGCATGCTTATCACAAGTTGCCGAAGCATCCTTATCGTCGGTTGCCGAGGCAATTCCTGGTTCAGCATCTGAGGCTTTGCTGCTAGGTTCGTCTCGATCTTTTTATGGATTTTTTTTTGATGAGCGGGTTTGAGCCTCTCTAAGTTGTTGGCCACTTATAGTGGTGATTGCCTTACATTGCTCATGGCCAGTTCCTCTTGCGACTTCAGTATCGCTAGGTAAACCTCCTTGCGGTCTAGTAGTCAGATTTTGAGCAAACTGTCCGACTTGATTTTCCAATGATTTGATTGCCGCCTCTTGGTTTTGCAATCTCATCTCGGTCCTGTTAATAAAAGCATCAGTTCTTTTTATGAAGTTACTATTCTCACCATATAAGATTCATTTTTCATCATAAAAGCATTTAGAGAATTTTCCAAAGAACTAGATGTTGTCGGTTGTTCTGCGCGTAATCATTGCCGTGGCATATTCTGCTGGAATCCCGATGCTTGTGCATTCTGATTGTTCTAGTTTAGAGCATTGTTGGGATTACTCCATGAAAAATTCGGTGCTTCTTCCAATTTGGATTGTATGTATTGGACATCACATTGTTGTTCCGATTGTAATTCCCACATAGAAGTTCGGATTCGAATTTTGCATACATTCGGAAGAATCATGGTTATCACCACATAACTCACAAAAAGAATTCATTACCTTGACTTCATGTGTGTTGTTTGGTTTTTGCATGTTCGGACCATCTTGGTTAAAGTAGCCAATTGTGCGAAATTGAATCGATGATCCTAGTTCATGTATTGTGGCTTAGCGTCTAACTCATCCTCTTCTAGTAGAGGGGAATTGATAATCATTCTTGGCCAGCCTATTTAGAATTTGCATTGCTTCCTCCGGCGACTTATCTAGAAGTATGTCGTTTACCGAGGCATCTAGCATCATCCTTGTTGGTGTATTCACGGTGTTGTAAAACATTGTTACTTGAGTCCACACCGGGAATCCATGTAGGGGGCATTTGTGTAGAAGCTCTCTATATCGCTCCCAAGCCTCGTACATGGATTCATCATCTGCTGCTAGAAAAGAAGTAATGTCGTTACGAAGCTTATCAGTCAAATTTGTAGGATTAAACCGAGCAAGGAAATCACGACGAAGATCGGTCCAAGATGCTATTGATCTGGCAGGAATGCTATTCAACCATGCTTTCGCCCTATCCCTCAGTGAATAGGGGAATAATCTTAATCGTAAGACATCGAGGGTGACTCCTTGTATTTTGAACGAGTTACAAATATCGAGGAAAGATTTCAGATGTTGCCGTGCATCTTCAGTTGCTGAGCCGCCAAATTGACCAATTGTGTTGATCATATTAAACATTACCGGTTTTAACTCAAAGTGGTCGGCTTCAATTTCAGGTGCGACAACTCCTGGATTAAGTCCATCAGGATCTTATTCAAGATAGTCTCGAATAGTTCTGTTTCGTGCAAGAATCACTCCTCCTCCTGTTGGAACATCTTGATTCAAATTGCCATCTTGATTAGCCATTGCTACTCTTATCCTTCGTCTAAGTCTTTGTAAGGTTCGTTTGATTTCTGGATCAAAGGGATATTCTGGTGTAGTGGGTCTCGCCCTGTCATATACCAATGCAAAACCAAAGTTTGTTAGCCCCTTTGAATCTTAAACAAGAAAAGTAAAAAGAAAGTGCAAGAAAATAAAAACAAAGTCGCTATTGCCAATCCCCGGCAACGGTGCCAAAAACTTGTTGCGCGTAATAAGTGCTACGCAATTGTGCAAGTATACACGTTTCAAGTTATAGTATAAAAGATATCGTCTCCACAGGGATTGGTGCCAATTCAAGAATCTAGTCTTTTGCACTGTAAAAAGTAAAAACACAAATAAAGGATTATAGGAGTTTAACTAATAACTAAACTAGAAGGCAATAAAGTAAAAGAATAAATGAGATCAATGAGAGAGATAGGCCAGGTTATCGTGAGTTGAGGTGTGATATCCGATTGGATCGTCTTGGTAAAAGAGTGCACGGGCAACTCAGTTGCCGTGGCAACTTGCACAACGGGGTTGCCTTGGCAACTAATCGATGGTTGCCTGGGCGACTAGTTGGGCAACTACTTGGGCGTCTGGGCAGCAACCTTCAAGGTTCGGCAGAACGTTCTTCAATGGTTTCTTCTTATCCCTAAGTCGAAACTCTAGCTACTTGTGCATGCCTTGATAATACATCCCTGCGTGAATCAAGGGTGAACAACAACCAATCTTGCGCTCCTCTTAGCCGTTGAAATCCTTAACTTATTCCTAAGCCGGATTAATCTTCATCATCAATAGATTGAATAAAGATCATATTCATTCGTTTCTTGAATCTAACTCTCCCGATATTAGATAAATAGATGAAGTTACGAGATCCTCTCCCAATTCACTCGCAAACAAGAATAAGAACCAAGAATGAATAAACCTTGAATAGAAAAGTGCAAACTCTTGTTACCTAAACAAAATCCAATAGTTTCTCACAACCACAAAACACAATAACCATAGCCAAATAGATTTAGTTCATGGCTACGTTCCAAAGAAACATAAGATAAATAATCCCTAGCATGAACCTAATTGAACAAGGAAGAAAAAGATGAAGAATTGAAGCTTGTCGAAATCCTCCTTGCCCTAGATGCTTGTCGAAAATTCTCTCCTCTTTCTCTCTTTTAGTTGTCGAAATTCCCCTCTAATTTATAGGGCTAGGTCAATCTCATTCTTTGAGGAGGAAGTTAAGTTGGAATTAAATTATCTTTAAAGAATATAATTCTTTATTATAATTATATTCCTACTAGAATTTCTCCTATCTTCTTGGAATTTAATTCTTCTTTAATCTCTTCATGGAAATCAAATTCCTTTGGGATTTGGCTTTGCTCCACGTCATCTTGGGCTTGTCTAGTCATCAATTTCGACTACTATATCACATTGTTCTTTGTCGACAATTGCCCTGGCAACTGGCTCGACGTCTCCTTCATGCATTGCCCTGGCAACTAGCTCGACATCTCCTTCATGTATTGCCCTGGCAACTAGCTCTAGCCTTGCTTTGGCAAGTGATCCTGCACATACACACAAAACACACCAAAGCAGCATCTTTTCCCACAAAAACTACCAAGTTAAGTAATCAAGCTCAATGATGGAAGGAAACATGGATTAATGCATGAATGGCTAATTATGCAACTAATATGAGCCTAAGTCTAACAATAATATGAGTAAAAAGGGTAAGAAAAATAGTACTTTTGAACACTTATCAGATCTCATGAGTCAAGTGAATTGTTTGGCTATCATAGCCAACTCCTTATCTTCCTCCTCGCTAGAATCACTCTCATCATAAGATGCTTTGAGAGCGATTCATATCTTCTTCTTCTCCACTTCCTTCTTCTCGACCTTCATTTCTTCTTTCTTCTTTTTTATCTCTTTCTTTCTTCATTATCTCATGGGTGAGAAGAGACCCCATGAGAGCATCAAGCTTTAGCATCTTGAGATCCATCGCTTCTATGATGGTCGTTCTTTTACCGTCCCAAGACTCAAAAAGTGGGTAGAGAAGTTTATGAACTAGCTTCTCATCCGGGATGATTTCTCTTAGACCCTTGAGGCCATCGACAATAATGGAGAATCGTTCGAACATTTTGGAGATTTCTTCATCCGGATCCATCTTGAAATTTTCATAGCTCAAATTAAGAAGCCCAATCTTGGTCTCCTTAACTTTATTAGTGCCTTCGTATGTGATTTCTAGCTTGTCTAATATTTCTTTGGCACTTGAACAAGATGACATCTTGGAGTACTCGTCCGGTCTAAGTGAGCAAAATAGCTTATGCATTGCCCTTATCATTGATTTGGAGCTTCTTCTGATCTTCATCGGTCATCTCGTACTTGGACTTCGAAACTAATCGATCACCTTCTCTCTTAATCGGGATTGTTGGCCCATCTTCCACTACATCCCATATGAGGTAGTCATGGGATTTGATGAAGAACTTCATAAGGTTTTTCTAATAGGTTATCCTCATTGAAGTATGGAGGTTTGGTGATGGATTGAGACTCGTACAAGTTGTTGCCGGAAGTGGATGCCATAGTTTTGACTTCAATTAATTGAATTACCTTCTAGGATCGCCTCAACGGTTGTTAGACCTTCGGTTGAGTGTGGCTGTGATACCAATTGTTAGGATGATTAATCAATGTAGATGGTGGCCAAGAGGGGTGAATTGGTAATTTTAAACTTTTAGAAGCAAATCGAAAGAGATAGACAATGAGACACAAGGGTTTATAGTGGTTCAAGCTTCTAACAAGCTCTACGTCCACTACCTTAGCTTCCTACTAAGGATTTTCAACAATTTCACTATGAAATTCTTCCTATTTTCTAGGCTTAGGAGGCAACAATTACAAGTTCAAGCTTTCTACCCAAAGCTTTGAATAATTCACTCTCAATTACAAAGAAAGAAGTTTGGCAAATAAAATATCCTCACAAGATACAAATTTTGCCCACTTAAGATTTCTCACAACCCTAAACTTGAAACAAATATATACAAAGGAATTACACAAGTTGGGTGTTCAAGATAAGACTCTAAAAGCACAAAGGGTTGGATTTTGCTTGATTGCTTGAATGTTGATCAAAATAGATTCATTAGTTGTTGCAGTAGCTTTGGAGTCTTGTATTTATACCCTCTCATTGATTTCTAGTTGTTTGGGTGGTTGGAGTATTCAATGTAGCCGTTGGAGGGCTTCTTTCCCGCAATAAATGTTGTTTGCCAACCAACCGTATTGGTACACATAGGCCCATATCGATACCTGTTACAAGAAAAATATAGCCGTTATGTATAGGCATATCGATACACGGGAGACCATATCGAAACGATCATAGTGTAAAATAGGGGTCGTATCAAAACGGCAAGGCCGTATTAGTACGAGTTTTGCTCACTGGAATGTGACTTGAAAAATTGCATCGGTACGCCTAGGGCGTATCGATACGGGTAATTGAATATTTAAAAGTTCATTGATTCCAATGCTAACAAGGCAACGGTCGAAAATAATAAATACAAAGTTCTTGAAGATCTTGTCAAACCCTATCGATACGGCTGGAGCCGTATCGGTACGTTTAAAATTCCTTAAACCCAGATTTTAGACCGTATCGAAACAATGTAAGCTATATCGAAACACTTCACAAAAACGTTTGCCCAGATGAATATCGTATCGAAACGGGTGAGGTCGTATCGATACACATTGTTTAAAATACAGGCTAAGTTGAAGGCCGTATCGAAACGGGCTAAGCCGTATCGGTACGCTTTGCAAAACCAAATTCCAGTAGCCATTTTTCATATCGAAACACCAAGGGGTGTATCGATATGCATGGGCGTATTTGTGTATTTTGGCTTGAAACACTTAGAAAAACTTTGGGTTTAAGTTTTTAACTTAGGAAAACTTTTCCTTGTCATTTTGTGAGACTTTTGAGTACTTAAAAATTTATTCCCTTTTACAATTTAGTCCTTAAACACTTTGTTATATCAAAATCAAACATAGGTTTTGCACCACTACTAGCCGGCGGGATAAAAACCAACACCCCAAAAACCTTCACTTTCTTTCACCGAAACTGAAACTGAGCCTCGATGTTTAAACGAAACTGCCCTTTTTGTTCTTAAATCTAAAAAGAACGAAACGAAAAACCTTATTTTTTGTTTTGATTTAAAACGAGTTTCTTAAAAGAAACCCCTAAAATCTAGTTTTGAAATGCGAAAGGAGATAAAGAATGAAGCGACGACAATTCAAACAGGTGAAAAAAACTACTATTTCTTCCTTTTTTATTTCTATCTACTCGAAATGTAACAAAACTTGAGGAAAATACTTTTTTCCACTTGATTTTTTTAAAAATACCTCGTCTTCAGTTGCATGCATTTGCTTCGGGCTTTTATAGCCGTTTTTTACATTAACAAAACAAAAATAAAACCCAAAAATACTATTGGCTGTTGTGTTGATTTCTGATTTTTATACTTGCATGCACTTGAATCCTGGTGCCTTTTTTATTTGCAGGTTGCTCATACGGTAGGAGGAAGCCAGTAAGGCTTTTTTGGCCGGATGCGGAGGGGCAACATGCATGGCTTAGTTGCTGATGTGGCACCGTCATGGCGATGATGTGACAGAATATGAACCGATGTGGCTAGTGGCGCAGCCGTTGAGTTGGTCGGAAGACCAAGGGGATCCTGGAAGGTTTTAGAAGGCTAGCAGTTGTTGTTCTCCTTAGGGTTAGGGTTTCATTGCATTAGGGTTAGGTGCGTACCCAGGTCGGGTCAAAGGGATAGTGGATCGGTCGGGTTGGCTTGGTATATGAAATGTGGTTTAGGGTTTTAGGTAATCGGGTTTAGGTGTTATGGATTATGTGATTTGGGCTGATGTATTGGGTTTGGCAGATAATGGACATGGGGTAAGCAGATTGGGTTAGGGTATTTTGGGCTCATTTGTAAATGGATATATTTTTTTTGGACTGTTTTGTGGATTTTTGGTTTAACTAATTTGGATTTTAATTTTAAATTAGATTTGGTTTATTGTTTATTTACCGGACAAAAATGGTAATTATAGTGCCCAAACTATATTTTTTCTAGATAGGTGCCTAAACTTTGTTTTGGGCCAAAAAGATGTCTAACGTTTTCAATGTGCTCCGTCGTCACTGTCCGTTAACTTTTATCGTTAACTTCCGTTATATGACACGTGTCAACTTCTTAAATTTTCAAAATTATATTTAAAAAAATAAAATTTAATAAAATAAAATAACCTCAAATTTTACAAAATAGCCTCAAATTTTAAAATCTCTAATACCCAAAAACTCAAATTTTGATTTGACCTGATTTCGCCGCCGCCTATGACATTCGTCGTCGGAACATCACGACCATTTACCCCCACCACCTCGTCGTCGAAAATAGACCGATGTCGTGCGAAACGTCAAAATCGTCGAATAATTTATTCGAATGATTTATGACGAAAAGTGGCATAACGGACGATGAATGGTGTGTGAGTTGTTCAGCGAGGGAAATGAGCTTCATTCTGTCGTCAGGAACGCGGCCAACGCCGATGAGAGTGACCGAATTTGAGAGTTTAAGGATTTGAGGACTATTTTGGGATTATTTAAAAATATCTTAAAGTTTTTGATTTATTTTTTAAAAAATAAAATTCAGAAAATATTTAATACTGCCACGTGTCATATTTTTTATTAACTAATGAAATTTTTTAAACGGTTGATAATAATAATGCACCTATACAAAAACTTTAAAAATATTAAGTACCTATTCAGCCCTAAAAATATTTCTAACACCTATTAAAAAAATATAGTTTAGACACTTATCTACCACCAATTTTTAATTACAACTAAAATATATATTATCTCTCCTCCGTCCTCACACACATTTAGAAAAAGGGGAAAATTAGTAAATTATCAAAATATATATATATATAATAAATAAATTAAAGAATTTACTATAATAAATAGAAAAAAAAATCTCCGGGTTCTCTTCTCTTTCCTTGCTCTCTCTCTTGCTGCTACCCCTTTATTTTCTCTTTTGTCTCTGTTATCCTCTCTCTAGAATCTCAAGAGAGCTGCCATAGCCCCTATTTGAGCAAGCGAAAAGATAAGCTTATTGCATCCAGGTTCGTTTTCACTATTCAATCTATAGGATGTTTGTACGAATCTCTTTTGTTTTCCTTTTCTTTTTTTTTTAAGGCTTGATTTTGATTGGGGTTTTGGGGAAGGGGGGTTTGTGTTCGGCGATCTTTATTTTGTTCTTAGGGTTTAATTGTGCTTGAGGTTCATTTAATTGGGTCGTAATTTGATTCTTGTTTAATTTGGGTCTAATGGATTGATTCATGGGATTATAATTGGTTCATTTTGAGCTTGATTATTGATTTTATTAGTATTTTTTAAATTAGGGTTTTATAGATTTTTATTTTAATTTGGCTGATTGTAGTAGTTGAATGTCTAATTAAAATATGATAGATTCTTTAAATTAACATGTGTATATGTATATTTGAATATGAAAAACTTTTGTAACAATAGTATTTGAACCTAATATATTGTGTTTGTTTCAGTTGGTTTTGCGGAAATTTTAATGTAATCGGCCGTGGAAATTTGATGTAATTGTAGTTGTAGGTTTTATGATGCTTTGATTAAAAAGAAATTGGGATATATGCCTATATGGAAACGATGCTTCTAATTGTTTATATTTCAAGGGGAGGTGTAAGAGTTAATAATTTTGATTGGTTTTCTTATCCGGGTATTGTGTAGCAAGTGGAACTCAAGGAGCGTAGGAAGGAATTTTCTAGGGGAAATGGCTGCGGTTGCAAGTGAGGAGTCTGGAATGGTAAGGTCTGTGGAGGGGATTTCAAGCGGAGAGCCCTGTCAAACAGGGGAAGCGTTGGCAGAGTGGCGGTCTTCTGAGCAGCTAGAAAATGGAACACCTTCAACCTCACCCCCTTACTGGGACTCTGATGATGATGATGGTGGTGGTAAGCTTTTGGATCCCTCTCATGTTCAGTTGAATGCTCTTTATTCTTTTCAACATGTATTTGTGTTCTGTCTGTTTATTCTCAATCGTTATGAAGTCTATTGAAGTGTTAGGTTGAATCCTTTATAAATTAAACACCCAGTAAAGAAAAATGCAGAATGCAATGATTAAAAATTGGCTTGATTTTAGTTTCAGGTAGTCCATTGTCAATTCTTTGTAAATTTTGGAATTTAACTAAGCTTTTTTCTAATGTTTATAAATTACTGTTAAGTTCTTTTGAATGTATAAATGTACATGAAGCGGAGTACTAAGCAAGAAAGAAAATTTAGTACTTTAAAAAGGACTATAAGTTCGATAAAGCTCTTAATTTCATTTACCTTTAACTTTCCAATCAAAAAGCATATTGCATTTTATCATGCAATATAAAATTTTTTATACTGTAAATAGACAAAGCTAGTTATAAAATACTCTCAAAAAGATATATGATAATATGATTTAAATTAAAGATTTATATCCAATACATTAGCAGTGAAAACTTTTAGTTTTCACAAGTGCCTTAGTTTCAAGGTTTATGGACTCAATTTAGGGTGTAAGGTTTAATGGTTGGAATTTAGGAGCTAGAGTTAAGATTTAGGTTTAAAAGTTAGGGTTTAGGGCAATATATTGAGTATTTAGGTTTTAATCTATAAACAAAATTTTAATCCTAAACCATTTTAATCCTAAACCCAAAATTCTATTCACAATGACTAAACTCTAAACTACTAAACCTAAACCCTACACCCTAAATCGAGTCCCTAAACCCTAAAACTAAAACGCTAGTGGAAACTACCGGTGTATCAAATAATTATCCATAAATTAAATCGTAATAGAAATAAATCAATTCAAGATTAATTTAAACTTAAATCAACTCAAATACGCTATATTGTATCAAAACAACTAAATTTAGTTCATGTTTTGAAACTCAACCAAATTAATTTGAATTTAATTTCGATCCAATTTAATTAATATTTGTATACATCATGTGTTATGCTTTAAGTTCAAATTGCACATTAACTCAATTAAATTAATTTAAATTTCATTTAATTAATGTTATTTTTGTGTGGTCCCCACCTTTGACCCAAGTTAGTATGTAAAACACAATAAAAAAAGAAAAAAGAACAAAAAAATTAAAAAGGCGCGCCTTGGCACCTCAGCGCTTGGTGCGCCTCATTGAAGTCACCTCTCCTAGACCCAATTAGGCGTTTTACCCTCGCCCCGCCTTAGCGCCTAGGCGCGCCTCAGATGCGCCTTTTTAAACACTGGGCGTATTGACTTTATCTTCCTCATGCATAATACCTTAGGAGAAAGAAATAACACGAGAAGTGAAAGGGCTAGCTTGCTAGTAGATGATGTGTGTTCTGAAGTGAACTATTTCGCTAAAAGCACAATGAAATTTGAAAAGAAGAAAAAAAGCACAAATAATTCTTTGTTCTAGACGTTTTCTCATCTAGAATTTTATATATATTTCAATTTAAGTATGAACTGTTTGGCATGTAGTTTTATCGTTCTTCCTTTCTTTCACTACTAAAAACGAGTTTATTTCTTTTTAAAAACAGGTTAATATAATAGGTTGCTCTTAGATTGTGCGTGCTCTAAACTATTTTTGCGTAACAAATTACAAATTAAGTTGGATTAGGGAATAGTTATCAAGAAATCTCACTTTGCACTTTCCATATATTTTCATTTTATGTATGAAACTTTTGGTATATGTTCTTGTTTTTCTTCCCATTTTTTATGATTAAAACTTCTTAAACTGAGTTCACTTACTTTATAGGGCCAAAACCTTCTGAACTATATGGAAAGTATACGTGGAAGATAGAGAATTTTTCACAGATTAACAAAAGAGAACTTCGTAGTAATGCGTTTGAAGTTGGTGGCTACAAGTGGTATGGGGCTAAAATATTACTGGCTGTTGTTTTCTACTTTGCTTTGTCACATTCATAATTGTCATTCTGGAATTCCTGTTCTTCCATTATTGGAATACTGTGGTGAATATGTTCTTGTACACACACAGATTAATCTTTTAAACTTTCTAATAATCCAATCTTTGCCTTAAATAAACATATGCTTTGTCAGCTGGGAAAATTCACCAGTTCCAATTTGAGCATTTTTCCATGGTTGACAGGTACATCTTAATTTATCCACAAGGTTGTGATGTTTGCAACCATCTCTCATTGTTTCTCTGTGTTGCTAATCATGACAAACTTCTCCCAGGTTAGATATTATTGATAAATTACACATTGGATTTATTATCAATAATCTTGTCTTATGTTATTGAACTTATATTATTCTTCGCTCTATTTGAGACAGGTTGGAGTCATTTTGCACAGTTTACAATAGCTGTTGTGAATAAAGATCCTAAGAAATCAAAATATTCTGGTGGGTTGGCTCAAATTTAGTTCAGTTGCGGCATTAGAGATCATGACTTATCAGTGACATTCTGTGGATTGCAGATACTTTACATCGATTCTGGAAGAAAGAGCATGACTGGGGATGGAAAAAGTTTATGGAACTTTCAAAAGTTTATGATGGATTTATAGAATCTGACACGCTTATCATAAAAGCTCAAGTTCAAGTCATCAGGTAATTTATTGATTAGAGAATTGTCTCTGGTGCTTCATTCAATATAAGTCCATGTTGGTGGACGTGTGTGTGTTGGATATGGTATATGTCTGGCATGATTATGCTCAATTTTTTTAATCAGTTTTTCCTTGTATATAGAGGGTCATACCCCTATATCCATGTTCGCATATATGTCGGTGTCGGCTATGGGTACTTCAAGAAAAATGAGGAGTTGGAGTAACATATTTAGTAGCAGCATATATAGATTTCGAATGCTGTTCTTCATGCTTATCAACACAACTTTTTCAGTCCTAGTTTTCAGTAAATATAAAAAATTCAGGGTGAAACTCTTGATCAATAATTGTTTCATTCTGCCTTTGTACTGTATCTTTTATGATAAAGTAGGCTTATTAATAAGACCATACTGCAAGAAGGCTCCTTGCATTGAGTGGTTTCCACGCTTTGAAATTATGGCCTTAGTATGCTACAATCAAGTTGCCTCGCTGTGGTAATTTGTGGACGCCCTATTTAGTTTTTTCCATATTGAGCAAACTTAATGTTTTGTTCTGGATTAGTAGGGAGAAAGCAGACCGGCCTTTTCGTTGCCTTGATTGTCGGTATAGGAGAGAACTTGTTAGAGTGTATTTGACAAATGTAGAGCAAATTTGTGGCCGTTTTTTGGACGAGAGACAGCAGAAGCTAGGGAAGTTGATAGAGGACAAAGCTAGCTGGTCAAGGTAAATGATTTTATACAAAGTCTTTTAATGACTTGTTACTCATCTAGAACACTAAAGATGTTATGTTTGAATCTTTCCTTTTAGAGGATTTCTTATGATTGCTTTCTGTTGTTCCTATTACCATTGCCTGATGTTCTGATTAAGTTTTAATCATTTTTCTTACTGCTTCAAATTCCTTATTGCCTTGACATCATGTATCAAAATTAGCCTCAATTTTTTGTGACTAAATGGTTTTTCTTTTATGTTTTTCTTCATGTTCTAAATTGCATATATTTGGTTATTTTATTTCTAATCATGTCATCACTTATTATCCTTTTTGCCTTTCTTCTCATCTAGTTCTTTGCAATTGTTGCAGCTTCTGTGCTTTCTGGTTGGGGATTGACCTAAATGCCAGGCGCCGGATGTCCAGGGAGAAAGCAGATGTGATTTTGAAAGTAGTTGTGAAACACTTTTTTATAGAGAAGGAAGTGACATCTACTTTGGTGATGGATTCACTTTATAGTGGGCTGAAGGCACTAGAAGGCCAGAGTAAGGGCAAGAAAGCAAATTCAAAATTATTGGATGCCGAAGAAATGCCACCACCAATTGTTCATGTGGAAAAAGATATGTTTTTGTTAGTGGATGATGTGCTACTACTTCTAGAAAGGGCAGCTTTGGAACCACTACCTCCAAAAGATGAGAAAGGTCCTCAAAACCGAACAAAGGTAAATTTCTTAATATTGATGATAGATTATATAGTAAGAACATTACATGCGTTTAAGGAAGCATAGAATAATTTGTTAAGTTCCATTTTAAATTACTTTTCCATTGACAAATACATATCTAGTAGAATTTTTTTACTAAATGTCCGAATAGATGAGTTCTGTCTTGTCGAAAAAGATGCTTTTTCTTCCTTAGAAGCTAACGCTATTCCCGTATACCTCACTGTTAAAGATAATTACATCCCTTCACATAACATATTTAATCTGGCATTTTTACAGCAACCAAAAGCAAAGCTTTTCCTTGTCTCAGCAAGTCTTTTCATTTTTATGCAGGATGGAAATTCTGGGGAGGATTTCAACAAGGATTCAATTGAGCGTGATGAGAGGCGTCTTACAGAATTGGGTCGCAGGACAGTGGACATATTTGTTCTCTCTCATATTTTCAGGTTCCATGCTTTTTGATTATGAATTAAACTAATAATAGGTTTTTTATTTCTCTCTTTATGTGTGGAAATACTGGTATGTGCTCTCGAAACTAGTATCAGCTACTAAATGAATATGCATGTATAAATATGATGATTCATTTGTATGCATCTAATATTTTCCTGTTTCTCCTATCATCTAATGGACCCAAGCGAGTTATATATATAACATTTATTTTTGGGGTGACTGGAAAATATATTTTAAGAAACAAATGGAAGGTAAATATTTTATGAGAGCCACTATATAATTTAAATGGATCTCTCTATTTTTCCCATACATTTCTTTGATAGTTGCAAATTTTACTCTTACTAAATGAATACTGAATTTTCTTGCATAATGCATCTGTATGATGTGTCTGTATATCTGCATGATGTGTAACACTATCCAGGATGGTATAGAACAGAAGTGTATTCCTACCAGCTAAAATAATTCTTCTAGAAATACGGTAACATCTTATTTTCTGATGGATGTTTATGTGCACAAATTTTGGTGGTAATTGATTTTGTACTCCTTTATATGACTTTTTCTGTCAGCTGCCCTAATTTTTTGCTTGCTTACAGCAACAAGATTGAAGTTGCCTATCAGGAAGCTGTTGCTTTGAGAAGGCAAGAAGAACTAATCCGTGAGGAAGCTGCCTGGCTGGCAGAAAGCGAGCAGAAGGCTAAACGAGCACAGTCTGAAAAGGAGAAAAAGTCAAAGAAAAAACAGGTATAATCCTTGTTGTTTACGACATGATAGAATCAGTTATCCTGAATATACTCGCCTTGGACCACCTGAGCAAAACCTAATCAAATAAAATATTGTTTTGCATATTCAAAATTTATTTTATCTGGTTATTATCTGAAACATTCCTTAATTTACTTCGGAAGCAATTTGAAGTTTGTGTGTTGTGTCCTTATATGTATATATATATGGGTTTCCATTCTAAAAAACAAGTTAAAGAGTGTGGAGACTAAATTTGTAAACTTTTCTGAATGTGATGTATTTCCAATGCTTACATACTGCAGGCTAAGCAAAAACGGAATAGTCGGAAAAACAAAGATAAGGGGAGGGAGGAGAAGCCTATCGTGGCAGCACAGGAGAAGCACCAAGAGGACCACTCCAATGATGAAACAGAAGCCTCAGTGATGGGGGAGGAGCAGCAAGTGCCCGAAAAGGTTGATGTTCTGGGTGATGTTTCTGATTCAGTTGATGCTGCCACGGAAGTTCTTCTGCTGGACTCAGAAGACAGGGATACCTGCCCTGTTAATTGGGATACAGATACATCAGAAATTCATTCTACCGCAGAAGCCTGTACCCATGGAATAAGTGGACTGTCATGTGTACAGAATGGAGTAGCTGATAAGAGGAGCCCATCTATAATGGATGATAGTTCATCGACGTGTTCAACAGACTCAGTACCATCAGTGGTAATGAATGGTCCGTATAAAGGGAACTCATTTTCAAACCACAATAAAAAATCACTGATCAGGTAAAGTATTGCTTCGGTTTCTTTCAGTGCATCTGGATGATAAGACTAGATATTTATCTCATCAGGCTCTTCAAATTTGTAGAGGAAGGAACCAGCAAAGTAAAACAGTAAGCGATGGCAGTAGTTGGACTACAGAATCTGATAATCGGCCTTCTTGTCCTGCATTAGATGCAGTGCATCAAAATAATGTTTCTGGTAAGGCTGGTGAATCTGAGTTTGAGGCTGCTGTTTCCTCTTCAGTTCAGACAAAGTGGGCCGAGCAGGATATTGTTAGGAAGGTGGTGCATATTTATGTTCCATCTCATTAAGTTTTTAACTCTTTCCGCCACTTCCAATGTTGTATTTTTATGATTGACATTTATTTTCTCAATGTTATATAGGAAGAAGTTTTGCTGCAAAAGAAGACAAGCACCCAAGATTCAGTTGATTTAGAAAGACCTAAAGAGAACACAGCTGCTGTACCATCCTCTCCAAGAAGCCCTTCCAGAAATCTGCCATCTGCCCAGTTTAGGTCAGAGTACAGGAGTGCTGGTGGTGTAGATTCTATGCCGGTTAGGAAGACTTTAACAAACTGCCTGCAACAGAGTGATCAACCTGCATCTTCAAGTATATCAGTCCAAATAACTGGTGTATTGAAACCAGAGACTCAGAAGACTGCAGCTCCGAAACCAACTGAAAAACCTATGACCCCACAAGTGCCTGTGATGTCAAGGCCCTCCAGTGCTCCCCTGATTCCTGGTTCTAGGCCAATTGCTCCCGTTGTTTCTATGGTTCAAACAATGCCTTTACTTGCTCGATCAGTTAGTGCTGTTGGCCATTTAGGTCCTGACCCATCCCCAGCTGCTAGTTATGTTATGCAATCTTACAGAAATGCCATAATGGGTAACCATAATGTTGCTTCTAGTTCAGCTGGTTTTACTCGTTCCAGCTCCCCTTGCTCAGCAGTCAACCCATTGCCAGCATACTCGCAGCCGCCTGCCTTTGTTTCTACTCCAATGTATATGCCCCAGAATTCTGAGAAAATGGAGGAAAATTCTGTCCAATCAGGCCTTCCATTTGGTGGCATGCTCACTAGGGAAACCGTTCGGAATGCTCCCCACTGGATAGAGAGTTTTCGTGGAGGTAGCAAGAGGAGCATGCACTCTGATCCCTTGCTTGGTGAGATTGAAAATCTTGATTTGTACCAGTCTGTGCATAATGGATCCCGGGAACACTTCTCAATGGAGTTTCCAGCCTGTACAACTGGGCGTCAAACCCAAGGTGTATTGGCAGATGAGTTTCCTCACCTTGACATCATTAATGAGTTGCTTGATGAGGAACACAATGTTGGTAGGAGAGTAGCAGGCTTCCCTGCTCTTGACAATGGATCACGTTTATTAAATCGGCATTTTTCTTTTCCATCTGATTTGGGCTTGTCAGAGGAGATGGGATCCTCAAGTGGCTCATGCAGGTTTGAACGAGCACGGATTTACCATGATGACAGGTTCCAACGAGGTTACAGTAGTTCCTCAGGCAACCATTTTGATACACCAAGTGAGTTTATTCCACATGCTAGCCCCCTACCTTATGCCAATGGACAACAAATTGATGGATTGGTCCCAACCCGGTGGCAAATGGCATCTACCGATCTGTCTTTACTTGGCATGAGGAGTAGAGACGGTGAAAGTTCCCCATACTACAGCCCAGAGTATTCAAATATTGCCTGTGGCATCAATGGCTATATCGTATTCCGACCTTCAAATGGGTTCTGAAAAGAGGTAAAACAATGGAGTTTTCCTCAAATTTGAATGTTGCTTATCTGATATAATAATTGATTTGAGGAAAATTTTATGGGGTCTTAGATTTGGAGTGAGTTTGTAATCTTTTCTCATAAGTAAAACATTTTGTAAAGGGTGTTTCTACTGCTGCCTTCTTTACTCGAGTATTTCAAGTTTTATCAGAATTGATGCTTTCTTTCAATTTTCTTTTTCCTGCTTAACATTTTCGTTTCCTATTTTTTTAAACAAGTGATTCTATCCAGGTATACATACTTTTAAAGCGTCAATAGGTACTTGTTCTTTGAAAAATAATTAATATGTACCTGTACAAATGTCCAATGTGGTACGACTAGATTTTTTTTTTTCTTTTTTAATTGAGAGTTATTCAAATTTGATGGAATTACAGATCTTTTATGTCGCATTTTATTTTTATCCAAGTAATTTGGTCATTGACAGTGGAATATATGAACCTGAACGTCGATGTTCGTTTATTTATTTTTGAAGGCGTTCATGATTGATTCATGTTCGTTTAAATTTTTAATATGATGTTCATGTTTATTTATTTTTTATAAAGTTCATGTTTGTTTGTTTAATGTTAGAGAACATGTTTAACGTTCGCGAACATGTTTGCTTATATTCGTTTATAGGATTGTTAGCATGTTTGTTTATATGTTTGCCAAAACAATGAAATTATAGAACTAGTCCTTAAGATCTTTAGACTTCATAGTTTGAACTCTAAAGTATTATGTGTTTTCAATTTGGTCCTTACCTTCACCAGTATTTATAGTGTAAAAAAAGGAAATGGAGAATCGGATAAACAGCTTGTTCGTGAACATAAATATACCGAACACATTTATGTTCGTGTTTGTTTGTTTATTCAACGAACATAAAAATTTTGTTTATATTTATTTAGCTTAATAAATGAACATAAACAAATAATATACGAATGGTTCACGAATAGTTTGTTGAACGCTTTGTTCATTTGCGCCCTAATCATTGATTTCTTTGTTTCTTTGATTACTTATTTGTTCTATGTTTATTTTGATCGAACAGAATTCACATGTCCCTCGACCACAACGGTATACGTGTAAATTTAATTTTTCTTTTTTTTAATAAATTTCTTTTTTATAATTTAGTCTTTTAGTTTATATTTTATTAAATCTGATCCTTCAAGTTTAAACTCTTTACAACTTTTTTCTATCGATTCTTTGATTCCTTTATACTTCGATCAATAATTTATCCTCAAAATCCCTTCTTTAAGAAATAAGATTGTAAATATATTATAATTTTAAATAATATTTAATTTATTTAATAATATTATAAATTTTACTTATACATCTTAAAAAGAATACGGGAAAATTTATATGCATATTGTATATAGACAAATAAAGTCTTTAAATTAGAACCAATCAATATCATAATATTATAAATAATTATAATTAAATTTGAAAAATATAGTCTTTCAACCATATGATGAATATACAAATAACTAGTATATATATATATATAGTAACACCCCAAAATCGACTGACCCAATTGGAGAAACCAAGGTATCAAATTGGGCCACCAAAACGACCGGCCAATTTTTTTCTTTAAAAACTTTTGCTTAGCCAAGAATTAAAAAACATGCCTATAAAGATATAATAATTAAAAGTTAAGCATGTGTTTAAACCAAATTACAAAATCAAAGCTCCGAGTATAGAACACTTGTGTATCAAAATAATAATAGTAATAAAGTTACATACCCAAAATACGGCAAGCAAGGTTGTAACATCCCCTTCCCGACCTGGTAGGAAACAGGATCGGAATATGTTACCGGAAGTCAATACGATAATCAATACAGTCTTTTATTCAAAATTAATCTGGTTATCGATGCGATACAATGATTAATACATTAAGTCCGTAGTTCGTTATGATACAACAATTATCCGTTTGGACTAATTTTAAACTTTTACAAGTTTTAGGGATTAATTTGTAATTTTCAATAAATTATGGGTCCATTTCAGAAATTAAGCCTACCACAATGTAATTTGAGCTATGAACGGTGATCCTGCAAACTTTTGTATCAATCAGAGTTCAATTACTAGCTCAATTTTAGCCTTGCAAGATTTAGCGACCTGATTGAGAATTTCCGGAATTTATTTTAGATCTTATTAACAGAATTAACGATATGGGTATCGGTAAGCATTGGGCTGTACAGATACAGTTTGAATGAGTTCGGTAAATTTGTCATGACAACAAGGTGTCGTACCAATAAGATATACCCCGTATCGATACTCTGTGTTCAATGAGACTTAGGAATTTACAAATTCAAAAGGCCATACCGATACAGGTATAACCGTATCGATATGCCTAGACCATGATTGTTAAAACGGTTAAGTCTACTGTACCCGTACCGATACTGGGCATCAGTAAGCAATTGGCATTTTTTTTATTATTATTGGGTTTTGATAAGGTGTATTGGTACCGTATCGGTACCGAGCTACAGTAATTTTCCAGATTCAAAAATCTATACCAATACGCCTCGAGCCGTATCGATACGCCCTTTAGCCTAAGTTCAATTATGCAAGCCCGTACCGATACATCATCACTTGTATCGGTACGGCAAGGTTTGTAATGCCAATTTTTATATAATTTATTAGCAAATTACCCAACCAAACCATGTCCAAATCCAGTGAAACTTTACCAACAAGTTTGTTTAATCTAAATCTATTAGCATGCCAAATTTCAGGACTAAACGAATCTATTTACTACATTTTTACCTTTTTTAGGCCAAATATGCATATTTTTGTCCATTTTAAGCATTTTCAAAAGGTCATTTTAAGCCCTTAAAGCATACAAATGCCATACACAACGTACACGCATCAAAATAGCCAAAAGTGACTAGACCCATCAATATGCCACCATCCTAGGAGTTTATAGGGACGATATACATTACTTCAAAAGCATGGTGACTTGTCAAAACCTTTAATTACCCCGATCTCAAACAAAGACCTTCTTTAACCTGAAATGCATGAAAAATGAATGCATTAGGCATACTTTGCCTAGCGAGGTAGTCATGAACGATTTTAATGGTAGCAAATGCATTTACACCATGCTTCCATAACAACAATGGCAATACTATGGCAACATGTCCAATGTTTATATTCCATGCAATAACAATAATCAATGCAACAACAATATTTAGGCAATAACAATAATCAATATCAATAGGTTTCCTTGGATCAATGTAAGGAGTATGTATACATGAATTCCTACACCGCAACAAAATCAATAGTGGTTTAGTCCCTCTGCTGCAACAATATGACCAAAACACATCATACCTCTGTTGCACCACAATAAAGGCCGTAGCCTAAGGAACGTAGTCCACCCATACCAATAAGCTCATGAATTCTTTGGCATGTCAATTGTATCCAATTCCACTCGAATGAAAGGTTCGATAACAATAATTCGATAGCAATAATTTCAATAGCAACAGTCTGGTAACAATAATTTCATAACAATGGATCAATAGCAATAGTTCATTAACAATGAATCGATATCAATAGTTCAATAGTAATACTTCAATGACAATAAGCAATAATAGTGATTCGGTAACAATGATTCAATATTAATAGTTCAATGATTCTATATGTCAATGCTTTAATGATGTCAATGACAATAACAATGATTCTACGGACATCGTTTCAATACAAGGCTTACTGGTACTTACCAGTATGACCATCAATGATGTTCAACACAATATTCCTTATACATGGAGTTAGATATGCAATGTTCAATATCCATGATACAATAATGATCTCCAATAATCAATATGGCCTTAATCAATATTTTAGTAATATCTATACTATACAATGATGCAATAGCCAATATGTCAATGCATTGAACTTACCTAAGCTTGACAATAGTACCTCCTACGAGGTTTCAATACAACAATACCTTGAGACAATGTTAGCAATGCAATAAACAATAATAATGAAATCGGGAAAAACACCAGCTAATCTTGAGGCTCCGACTACACTCACCTTAGCTTCTGAAGCTCTCAATGCTTTCAGATTACAATCCCTTTGTCCTTAGCCTTCGAAGGAAATGATGGACCTTCCTTCTCCAACACTTGAGATAGGTAAAACTTTAGAGAAGTGTTAGAATCAAAACTATAACTCAAAATCAATATTCAAGCTTACAATAGCTATTTGCCAATAATTTTCCATGGATTTTAAGATTGAAGATCATAGGTTTAGCCATAGAGCTTAGTAGCTTTAATTCAAAATTAAACCTCAATCTTTCATGGATTCATGAAATTATTTAGGGGCATTATCTCACTGAATCAAGGGATAACCAACGATGTATAGAAATCAAAGAAAGCTTAAGCCACCAAGGGAGGTGCTTGCTTGAGCTAAAGGTCGAAGATAGCAATGGTGATGCTTGCTTGGTCTTGGGGAAAAAGATGAGGATTGAAGAATAGGGTCTCTTGGGAACAAAATAAATGAAAGTGTCTTAAAACACATTAGTCTTGCTTCTCTTATCAACCGATGGGCTTTCCCTCCCCAAAGGGTAAACTTATTTTATTAATTTCATCATCTTTTATCCTTTCCTTTATTCACAATAATAATTAACCACAACCCAAAGTCCAATCTTCTTACAAATCCCATGGAGTTCACGTGAACTTATCCTAAGCAAAGAGGTGAATCATCCTCAAAATGGGATAATTACAAGGGTTGTCCTTCAACTCTCCAAAGTTCACACTTTTGCCCCTAAACTTCTAACTTTCACAATTTAGTCACTAATTTGTTTTCAAAGAGTTCAATTAGGTCCAAGTTCTATAAAACGACTCAATTAGAGCCTAATACGGTATAATTGACTATATGATTTAAGTCAATACAATAATTGGACCTTTACAGTATATAGAATTTCTGATCGCGGGAACTCTATTCCAACTAGACCGATTTTTGGGGTGTTACAAAGGTCCTATGAATACATATACTCAATCTAAAAACTAAGATAATGTACTTTGATAGAAATGGTGTTGGGTAATCATCTTTGATCTGCTTATCAGTCGTAAACCAAATCTACTAACCTACGAACGAAAACTATTCGAGCACTGAACTTAACAAGCGCAAATGAGACAGTTCTACTTTGTTATACTTATTGCATGTTATAAACATAATGTCACGGGGCTAGCATTTTGACCTAGTGAACTATGCGGCCTTAGTCGATGTTCCTCAGACAAACAATAGGTCAGCCTAAATTTTCACTCTGGAAGATCAAATTCTTCTAAGGCACTAAGAACACTGAATCATTCTAAGCTGAAGCAAACTATAGAGAATGGACTCATTAAACAAAATAAGAAAACCCAAAACACTGAAGAACAACATAGAGGATTTAGAGTAAATGCCTTGATTACTCAGAAGATAGATGATAAAAAATGAGGTGGGGAAGGCTTCTATTTATAGTTGAGTCCCCCTACATCCGACAGTCCCTAATGATTTACATTGACGGCCTAGATCAAAACCTACCAACCATAATGTTAGGATGATCAATCAATGTAGATGGTGGCCAAGAGGGGGTGAATTGGCAATTTCAAAAGTTTAGAAGCAAATCGAAAGAGATAGACAATGGGACATAATGATTTATAGTGGTTCAATCTTCTAACAAGCTCTACGCTCACTACCTTAGCTTTCTACCAAGGATTTCCAACCAATTTCACTATGAAATTCTTCCCCTTTTCTAGGCTAAGGAGGCAACCATTACAAGTTCAAGCTTTCTACCCAAAGCTTTGAACAATTCACTCTTTAATACAAAGAAAGAAATGAAAAATGAATAAAAGCCCCCACAAGGTAAATGTTTGCCCAATTTACAAGAACACTCAACCCCAAACTTGAATTAAAGATTATAATGAAATTAAACAAGTTGGGTACAAGGGTTTGACAATAAAAGCTCAAAGGGTTGGATTTTGCTTGATTGCTTGAGTGTTGATCAAAGTAGGTTTATTAGTTGTTGCAGCAGCTTTGGAGTCTTGTATTTATACCCTCTCATTGAATTCTAGCCGTTTGGGTAGTTGGGGTATTGAATATAGCCGTTGGTGAGCAAGTTCCAGCAATAAATGATGTCTGGTCACCTACCGTATCGGTACACGTAGGCCCGTATCGATACCTGTTGCAAAACAAATATAGTCATTGTGTATATCCGTATCGATATACGAGATACCGTATCGAAACGCTCACAGTGTAAAATTAGGGGTGTATCAAAACAGCAAGGTCGTATCGATACGAGTTTTGCCCACTGGAATCTGAGATGAAAAATTGTATCGGTACGCCTAGGGGCGTATCGGTACGGGTAACGAAAAAATTAAAAGTTTGTTGATTCCAATAACTGACAAGGCAACAGTCGAAAACATTTAATGCATACCGTATCGAAACATCTGGGACCATTTCGGTACGTTTAGAAATTCTTTAAACCCAGATTTCAAACTGTATCGAAACACTTTACAAAATCATTTTCCCAGATGAATGTCGTATCAAAACGGGTGAGGCTGTATCGATATGCGTCGTTTAAAATACAGGCTAAGTTTGAAGTCCGTATCGAAACGGGCTAAGCCGTACCGGTACGTTTTGCAAAACCAAATTCAGTAGCCAATTTCCGTATCGAAACACCAAAGGTTGTATCGATACGTCTGAGCGTATTTGTGTATTTTTTTGCTTAAAACACTTCAAAAATTTTTGGGTTTAAGTTTTTACCTTTGGAAATTTTTTCCTTGTCATTTTGTGAGACTTTTGAATACTTAAAAATTTATTTCCTTTTACAATTTAGTTCTTAAACACTTTGTTATATCAAAATCAAACATATGTTTTACAATCCCCTTTTTTGATATAACAAAACCAAAATGAAAATTTTTAAGTATCTTTAAAAAAATTCCCCCTTAATTTAAGACTAAAATGTTTGAAAAATTTTGGCTAACTTTTCTCCCCCTTTTTGTTAGATCAAAATCAATGCAATAGGGATAAAACATGGAAACAATAACAACTCCAAGCAATTAAATAAGCAACAATAGTTCAAGCAACATAGTTTAATCCAACTTAAATCCTAAAAACAAAAACCAAATACTAAAGCAATGATAAAGCATATGAGTTCATAAGAACATAAAAAATATAGGTTCATAATAATCCTAATATGATATGATATGTAATGTAAAATGTCTAAGGATCGATCCCATCATCTCCATCTTCGTCATCTTCATCCTCATCATCGTTGGCTTGAGGCCCAAGGGATTGACGCCACTCACCATGAAACGCGGTAAGAGTGAGATCCATAGAGTTTTGGTGATTTTCAATTGTCGTCACTCTTTCCTCCAAGCAAGTAGAGCATATATCAATAGCGGCAAACCCAGAATTCATGGTCGTGCGCAAGTTGGTGAATTGTTCATTGAGGTAAATCATGAGGGCATCAAGATTAGGTTGGGCCATCGGAGCTTGTGGAATGAGAGCCACTTGAGAAGCCGCCACTGGATTGGGTTGAACACCTCCCGAAAGATCAGTGTTCCTAATCCATTGTCCATTATGTACTTAGCTTGATTGATGAAGATTTCGTCCTTCATTTGCTTAATTTGAAGCCCCAAGAAGAATGAAAGCTCCCCATCATGCTCATCTCAAACTCACCTTGCATCAACTTAGAAAAATCTTGGCAAAGCAATTCATTAGTAAAACGAAAAATTATATCATCAACGTATATTTGAACTACTAAAATGTTTTTGCCATTTCTTTTAATAAAGAGTGTAGTGTCCACCTTTCCTTTTTCAAAGCCTTTTTCAATTAGAAAAGTTGATAATCTTTCATACCAAGCTCTAGGAGCTTGTTTCAAACTATATAAAGCTTTTGAAAGTTTAAAAACATGGTTTGGGTAATTTGGATCTTCAAAACCGGGTGGTTGTTCTACATACACTTCTTCATTAATAAAACCATTTAAAATGCACTTTTTACATCCATTTGAAAAAGCTTAAATTTATGAAAACATGCAAATGCTAAAAGCATCCTAATGACTTCCATTCTAGCTATGGGTGCATAGGTTTCATCAAAATCGATTCCCTCTTCTTAAGTGTAACCTTGAGCAACAAGTCTAGCCTTGTTCTCACTATGTTACCACTCTCATCTAGTTTGTTTCTAAAGACCCATTTAGTTCCTATAGTAGATTTATTACTAGGCCTATCAACTAATGTCCAAACTTGACTTCTCTCGAATTGGTTTAATTCCTCTTGCATGGCCATTATCCAATAATCATCATTTAATGCTTCTTTGACATTCTTAGGCTCTATGCATGAGATAAATGCTACATTACATGCAATTTTAAGAGAAAGTCTAGTGGTTACCCCTTTGGATGAATCACCCAAAATTTCACCACCTTTGACATAATTGTACTCTCTTGGGTAGCTCACTTCCTTTTCCTCAAGGATCATGTCCTTCAAGGCTTCTAGAGGTGAATCTTATGTTTCTTCTTCTTTGGTTGGAACTTCATTCACCTTTGATGATTGCCCACCATCATTGGCTTCAAAAATCCCTACATCATCATCATCACAAGAATCCTTCCTTGGAAGGAGGTTATCATCAAAAATCACGTGTATAGACTCTTCAACAATTAAGGTTCTTTTATAAAATACTCGATAAGCTTTAGAGTTCAAATAATATCCTAATAAAAAAGCTTCATCACTTTTAGAGTCAAATTTGCCCAAATTATCTTTTCCATTATTTAAAACAAAACATTTACAACCAAATGGATGAAAATAGCTAATGTTAGGCTTTTTGGATTTTAAAATCTCATAAAGAGTTTTCTTTAAAATAGGCCTAATCATTACTCTATTTATGATATAGCAAGCCGTATAGTGGCTTCCGCCCAAAAATATTTTGGCAAATTATTTTCACAAAGCATGGTTCTAGCCATTTCCTCTAAAGTTTAATTTTTCCTTTGAACAACCCCATTTTGTTGAGGTGTTTTAGGAGCTAAAAATTGCGGCTTATACCATTTGAGTTACAAAAATCCTCAAAACCTAAATTTTGAAATTCAGTGCCATGGTCACTTCGAATGTGAGAAATATTTTGACCAAGGTCATTTTGAGTAATTTTTGAAAACGTGATGAATTTTTCTAAAGCCTCATCTTTGGTACTTAAGAATAAAACCCAAGTGTATCTAGAGTAATTATCAACTAAAACATATGGATATGATTTTCCACCCAAGCTATTAGTTCTAATAGGACCAAAAAGATCCATGTGGATCAATTGTAAAACTCTACTAGTTGAAACATCATTAATAGGTTTAAAAGAAACTCTTTTATGTTTGCCTTTTGCACAAGCATCACAAAATTTATCATTTGAAAACTTTATTTTAGGCAAACCTCTAACTAGATCTTTTGAAACCAATTTTTCTAAAACACTCATGCTTGCATGCCCTAATTTTCTATGTCATAACCATGAATCATGTGTATTATTTGCAACAAAGCATGAATTAGAAATATGAATTTCATCTAAATGCACCATGTATATATTTCCTATGTGATGATCAAAAAGTACAATTTTATTTGTTTCAATGTTTAAAAGCTTGCAACCATTAGAACCAAAATGAAGATTGAAACCTTTGTCACACAATTGACTAATACTTAAAAGGTTATGTTTTAGACCGTTGACATATAAAACATTATCAATGAGAATGGATGAGTGATTACCAATAGAACCAATTCCTTTAATGTGGCCTTTGGAGTTGTCACCAAATGTTACTACTGATCCACTCTTTGGCTTTAGTTCCAAGAATCGACTCTTGTCTCCGGTCATGTGTCTTGAGCATCCACTATCAAGGTACCATGAGTTTGCACTTGTAGCTTGGCCTTGTAGCAATGCTCCCCCTACAAACATGAATCAAACTTTGATTTTTGGTACCCAAATCTTTTTGGGTCCATGAACGTTAGTTCTCAAAATCTTGGTTCCCTTAGAATACAAGAGGCAATATCATTAACATTGTTAGAAGCAATAACATCTTTAGGAATCCACACACTTCTAACTTTTTTACCATAATAGGGCCTTGATTACTCTCCATGTTTTTATCCACCAAAGTTCATTTTTATGTGGTTGGGTTTTGAAGATTGTACTTTTTCAAAACTTGGTTTCCCAACCTTGTTCAAGGAAGCTTTGAGATCATTAACCTTCTTGAGGTAATGATTCTTTAACTCAGAAAGAAGGTTATTTAAATCAACATTTTCTTGTTCAAAATAATTTTGATTATCTTTTAAATCATTAGCCTTCTTTTCAAGTTCCGAATTGGTCTTGATCAAAGAATCATTTTGATTTTTCAAATCGGAAATTATTTTCTTATTTTTCAAAAGTGATTCTTTGTATTTCAAGACTAATTCGTCGTAGGCCTCTTGCAACTCATTATAATCCTCAAATAATTCATCATATGTATGATCATTTAATGAGTTAGAGGTTACCTTTGGATCCTCCTCAAAGGCCATGAGATAAAGATTGGCAACTTCGTGCTCCTCATCACTTGAAGACTCTTCATCGTTCCAAGTGGCTACATGGGCCTTGTGCTTCTTTTTCTTCTCGAAACCCTTCTTCTAGAGTTGGGGACAATTGATTTTGATGTGCCCCAGCTTCTTACATCCGTAACACACGATTGAATCATTCTCTTCTTCTTTGTTCTTGTTCTTGAGATCCATTCTACGGTTTAATTTCCTTCTTCGGTTGGATCTCATGAGCCGAGTGAATCGTTTAGCTATCATAGTCAATTTTTTGTCTTCCTCCTCACTTGAATCACTCTCTTCTTGTGAAGCTTTGGGAGCGATTCCCATCTTCTTCTTTTCTACTTCCTTCTTTTTGACCCTTATTTCTTCCTTCTTCTTTTCTTCCTCTCTTCCTTTCTTCATTATCTCATGGGTGAGAAGAGACCTCATGAGAGCGTCGAGCTTTAATGTCTTGAGATCTTTTGCTTCAATGATGGTTGTTCTTTTACTATCCCAAGACTCGAGAAGTGAGGAGAGCAGTTTTTGAACTAGTTTCTCTTCCAAAATGACTTCTCCAAGACCCTTGAGGCCATTTACAATAAATGAGAACCGTTCGAACATTTTGGAGATGTCATCATCCGGCTCCATCTTAAAATTTTTGTAGCTTAAATTAGGAAGCCGAATCTTGGTCTCCTTAACTTAATTGGTGCATTCATATGTGATCTCTAGCTTATCCCAAATTTCCTTGGCACTTGAGCAAGATGATATCTTGGAGTACTCATCCGGTCCAAGTGAGCAAAATAGCATGTGCATTGTTTTGTCGTTGATTTAGAGCTTCTTCCAATCTTCATCGGTCATCTCGTGCTTGAACTTCGGTAGTAACTAATCACCTTCTCTCTTCATCGGGATTGTTGGTCCATCTTCTACTACATCCTATAAGAGGTAGTCATGAGATTCGATGAAGAACTTCATAGGGTTTTTCCAATTGGGATAGTTATCCCTATTGAAGTATAGAGGTTTTGTGATGGATTAAGACTCATACAAGTTGTTTCCAGAGGTGGATGGCATGGTTATGTCTTTGATTGATTGAATCACCTTATAGGATCGCCTCAACGGTTGTTAGACCTTCGGTTGAGTGTGGCTCTGATACCAATCGTTAGGATGATCAATCAATGTAGATGGTGGCCAAGAGGGGGTGAATTGGCAATTTTAAAAGTTTGAAAGCAAATCAAAAGAGATAGACAATGGGACATAATGATTTATAGTGGTTCAAGCTTCTAACAAGCTATACGTCCACTATCTTAGCTTCCTACTAAGGATTTTCAACCAATTTCACTATGAAATTCTTCCTTTTTTCTAGGCTAAGGAGGCAACCGTTACAAGTTCAAGCTTTCTACCCAAAGCTTTGAACAATTCACTCTTGAACACAAAGAAAGAAATGGCAAATGAATAAAAGCCACCACAAGGTAAATGTTTGCCCAATTTACAAGAACACTCAACTCCAAACTTGAATTAAAGATTACAATGAAATACACAAGTTGGGTACAAGGGTTTGACAATAAAAGCTCAAAGGGTTGGATTTTGCTTGATTGCTTGAGTGTTGATCAAAGTAGGTTTATTAGTTGTTGCAGCAGCTTTAGAGTGTTGCATTTATATTCTCTCGTTGAATTCTAGCCGTTTGGGTAGTTGGGGTATTGAATATAGCCGTTGGTGAGCAAGTTTCTCGCAATAAATGATGTCTGGTCACCTACCGTATCGGTACATGTAGGCTCCTATCGATACCTGTTGCAAAAAAATATAACCATTGTGTATATCTGTATCGATACACGAGAGACCGTATCGAAATGTTCACAGTGTAAAATTATGGGCATATCAAAACGGTAAGGTCGTATCGGTACGAGTTTTACTTACGGGAATCTGAGATGAAACATTGTATTGGTACACTTAGGGGCGTATCGGTATAGTTAGCAAAGAAATTAAAAGTTTGTTGATTCCAATAACTGACAATGCAACGGTCGAAAACATTTAATGCATACCGTATTGAAACATCTAGAACCGTATCGGTACGTTTAAAAATTTCTTAAACCCAGATTTCAAACAGTATCGAAACAACGTAAAGCTGTATCGAAACACTTTACAAAACCATTTTCCTAGATGAATGTCGTATCGAAACGGGTAAGGCCGTATCGATACGCGTCGTTTAAAATACAGGCTAAGTTTGAAGGCCGTATCAAAATTTGCTAAGATGTATCGGTACGCTTTACAAAACCAAATTCCAGTAGCCAATTTTCGTATCGAAACACCAAGGGGTGTATCAATACATCTGGGCGTATTTGTGTATTTTTGGCTTGAAACACTCAGAAAATTTTTGGGTTTAAGTTTTTAACTTTGGAAATCTTTTCCTTGTCATTTTGTGAGACTTTTGAATACTTAAAAATTTATTTCCTTTTACAATTTAGTCCTTAAACACTTTGTTATATCAAAATCAAACATAGGTTTTACACATAATTAGTACAAAATTGACATATTCCCTACATTCAATCTCCATCTAAGGAAAGTATCGTCTATGTTCACATAGATGTGGATGGATATGTCTTATAGAATTTCTCTATGGATCAGGCCAGTCGGTAGTCCTTTCAAGCCCAGAGTTTACCTAAGAACCTATTTGGTAGCTTGTTGTGCATGTGACTCGGACCTCAGTTCACAGTCTGTGACATTCTCCCCCACCAAACTCAGTGACACCCTTGTCGCATCTCTAAAATTAATTTGGAAATGATCCCGAGAATTTCTCGATACCTCAACTTTCCCCCAACTTGAAATTGAGCTTGGTTATCCCCCATAATAACCACTCTTCCCACAAAGAGCACCTGACTCGTGTTGAGTCGTCTACCCATATGGACCGTTCGCTTTGGTATTCGTCTCCATGTAACATCACTCGTCATTTTTCCTTGTACAGCTCAATTGTAGGAACTCCTCCCTATAAGTTTCGATTTGTTACAACTTGGATCCTCCTGATCCTGAAACAAAGGCTTGGGCACCGACGTCTCCACGCAGAACACTGGTGATATCTCAAAACTCTAAAATGATTTTTATGTCCTCGCTAAGGCTTTACATCTCCACCATCTGTTGGGTTAGGTTTTATGCTTCCTACACCCAACAAACTAAATAAATCAAACTTTAAAACACTATAATTGTGTTCGAGATATACCTCATTTGGACTACTCTGGTTGGTATTCACTCTAACTCGTATCAACCCTTCTTTACACACGAAGCTTGATGCATCATCGCCCACTGGCAACTCGTTACACATTGACCCTTCTTTAATCTTGAAGTTCGATGCCCCATTTCGCATTGCCATTTCTTTTTCTATTAAGTTCAATGCATCATCCACCTTGTACATTAGTGGCCCGCCGTTTAACAACTCCTCGTACATTGACATTTCTTTTTCCTCGAAGTTCGACACCCTATCCACCTTGCCCATTGGTGGCTCTTCACACATCAAACCAAGCTTCAAAGTCTCTCTCTTAGGGCTTGTCATATTCCTTAGACTGCTTGACTCTATGCAGGCAATTGAACCAACTATGTGGCCTTTCGCAACGAAAACACTTCTGCTACACTTTTTCAACCCTCAGCTTGATTGTCTTGAAAGAAACAATCGTACCAGGCTTAGCTTCCCTTATCTCAAACCCATCATTTAATTAATAACTGTAAGGTTAGCTTTCTCTGAATAGTCCCCCGACATGTACGGACCGTCGCAATAGAAGTACTTCAATGGCTTTATTCTCTATAGCCTGACTAGCATCTTGGGCTTGTCATCCAACCTTGATGGTTCCTCCTTGTCATGTGAAGTCTCATCCATCTTCACAGCCTTTAACTCGGCACAAGCACATTGCCTCGATTACCCAGCTTCTCAAATAGATCATTCAAAAGTTTCTACATCTCTCCCTTGAGATGGCCCCTCTTATTGTCTTGCTCATCAAAGCATGTATCAACCACATCAAGTCACTCCCCTCAGTCCATCATGATTTTCTTAAGTCTGGTTACCTTTTTCTCCATCAACGCGAGGATATCCTTCAAACTAACCCTCTTGGATTTGTCAAATTGGGTCTCCGCACCTTTTTTCGTTGTAACATCTTTTTTTGGTGGTGCCATCTTGATTAATACCTTCACCCGAACCTTCACTTTGATACCACTTGTGATGGGGTTAGAGTTTTGACCTAGCAAACCATGCGGCCTTAGGCGATGTTCCTCAGAAAAACGACTAAGTCAGCCTGAATTCTCAATCTGAAAGATTAAATTCTTCCAAGGCACTAAGAACGCTAAATCGTTCTAAGCGGAAGCAAATTATAGAGAATGACCTCACTGAAAAAAATAAGAAAACCAAGAACACTCAAGAATAACACAAAGGATTTAGAGTAAATTCCTTAATTACTCAGAAGATAGACGATACAAAATGAAGTTGGGAAGGCCTCTATTTATAGTTGAGTCCTCCTACATCTGACGATCCTTAATGATTTACATTGACGACCTAGATCAAAACCTATCAGTCACAATCAGTACAAGATCAGCATATTCCCTAGATTCTAATCTCCATCTAAGGAAATTATCTCATATGTTCACATTGTATGTTCATATAGATGTGGATGGATAAGTCTTCTAGAATTTCTCTATGGATCGGGCCAGTCTAATGGTCTTTTCAAGCCCATAGTTTACCCTAAAACCTTTTAGGCTGCTTGTTGCGCTTGTGACTCTGACCTCAGCTCGCAGTTCATGACAATAAGCAAACAATATATGTAATGAGAGATAAAGCATCAATATAGAAAACCATTTGTGGTCCAATATCTAGTATATACATGATAGAAACCATAGATGAAGGCATATAATTATCATAATCTACTTGTTGAACAATATGACAACTAATCACAACAATACTTGCACACAATAACTGAGATCATTTAGCATCAGACGTGTCACGACCGTACTTGAGATCACATAGCATCAGGTACAACAAGATTGTATCCAGGATCACATAGCATCAAGCACCCCACAACCATATTCGGGATCACATAGCATCATGTATAATACAACTGTACATGAGATCACATAATATCAGGTACATTGAATGTTACCAAGGATCTGAAAAATCAGGTACACATGAATTCACAAATAATGTAGTACATTCAATTAGGTTTTTGAATCTTATAACAATCTCAATTAATCAACAAGTGCCTTTAAGACCATACAATACTCAATGCATCAAAAGAGTCAATCAAGGCCTATCAATAGTTATCACAATGTCTCTAATCAATTAAGACTCTTTTAACTAAGTTCATTATGCTTGTGTATTTTAAACATATTCTTATCTTATGATTGCTTTAAGGTTTATCGAGTCATTTAACAACTTATCAAAAGGATCTAACTATTTCTTATTCATTTATGACATTAAACAATATTGGCTATCGATACTCCTATATGGATATCAATACTCACTACAAGGGGTATCGATACTCACTTCCAAGTATCATTGCTGAATTGACTCTCGATGTTCGATAATTAAAATCAATATCCATACCAACCATTGAGTATCGATACTAAATCTTGGTATCAATACACTTACTTAGGTATCGATACCAAAATGCAATTCAATATTTTTTTATTGAATTCAATAGTGGTATTACACTATAAATATCGATACTGACTACACAAGTATCAGTACTCGACTTTAGTATCGATATAGAAAAATATTTTGATATTTCTAATAACGCCATCAGTATCGCTAATGCCCATTGAGTATCTATACTTGATAAACAATATCGATACCGGAATGTGATATCGATTCTCACTCTTTAGAATACCTGATTTTTCTTGTGTTATTGCAGTATTGGTACTGGATCACCTAGTACCAGTTCTCAAATCTAGAAATTGTCTTTTGAGCCATAAATTTCATCTCTAACTCGTCTCTTAGGACCTTCACTAAGGCCCTAGAGATTATCAAAGTACGAACATTTTATCAAAGTACAAATGTCATATTAGACATTTTGTCAAAGTATAAATACCCATAATATTATCCCAATGTTATATGGGAAAATATCCTATGGACTGGCAGTGAAAACAAAAAGTTTTCACAGTATCGATATAGAAAAATATTTTGATATTTCGAATAACGCCATCAGTATCGCTAATGTCTATTGAGTATCTATACTTGATAAACAATATCTATACCGAAATGTGATATTGATACTCACTCTTTAGAATACCTGATTTTTCTTGTGTTCATGCAGTATTGGTACTGGATCACCTAGTACCAGTTCTCAAATCTAGAAATTGTATTTTGAGCCATGAATTTCATCTCAAACTCGTCTCTTAGGACCTTCACTAAGAACCTAGAGATTATCAAATTATGAGCATTTTATCAAAGTACAAATGTCGTATTAGACATTTTGTCAAAGTATAAATACCCATAATATTATCCCAATGTTATATGGGAAAATATCCCACATGGACTGGCAGTGTGTAATCACTCATTTTTATCCGGTTTGTAAGTAGTATGTTAATATTAGCTTAATAATTAATATATTATTATTGTGTGTATACATATATTATATTATCATATGTGCTTATTATATACGTGTTATTAATATATACGCAATATATGTATGTGTTTATATTTGTGCATAATGTACATTGTATGTATGTTTATACGTGTATGAATGTATATTATTATTATTATTATTATTATTATTATGCTAAACGGGCTAAATAAAAAACAGATCTTAATATAAAAACCTAGTCAATATTATTATAAGAGTCCAGTCCTCAATACAAATGTTAAACCCAACTTAAATAAAGTACATAGCCCATTTTGGCTTGACCCAATATTGAAAAAACCCTAAAACCCCATCTAATATCATATCTCTTTATTGCAGTCGTCACCCTCCCAGCCGTTGGATCAAGATTTGATCCAATGGTCCAGATCAGTCTGAGATGATCCAGCTGGCGCGCGTGTAATTCACTCCGGGACTGCTCGACTCCCACTCACGCGTGCAACGCACGCGCGTGACCACTCATTCCCCCTCTGCCACGCATCAAGATTAGATATAGCTTCGCTCATTTCAAGGCTCGATCTAGGCCGTTCATTCCCCATGTAATCACAGTCGTTGGATCAGATTTGATCCAACGGCCGTGAGTGAATCTGGCCGAAGACGATGCTGCCATACTCTCTCCACGCCGGCACCACTCCGCCGTACCAACCACCATGCTCAGGATTTCACCAGAAAACACAGAAAAATAGAGATCATGCCAATGACCAAATCACAGAAAATATGTATTTTATGTCATATCTTCTACCAAATAGAGGGCAAAATATATATGTATCAAAAATTTGTAAATGAGTAGTTTTCCATGTTCCAGAAATACAAAAAAAAAAGAGGCTCAGAGTTTCTAGCGGTAATGATCGAACTTTCTTTTTACTATGCATGTATTATTTTCATCAAAAAAAGGGGAACAATAAACCAACAAGGTACTTACCCTGACCGTCGATCCTCATTCACATCGGTGATAAGCCCACTCCTAGGGTGAATCGGATTTTCTTTTCTCAAGGGCTTCGCATTTTTCAGATATAGGCAAATTGGAGTGTTTTCCCTACAGTCTAAGCGTATACTCGGATTTTAGAGAGAGGGGAGAGTTATTTTTAAGCTGGTTTGGGTTCCGCCACCGCCGAGGATGACACCGGAGACGAAAGGGGTGAGCGGCGATGTCGAGTTTGTTGAGAGAAAATGATGGAGGCTGAGTTTTTTTAAGGTTTAGGTTTAATATTTTACCGGTTATAAAACAAATAATAACCCTTGGATGTTTAAATGGTCTAATTACATGAGGGGTTATTTTCGTTTTTCCCGCTTTTACTTTCGGTCCTGGGATAATTGCATTTTCAATCCCTGTTCTCTGTTACCGCATGCTTTTGCATCCCTTTTTATTTCAAATCAGCATCTCCATTTCACTTTCATTCAATTCAATCCCGAAATTAAATTGGATCAAATCTTAAATGGCATAAATACCTTCAAAGTCCTTCCGCGTTTCTATTTCTTGCACTTTGAGCTTGCCCTGGGGCAAATTACATATCCGGTCCCTTCAAGTTTTGTGTAGCTTGAAATTTCATCCTTAAATCGTTTTTAATTTCTGCCGTTATGTTTCATTTCATTGCATTCAGTCCCTTTTCATGTATTAAATATTTTATCCTTGTTTTTATTTTCTTATAATGTTTGTATTGCTTTTCTTTTGTGTGTATATTTACGTTTAAATATTATGTTTACAATATGTGTATATTATAATATGGGTGATATCATGTTTTATTTGTTCGTGTTATGTGCATGTTTGTTTTATATGTTATGTTTAGTTTAATTGGTAGTATGTTTACATGAGTTTTACGATTATTTTACATTGTAGATCACATGTTATTCTAAGGTGATATGCTTGGCATGTGTTATGGTATGTTTTTAGAGCTTTATTAATATGTGTTATGTTAATGTTATTTTGTTTTTATTAAATCCAATAGTTCATGCTTGCATCCCTTTTTATTTTATTATTTTATTTAATTAGCTTAAGTTTTTAGAGTAATTTATGTGTGTATCGTGGTTTTTTTTAGCCCATGTACGTTTCTTGCCATGACTGTGTTAATATTAGTGAAATCCTTGATATAAAAATTGTGTCATATGATAAAGTTTTGGTATAATTTTATGTGGAGTTGTTGTTTTGCCAATTTAGTATCTTTCTTGCTCTATATATATCATGCACGTGTTGCATTGGTTTTTATGTCCAAGTATGGTATAGTTAGTTAGTTTGATTTAGAAGCATGTTGTTCTTCTCTTTACCATGTCCATGCGTTTATGTTCTTTTTGTACGAAGTTTTGATCCTTGCATGTGTTATTTACATCTATGCTCATGCATTTCAATATTTTTGTTTAATATTATGATGTTCCTTTTTATGTTTTAGTATCATGTCGTGTATGTGTTTAAGTATGTTAGATTTAATTAATTTAGTTTTGGAAAGCATGTCTCTTTTTGCATGTTTATATTTGTATTTGTTTTTTTATTTTTAGGACATGTTACAAATGTTTTTGTTCATACATTTTGCATTTTAATATTATTATGTTTATGTCTTTTATGTTTTTGTAGTTCCAGGTCTTTGTAAATATTTGTTTATAATGTTTTTTAGGTTTGCATAACGGAATATTAATTGTCAATGCGGTGCCCTTTATCCGAGCGTAAACGGGGCCAGTATCAGGCGTAGTGATAGTGGTTGGGCGTTTACTCTCGGATAACGGGGCCTTTAAAATTTATTCGCAATTATAACTGAATTTTAAATTAATCGTCACTTTAATCCAGAAAGTCTAATATTAATGAAGTGGTAATTATTAAAGTGCCAATTTTGGGCGGTGTGGGGGTGCTAATCCTTCCCCATCCGTAACCGACTCCCGAACTCAAAGTTTTTTTTGAATCTCTGGTTTTATGGTGTCTGGCCTACCTAAGTGGCCGGTGGCGACTCCCTTTCTTTAAATAAAATATGGTATTTTAAAACCCTAGGGAATAAATATTTTAATACCCGAAAAAACACAAACACTTTGAAAACTTGACGTTTTTCTAGCGAATAGGAGACATCGCTACAGATGGTGACCCCGCTAGGGATATTTTTGTTTTTTTCAAAAACAAATGAGAGTCAAGCTTTTTAAATAATTACCGCTTTACTAATATTAAAAATTCCGGGTTAAAGTGACTATTAAATTAACATTCAGTTATAATTGTGCGTTTATTTTAACGCATTTAAAATATTGCATATAAGCCCGTTTTTAGTGGGGGGAAAACGCTAATGCTTTCGTGGAGATATCGTTCTCCCGTATGGGCCTAGCAAGTACCTTCGGGGCTCGAGTACCTTATGCTTTCGTAAGGATATTGTTCCTTCATACGGGCATAAGCGAATGGGTCCCCCTGACTTGAACCCGGTTGAAAGGAGCCTATAATGGGTGATGATCGGGGGCCTTGCTACTCTTAGTAGATGATAACGAGGACAATTCAGGTACGTCCTAGAACCAAAACTACATGTAGAGAACACATAGAAACCCACCCTATTAGAGCCATGCGGATAACCTAGGTGTCTTAGATGGAATGTAAATAAGATTGCCTTGTTTGTTTATCGCATTTAATTTGCCCTTTTATTATGTACTTATCATTTTTGTCCGGTACTGACTTGTTTTCTTTTTGCTTTGTTTTTGCATATCATCGCATTCGCATTACACAGGGCATTGATTCCCGAGTGATTTCTCCCATAATAGAAGATTGTTCATGATGGACCAAAGGTTCTTTGACCTGAAGGAAGGGGGTCCAATTCCAGAGTTCCATCCCGAGACTAGGCCAGGGACAGCCGAAGAAGAATCATTCAAGGACTCCAGAACAGATTCGGTAAGCAGTGTCAATTCTGGAGACAAACAAGATGAAATACAAGAACTAAAGAAGCAGATGTCCGAGATGATGGACCAGATGAATGCTATGATAAAAGGCAAGCATCATGTCGAACTCAGAAAAGATTCGATCGAGGATCACAATGTGGAACAGAATGGTCAGAATGTCGAGACAGACGACACCGTTAAATATGAAAAATCGAATCCCTTTGTGATCAATCTCAAGAAGCAGACAAGTAGTATATCTGGGGAAGATACCAAGGGAACAAAGGCAAAACCAAGGGAAGCTCAAGAATCCAACAACATCAGAAGGCATTATCCTATACCCATGAGATACACCGAGCTACTTTTGTTGCTTACCGAAAGGAGCCTTATTATACCAGTGAAGTCTGTACCAAGGAAACCTCAGTTTCTGAAGGGTTACAACAGTCGTGTCTGGTGCAGCTACCACATAGGCAATTCGAGTCATCATACTGAAAATTGTAGGGCCCTGAAGGACAGAATTTGAGATCTTAGCAGAATGGGAGTTTGGGGTTTTGAAGACGGACAACCCCGATTCTACAGCGAGCCAGCCGTTGCCCGAGGGGCAAAGTTGAAGGAGGGTCAAGACCCAGCCCAAGGTCCGAGTAACACAGAAGTGGGTCACTCAAGCGGGATAAATTTAGGAGTCAAGAATAAAAGCGTCTCAGAAGATGAACTTGGACGTAAGTACGACCAGCTCGAGCATGAGAGGCACGATCTGAGCATGAAATTAAAGAATGTACAAGACGAGTACCAGAAGCTGCACTTTGAATTCAAGAATGTCGGCCTGGGTGACACCGTGGAAGAGTGGGTCAATGGTATGATTCAACTGAGGAACGGTTCAGAACGCTGGAAGCAGAAATGCAAGAATAGTAAGAATAAAGTCAGATCAGTATCACAGAAGTTGGAAGAAGCTGAAGGCCAACGCGACCTTCTCCAAAGTGAATTGGAAAGCAGTCTGGCCATGGAAGATATCCTGAAATCAAGTCTGCAGCAGGAAAGGAATGAATCACAAGCCTTTCAAATGGAAAACGCAGCACTCAAAGAACAGGTAGCGAGGCTCGAGACTTCTTTACGTACCAGTGAGATCCGTGCTGGGGCAATGACCGTTAAGCTATAAAAGGCCGAGCAAACAATACAGGAGAAAGACCGGGACATGAAGATGGTTATGACTCAAGCCCGACAAGTAGCTCAACAGGTAGCAGATTTAGCCGATGCAGCAGCACCAATAAGCCAGAATATGGATCCAACGTTAGACCGTGAAGGAAAGCTGACAGGACTATTGAATGAGGTCAAGACATTAGGTGCCAGAGCTCACCGCTATCTGTAAAACCCTAATACCAGATGTAATGAAACCTTTTCTTCTGAATGAAAGATGTCCTATAGGGACAAATCACTTGCGGAATCGATGCTTTATTGCATTCATGCATTGCATTTGCATCACGTCCTTTGCATTGTTTAATAATTTTATCATCACATGGCACTTCATCATTTAATACTTGGGGTTCGATGGCAGAATTAGTTGGAAAATGGAACGAACCGAAGAGTCAAGGCTTGACCAGCTATAAGAAAAAATCGAGAAAGAGCTGAAGAAGAAAGAAAAGATAAATATTTTCAATACGGGGGAACTCTGCCTAGTCCCTGATTTGGTCATTTCTTTGGATTTCAAGGTTCCCAGATTTGCGCAGTATGACGGAACCAGCTGCCCGAAGATTCACTTAACCATGTTCTGTAGAAAAATGGAAGGATACATGAAGAATGAAGAATTGTTGATCCACCACTTCCATGATAGCCTGACGGGACCTGCAGCAGTGTGGTATAACCGTTTGAACAGAAACCAAGTTAGGTCATGGGGTGACCTCGCTAATGCATTCTTGAGTCAATACAAATATGCTTTAGATTTAGCACCTTGTCGTCAGCTTCTTCAGAATGAGAAAATGAGACCAAATGAAAGCTTTAGGGAATATGCACTAAGGTGGCGATGTTTGGTGACCCAAGTCCAACCTCCTATAGCGGAAGAAGAGTTGACTCCCCTATTCCATGCAACACTTCCCTCTCCTTTCTTCGATGTGATGTTGGAGAAATCGAGAAACAGATTCAAAGATTTCATGACGATTTGAGAGAGGATAGAATACGCAATCAAAGAAGGAAAATTAGGGTCTGAGTCTAAGGACCAAATCGAAGATAAGATAGATAAAGATGGAGAGGTAAATAAGTGTCGTCTCTAGGGTTCGCGTGGCCGTAAAAGAAGGAGACAGACTGACACATCGGGGTCATCAAGGAAAATTCCTCGGATGAGCGCAAATTTGGAAATGTTTGGAACATCTATCTCAGACATTTGGCCTCATTTGGTAGGGGTCACTATCTTGCTCCTAGACCGATGAAGATTGCACCTAATCTGTCTGCCCATAGTTTTGACTCGAGTAGCACATGCGAATTCCATATGGGGGCACCGGGGCATCCCACCAGAAAATGTAGACCTTTATTGGAGGAAATCAAGAAGCTGATCAATGATGGAACTCTGACACGAGAGTTGATCCAGCAGTGAAAGACCAAGGATGAGGGGCAAGTCTGCATAGTGCTGAATAAGCCAGAGATGTCTCTACATTAAAAGACCTTCCTGAAGTAATACAAGGAATCAACTTTACTACATGTGGCCCACATGTGGTAAAGATCTTTTGTGATGGGGCATGTTTGTTGATTTTTATTCCAATGAAGAACACATTTCGCTTAACATATAATGTTCTTAAAAGTACATAGATATATATTTTCTCGCCGTTGTAGGACACTGGATATCAATTGCAAGATGTGACATTAGATAGATTTTAGTGGGGTGTAATCTTCCCTACCAGACTCTGGTCAGCAAAGCGAGACTACTACTCTCTCGATGATGTTCAAGGACGAAAAAGCTCCAATTGTCAACCATGTAGAGTCACTTGAAATTGAAACTCTAGGCATAATCTTCTAGGTAGTAATAAGTAAAAATAAGAAATAAAAGAGAAAGAATTTAACAAAAAGAAAGAAAAAGAAAAGAATAATAAAAAGCACTCCTATGTTCGAAACCTGGTAATAGGCTTTTTCGGATAAGAGTGTGGGAATTTTGGGGCACTCCGCTGAGGCGATAAGGTGGAGACACATCATCCGATTCAAGAAACCTTAGCTTCATGAGTGATGGTAATATTTTCAAATCGTGACTATGCCGAGTAACTTGGGGCAGTGTTGTTTGCTCCATCGTTGTCCTCAAGACAAAGGACTGTGGCGAATTGATTTCCTCAAATAATGATAAAAGCGAAAAAAGGAAGAGAAATATGAAAAAAGAAGAAAAGAAGAAAAAGAGAGAGAGAAAAAGAAGAAAAAAGGAAAAAAAAGAATGAGAAAGGAAGAGAAAAGAAAAGAGAGAAAATAGACGATATCATAGGAAAAATTAAGACTCACACCACCCATAACTCTATTCCTAGAGTAATATTTTTGCGCTCGAGTGGTCATACAAGCCCACCCTTTCTAGGGGCGGAGTAGATAATGAGAATTGAGAAAGAATAGTATTCTGCAGCAACGCGGTAATCATGAGGATGAACCGAGTCACCATGGAAGACTTCACATCCTTGAATTACTGAGTGGTTGAATCTAAGCCGCTCTTGAACTTGATATCCAGAGCTCCTATGCTGTGTTTTCAAGATCCTGTATGTTAATCTAAATGATACCCTTCAGTGGAATACCAATCAACAAATTGACAAGTTAAAGCAACAAAGATTCCCATGTATTACTTCAAAGATAAGATCCAGAACACAAGGTTGCGGATATTATTAGAGCACCTAACCAGAAACGACCCCACAATGTATAAGATGAAGGTGATGACAATAGCGTATGTGTCAGACAGCTCAAAAACAAGAAGTGGGTTTCAGTTACGATGCCTTGCTTAGTTCAAGAAAGTGAAGGACGAACCAGGACAAGAATGAGATTATAAAATACGGGGACGGTAAGAGGTAAACATCGAGTCTCCAAAGAATTAAAGTACAGAGATCGATGAATGGTTCCCATCAAGAGGCAACAAGAAGATTGAGGTTAAGAAGCATTTTGCTCACCCCGATGACGAAACTAACAAATACTCATAATGTTGGGTCAAAAGAGTTGGAAGGTAGCCGAGCACGATCGAGTGGGGCAATGCAGAACAGAAAGAATGGTAAGAATCTCTGCATATGCATGATATAGAGTTTGTTGGTGAAACGGGCAGAAACCCCGAAGAAGAAATACAAGTGCTCGTGCAAAAGAACAAAAGCGGGTACTCATTTAACAAAATTTGACAAAAATGAAGATCAAAACTGAGCATACCGCAAAAAAAGAAAGGAAACAAAGAAATCCGAAGAATGACTTTTCAGGACATAAGATTTTAAAACAAGTCTAAAAATTAAAAAAAAGAAAAAAGAAAGGAGAGTGAGAGAAAATGATGATAAAAAAGAAGAAAAAAAAAGAAAAAAAACAAAAAAAACAAAAAGAAAAAGAAGAAGAAGAAGAAGAAGAAGAAGAAGAAAGCACGACATTGCATGCATCATATAGACAGAGGCATGTCAATTTTGCCTGTTCCTAGATAGGTATTTGAAGAATTGTCGAAGAGTTTACCAAAGAAAATAAAGATCGGCAGCCATAACGGTGTGAGGCGCAGACGTTAAATCCTTCGGGTCATCGGTAAGTCCTTCGGGCACGATGTTAAGTCCTTCAGGCCACCAATAAGTCTTTCGAGCATGGTGATAAGTCCTTCGGGCCATCAGTAAGTCCTTCGGGAATGATGCGACAGCATGAGTAGCGTGAGTTCAGAAAGATCAGCTGCCATAGCGGCATGAGACTTAGATGTTAAATCCTTTAGCTCATCGGTAAGTCCTTCGAGCACGATGTTAAGTTCTTCGGGCCACCAATGTCTTTCGAGCATGGTGATAAGTCCTTCGGGCCATCAGTAAGTCCTTCGGGCATGATGCGGCAACATGAGTAACGTGAGTCCAGAAAGAGCGGCAGCCATAGCGGCGTGAGGCCCAGATGTTAAATCCTTCGGGTCATCAGTAAGTCCTTCGGGCACGATGTTAAGTCCTTCGGGCCACCAATAAGTCTTTCGAGCATGGTGATAAGTCCTTCGGGCCATTAGTAAGTCCTTCGGGCATGATGCGGCAGCATGAGTAGCGTAAGTCCAGAAAGAGCGACAGCCATAGCGGCATGAGGCCCAGATGTTAAATCCTTCGGGTCATCGGTAAGTCCTTCGGGCACGATATTAAGTCCTTCAGGCCACCAATAAGTCTTTCGAGCATGGTGATAAGTCCTTCAGGCCATCAATAAGTCCTTCGGGCATGATGCGGCAACATGAGTAGCGTGAGTCCAGAAAGAGCGGCAGCCATAGCGGCGTGAGGCCCAGATGTTAAATCCTTCGGGTCATTGGTAAGTCTTTCGGGTACGATGTTAAGTCCTCCGAGCCACCAATAAGTCTTTCGAGCATGGTGATAAGTCCTTCGGGCCATCAGTAAGTCCTTCGGGCATGATGCGGCAGCATGAGTAGCGTGAGTCCAGAAAGAGCGGCAGCAATAGCGGCATGAGACTCATATGTTAAATCCTTCGGGTCATCGATAAGTCCTTCGGGCACGATGTTAATTCCTTCGGGCCACCAATAAGGCTTTCGAGCATGGTGATAAGTTCTTCGGGCCATCAGTAAGTCCTTCAGGCATGATGCGGCAGCATGAGTAGCGTGAGTCCAAAAAGAGCGGCAGCCATAGCGACGTGAGGCCCAGATGTTAAATCATTCGGGTCATCGGTAAGTCCTTCGGGCACGATGTTAAGTCCTTCGGGCCACCAATAAGTCTTTCGAGCATGGTGATAAGTCCTTCAGGCCATCAGTAAGTCCTTCGGGCATGATGCGGTAGCATGAGTAGCGTGAGTCCAGAAAGAGCGGCAGCCATAGCGGCGTGAGGCCCAGATGTTAAATCCTTCGGGTCATCGGTAAGTCCTTCGGGCCACCAATAAGTCTTTCGAGCATGGTGATAAGTCCTTCGGGCCATCAGTAAGTCCTTCGGGCATGATGCGGCAGTATAAGTAGCATGAGTCCAGAAAGATCGGCAGCCATAGCGGCATGAGGCCCAGATGTTAAATCTTTCGAGTCATCGGTAAGTCCTTCGGGCATGATGTTAAGTCCTTCGGGCCACCAATAAGTCTTTCGAGCATGGTGATAAGTCCTTCGGGCCATCAGTAAGTCCTTCGGGCATGATGCGACAGCCTTAGTAGTGTAGGTCCAAAAATGTCTACAGCCTCGTAAAAAAGGAAAAAGCAGAAAAATAAGAGAAAAAAGAGAAAAAAAGAAAGTGAAAAAAATAGAAAAAAAGAGAAAAAGAAAAAAGGAAAAGAACAGAAAGAAGAAAAAAAGTAGAAAAAGAAAAGAAAACAAAAAAAGAGGAAAAGAACAGAGAAATAAGGAAATAAAAGAAACGAAAAAGAAAAAGAAAAAGAGGAAAGAAAAATCGAAGATAAAGGTTATATAAAGGAGAAGCCTACGTTCTCAAGCCCCAGTGAAAGGTTCCATATAGGAAGAGCCCTAACTCCAGAATCTAAAAAAAAACAAAGGTGAAGAAGTTCTATACAAGGAGAACTTACGAGCCTGAAGATTCGGCCGAGGAAAAGCGGAGAGTTCCAGAAGAACACGTGATTCCGAAGTCGATAGCAGGGAAGTCGGATAAAAATGAGTGCTTTTGGTCTTTGCTTTGTTCTCGTTTCACAGGAACAAGCAAAGAGGGGCAACTGTAGTCACTCATTTTTATCCGGTTTGTAAGTAGTATGTTAATATTAGCTTAATAATTAATATATTATTATTGCGTGTATACATATATTATATTATCATATGTGCTTATTATATACGTGTTATTAATATATACGCAATATATGTATGTGTTTATATATGTGCATAATGTACATTGTATGTATGTTTATACGTGTACGAATGTATATTATTATTATTATTATTATTATTATTATTATTATTATTATTATTATTATTATGCTAAATGGGCCAAATAAAAAAAACATATCTTAATATAAAAACCCAGTCAATATTATTATAAGGGTCCAGTCCTCAATACAAATGTGAAACCCAACTTAAATAAAGTACATAGCCCATTTTGGCTTGACCCAATATTGAAAAAACCCTAAAACCCTATCTAATATCATATCTCTTTATTGCAGCCGTCACCCTCCCAGCCGTTGGATCAAGATTTGATCCAACGGTCCAGATCAGTCCGAGATGATCCAGCTGGCGCGCGTGTAATTCACTCCGGGACTGCTCGTCTCCCACTCGCGCGTGCAACGCACGCGCGTGACCGCTCATTCCCCCTCTGCCACGCGTCAAGATTAGATATAGCTTCGCTCATTCCTCATGTAATCGCAGCCGTTGGATCAGATTTGATCCAACGGCCGTGAGTGAATCTGGCTGAAGACGATGCTGCCATACTCTCTCCACGCCGGCACCACTCCGCTGTACCAACCACCATGCTCAGGATTTCACCAGAAAACACAAAAAAATAGAGATCATGTCAGTGACCAAATCACAGAAAATATGTATTTTATGTCATATCTTCTACCAAATAGAGGGCAGAATATATATGTATCAAAAATTTGTAAATGAGTAGTTTTCCATGTTCCAGAAATACAAAAAAAAAAGAAAGAGGCTTAGAGTTTCTAGAGGTAATGATCGAACTTTCTTTTTACTATGAATGTATTATTTTCATCAAAAAAGGGGAACAATAAACTAACAAGGTACTTACCCTGACCGTCGATCCTCCTTCACATCAGTGATAAGCCCACTCCTAGGGTGAATCGGTCGAGAGGAGAGATGTCAGGGTTGTGAAAATGAGGGGGGTTTTTTTCTCAAGGGTTTTGAATTTTTCAGATCTAGGCAAATCGGAGTGTTTTCCCTAAAGTCTAAGCGTATACTCGGGTTTTAGAGAGAGTGGAGAGTTTTTTTGAAGCTGGTTTGGGTTCCGCCACCGCCGGGGACGACACCGGAGACGAAAGGGGTGAGCGGCGATGTCGAGTTTGTTGAGAGAAAATGATGGAGGCTGAGTTTTTTTTAGGTTTAGGTTTAATATTTTACTGGTTATAAAACAAATAATAACCCTGGGATAATTGCATTTTCAATCCCTGTTCTCTGTTACCGCATGCTTTTGCATCCCTTTTTATTTCAAATCAGCATCTCCATTTCACTTTCATTCAATTCAATCCCGAAATTAAATTGGAACAGATCTTAAATGGCATAAATACCTTCAAAGTCCTTCCGCGTTTCTATTTCTTGCACTTTGAGCTTGCCCTTGGGCAAATTACATATCTGGTCCCTTCAGGTTTTGTGTAGCTTGAAATTTCGTCCTTAAATCATTTTTAATTTCTGCCGTTATGTTTCATTTCATTGCATTTCAGTCCCTTTTCATGTATTAAATATTTTATCCTTGTTTTTATTTTCTTATAATGTTTGTATTGCTTTTCTTTTGTGTGTGTATTTACGTTTAAATATTATGTTTTCAATATGTGTATTAATATGGGTGATATCATGTTTTATTTGTTCGTGTTATGTGCATGTTTGTTTTATATGTTATGTTTAGTTTAATTGGTAGTATGTTTACATGAGTTTTACGATTATTTTACATTGTAGATCACATGTTAGTCTAAGGTGATATGTTTGGCATGTGTTATGGTATGTTTTTAGAGCTTTATTAATATGTGTTATGTTAATGTTATTTTGTTTTTATTAAATCCAATAGTTCATGCTTGCATCCCTTTTTATTTTATTATTTTATTTAAATAGTTTAAGTTTTTAGAGTAATTTATGTGTGTATAGTGTTTTTTTAGCCCATGTACGTTTCTTGTCATGACTGTGTTAATATTAGTGAAATCCTTGATATAAAAATTGTGTCATATGATAAAGTTTTGGTATAATTTTATGTGGAGTTGTTGTTTTGCTAATTTAGTATCTTTCTTGCTCTATATATATCATGCACGTGTTGCATTGGTTTTTATGTCCAAGTATGGTATAGTTAGTTAGTTTGATTTAAAAGCATGTTGTTCTTCTCTTTACCATGTTCATGCGTTTATGTTCTTTTTGTATGAAGTTTTGATCCTTGCATGTGTTATTTATATCTATGCTCATGCATTTCATTATTTTTGTTTAATATTATGATGTTCCTTTTTATGTTTTAGTATCATGTCGTGTATGTGTTTAAGTATGTTAGATTTAATTAATTTAGTTTTGGAAAGCATGTCTCTTTTTGCATGTTTATATTTGTATTTGTTGTTTTATTTTTAGGACATGTTACAAATGTTTTTGTTCATACATTTTGCATTTTAATATTATTATGTTTATGTCTATTATGTTTTTGTAGTTCCAGGTCTTTGTATTTGTTTATAATGTTTTTTAGGTTTGCATAACGGAATATTAATTGTCAATGCGGTGCCTTTATCCGAGCGTAAACGGGGTCAGTATCAGGCGTAGTGATAGTGGTTGGGCATTTACTCTCGGATAACGGGGCCTTTAAAATTTATTCGCAATTATAACCGAATTTTAAATTAATCGTCACTTTAATCCAGAAAGTCTAATATTAATGAAGCGGTAATTATTAAAGTGCCAATTTTGGGCGGTGTGGGGGTGCTAATCCTTCCCCATCCGTAACCGACTCTCGAACTCAAAGTTTTTTTGAATCTCTGGTTTTATGGTGTCTGGCCTACCTAAGTGGCCGGTGGCGACTCCCTTTCTTTAAATAAAATACGGTATTTTAAAACCTCGCGGAATAAATATTTTAATACCCGAAAACCACAAACACTTTGAAAACTTGACGTTTTTCTAGCGAATAGGAGACATCTCTACACAGTGAAAACAAAAAGTTTTCACAAGTGCCTTAATTTTATGGTTTAGGGACCTAGTTTAGGGTTTAAGTGTATAAGTTTAGGGTTTATGGTTAAAATTTAGAGCTTGAAGGTTAGGGTTTATGTTTAGGATAATATAGGTAGGGCTTTAAGTTTTTTAACCTATAAACCTTAATTTTTTGAAGGTACCTATAAACCTTAAAATTTAACCTTAAAACGTAAATTTTAGCATCCCATAAATTCAAAACTCGTACGCTTAAACCCCTAAATAGACCCTAAACAAAATCTTTAGACCCTAAATCGAAGATGCAAAGCCGATATAATAACTGTTAAGAAATTGCTTTAAGATTTCAAAGTATTGTAAAACATGACAACTACCAAGGGTGTTTGCGCCGAATGGGGAAAATAGAGAAAAAAAATTTGGTGTGTGAATCGTCAAATGGGAAAATTTAGTTTTACTCCTAAAATTTGGGCTATTTGTAAGTTAATTTCTGTAACTATAGTCCTAACCATTTCTATTTTCAAATGTAAATTTTCAAATGTACCAAGTATTGTGTTGTAATAATATTCGCAAATAATTATTTTTAGGTTTTCTTTAATAATAGTCGTGGTTTATCTTCATCTAAGGAGTTTTCACATGAAATTTTATATTTCATTTATTATATTATATTTTAATTTATTTCTTTGTTTTATTCAGGTAATCTCAAAGGGAACTATTACGTAGTCTTATTCCCAACAATAATTTGAACTAAGCTAAAAATTATTAGTATTAAGCATTTTTAACTATTCATCCTAAGGAACACGGATCTAAATTGCTTTGTCTGCAAGATGTATGTTTTGTTAAAGGTTAAAAAATTGTATAAACAAACAATATCTTGTAATCACTTTAACACTATTAAAAAAATATTTATATTTGAAACAAAACATACAATGACGTGGAACATAATTAATACATGTTATTTCATGCATCAACAAATAAAGAGGCAGCAAAATACCAGATCAATAAACCAGTAAAAGAATGACAACGTCATCAAATTTAACAACAATAACAAACGACAGTGAAAAATTGGGAATGAAATTTTCAAGTACTCAAATCAGAATAATTTTATAACACGAGACTACCGAAAAATATGTCATGCTTTACTTGAACCATGCTTTTCGTCTCTCTCCAAAGGTTATGCCATCAGGATTTGAGATAAGTATTTAAAAAAAATTACAAAATTCTGTTCATAAAGATGGAGATCTCAATTACTGTAAAAATCTTGGTACAAATGTTAAAGAATCTACAGATATTCCAATATAAGGATAACAAAAAAATATCACAAAAAAGGGAAAACATTGGGTTAACATATCAATCTATGCACAACTGGACACTACTTGCGTGTAGCTCTCTTTCGACCACGACCACAAACCCTGCCTGCCGGAATATCCTTCGATGTGCTTGTGATGTTCTTTGCAGTTTCTTCTTCACTTTCCTCAACATCACTTCAGTATGATAGCTCTGTTTTATCAGTGGATTCTTCCTCATCCACCGAAGCTCCCTGAGTTTTGCCTTCTTTTAATTCAACACCCCTAGGAACTGGAGATTGGAGAAAACCCAATAATGTCTGAGGAATAACGTGAAAAACTCACAATAATCTTGTATGTATTCAAAGTTTATGTGATAAGGAATAAAAATTGGACAATAAAGGAATCCGATAAAAGACTCAATTAGTACAGTTTGATTGGGGAAGATTTTTGACAAACCGCCTACTTTCTAGCAAATAACATGAGATGTTCAGATACAGTATCATACTCATCCTCACTCTTCTAAAGCAAAATTTGAAAATTGAAAAAGAGATACAGAAACTGAGAGATTTCTTTCCACCGCCTAACCTGATAATAACATCAAGAGAAAACTCGTAGAACATATATATATATATCAGATATGTCCCTCGTATTGTTTGGCTCTCTAAACTGTTGGAGCAGAGATGATGTTGATAACTCGAACTTATCATTCTAAAATAAGGATCCTATTCCTCTCCAGTTCACTATAATGACTAGAGAAGCCAGTTCATTCTTTAAGATTTTAACACTCTTTTTGGAGTAATTATCAATGGTTAAGATTTTTCTTTGAAGTTTTACTAACAAAACACAGTTTAAACTTGTAACAATCTTTTTTACTTATAACAAAACGGTTCTCCCTGATCTAAAATTGGCTAATATTTATAGGTGATGGTTTTTCAGATATCTTCTTGCTAGTATGGTTTCCCATAACTAAGTCAGATCAGATCTAATAAGCAGAGGAAACGAATAAGAATCAAATCACAATTCAGTTCAGCTCCTTTCCCAATGCTTGAACTTGATATATACTCTAGAATTCATCAAAAAGATTATGAAAAATGAGCAGAAATATGAAAAGGAAGTTTCCTATACAAGAAACTATATGCCACATAACAATCTGAACCGAGCAAATGAACTTTACCAACTATACCGCTCCATCAAGAAATTACCATTCCCAAAAAGCGAACATCAAGAAAACCCGAATAGAAAACAAGACGATGAAAAACGAAAAATTAGAAAGATTGCAGGTAATCTATAATATAATAAAAAGAAGCCAGAAGTTGCTAAAGAATCCAGTGCTCTGTCTAACAAACAAATACTCTCTCATCTTTGTATTCAATTTGAAAATTCCCTTATTTCATTAACTTGCCTTGGAAATTTCAGAATAGCTTAAATATGGAGAGGGATGCAGAAGGTTAAGAGAAATGTGCCCTTAAAGTAAATTTCGTCTGTTAAAACTGTCAAAACCAGTCGTTCAAGGAGTCTTACTATTTAGGAGTCTTGTCTTGATAAGAAAGATAAGTCTTAGATATCTTTGTAAACTCTATCTTTAGAGAGAATATTTAGTAGAAAAGTCCTATTAGAAGTTGGCCACTTAGCCTATTTAAAGTCCTATTAGAAGTTGGTTACTTAGCCTATTTAAACTATTGTAATCTTTCAATTAAATAACAGATTTATTTCTTACGCTGACTCCTCTTCTCATATTCTCCTCTTAGATTCTATTTTTATGTTAATTTTCTTCTCTTAGATTCTAACATGGTATCACATTAGGGTTAGTTACTTCCTGGTACTATTAAAACATGTCAACAGACCCTACTAGTTTAGCCGAGATAACCAGCCCCATCATGCATGAACCTACTGTCGACAATGCTGCTGCCCCAATACCATATTCATAAAACACTCTTAACTCTGCGAAGTATGTAGATCACATCATAGTTATGGAAAATTGATATCGGGAAGATGGGTTGTAAACCAGTTGAGACGCCAATTGAGTTTAATCATAGGTTATGTGATGCACCATAAGAACCTATACTAGATAGAGGATCCTATCAAAGGCTGGTTGGAAAATTGATATATTGGGCACACACTAGACCAGATTATAGCCTTTGCAGTAAGTGTAGCCAGTCAATTTATGCATAATCTGAAAGAATCACACCTCAAAGCAGTAAACAGAATACTACAATACTTGAAAGGCAGCCCAGGAAAAGGACTTTTGTGCAAACGTCAAACAACCTCAGGCATTACAATAGAAGCATATGCAGATGCAGAGTACTCATGGTCTTTAGTAGACAAAAAGTCAACATTTGGGTATAGTACAATCCTAGGTGTTATAACCTGGAGAAGTAAGAAGCAGAATGTAGTAGCAAGATAAGGTATTGAATTCAAGTTTAGATCAATGGCTTTGGGAATATGTGAGTTAATTTAGGTAAAAATAACCTTAGATGACCTAAGAATAAAGTGGGAAGGACCCATGAGGCTTTACTACGATAATAAATCAGTTGTCAATATTATTCATAATCCTGATCAGCATGATCGAACAAAGCATATTGAAGCTGATAGACATTTCATTAAGGAAAAATTGAACAATGGTCAAATTTGCAATCCATTCATCTCTACCAAGGATCAATTGGCAGATCTGCTCACAAAGGAGCTAACAAGCAAGTCTTTTCAAGAAATCCTAAACAAGATGGGAATGATAGATATTCACTCACCAGCTTGAGCCTTGAGGGGGAGTGTCAAAACAGCCGTCCAGGGAGTCTTACCGTTTAGGAGTCTTGTTTTGATAAGAAAGACAAGTGTTTGATATCTCTGTAAACTTTATATTTAGAAAGAATATTTAGTAGAAAAGTGCTATTAGAAGTTGGCTACTTAGCCTATTTAAAGTACTATTAGAAGTTGGCTACTTAGGTAGCCTATTTAAACTATTGTAATCTTTCAATTAAAAACCAATTTTTTTTTTTTTTACGTTAACTCCTCTTCTCCTCTTAGATTCTATTTTTACTTTAATTTTTTCCTCTTAGATTCTAACAAAAACAAATAAAATACATAGACTTTGCATTTGATTATGTAGGACTGGAATGAACATGTCAAATATTTCAAGTAACAGACAAACCTTTGCATAGATTTCTGATTCAAATTCCATCTTCTCAATGGTAAATCTCTCACTTTGTTCTAAACATTTCTCAGATTCCAACTTTAGCTTCTCAAAGGATTGAGTTTTCCCAACCACTTCTCCCTGCAAAATTATCAATAATAAATGATATCCTAACAGTATCATTATGGCATAAAACTAAAAATATATTTATATGACTGCCATTGTATTAACAAACAACAAAAAGCTGAAGAGCTTATGATTGAACTTCTAATGGACATGATAAGAAAATATGACGATGACAATAAAGGGCAAATACTACACTTAGCCTAATGTTTGCATCCATCAGAAAATCCAAAATTCCAGCAGTAATCTTTCTGCTATCACGCGATGGCTGGAATTTCCATCGCCATTCAAGCTTAGTTTCTTCTTTTTCGAAAGTCCATGAAAGCTGCATCAGCAAAAGAAAGCAAAAAAACTTGACACATCATTCGAGTTTGGAATTTACCAATCACTATTATATTCTATACCTTGTTACCACTTACCAGAAGTCAATATTACCCCAACAATTTAGAATTAGTACACAGTACGACTCAAATAAGGGATGCTAGTGATCTAATTCAGTAAAACTTGATCCTATTTACGTACAGTTTATTATAAAGTAATTGAGTTCACAAAATTCATAATTTATTTAAAATTATGTACTCACGCTAGCACAAAAACTATAATATATATAGTTCCAAAAATATAAAACCATTTTTTCATTCCAACAAACTACATTGGAGGTCACTCGATTATTAGTAAGGATACATTTGAGTCATCTAATTATTAAAGGTTACAATTGGGTCACTTAGTTAAAGTTTTAGTTACCATTGGGACACTTCTCTGTTAAAATTCAAACGAACATCCAAAAAAAATTGGTATAATGACAGTTTTAGTCTTCAAAACTTATATATTATACCAATTTAGTCATAATTCATTGGGACACTTCTATGTTAAAATTCAAACGAACATCCAAAAAAAATTGGTATAATGACAGTTTTAGTCTTCAAAACTTATATATTATACCAATTTAGTCATAATTCAATAAATTTAACCATCCATATTTAAAATATATCAATTTAGTCAGTTTTCTTCTCACAAATTGTTTGTTCTTCACCGTTCATCATCATTCCTAATTGAGTACTCACGATAACACGAGTTGTACCAAACTTGATATTTTCAAATTTGTTTAATAATAAAATTTCAGAAACTTAAAAAGTTTAATTATTAATTTATTTTAAAATAAAAGAAAAATAATGAAGTCACTCAAAAATATAAAATTACTAAGTAAACTATATAATAATAGGAAAACTTTTGTAGAAAATTGTGCGGTAGCAGTAACTAAAACCTGAAGGTTTCCCTAAATAATTTTAAATATATTTAAATGAATTTATTTTAATATAGTTACTAATTACATACGTAACATTAAACAAACAATTACAAATATCTTTACATTTATAAATTTGTATATTAGATTAATTAATAATTTTAAATAAAGTATTCTAATATTAACGAGGGTATACAAGCGATTTGAGAAAAGAAAAATAACTAAATTGATATATTTTTTAAATATGAAATGTTAAAATTTTTGGATTATAACTAAATTGGTAAAATATATACGTTCGAACTAAAATTGTGATTATACAAAAAAAAATTAAACGTCGGTTTGTATTTTAACAATGAATGACCCAATCCTAACTAAAACTTTAATTGAACGACTCAATTGTAACTTTTTGTGGTCATCGCCGGCGTCAATGAACCAGTAGACTGAACAAGGCTGTTGAAACCCCAAATACCGTTCGGCTAATTCAATATACTCAGCGACCGGCTGGTCCCACTGACCCGCTCTTTCCTGCATCTCCTCCTCCGTCGCTGCCTCAAATTAAAAAATATTTTAACTAAAAAATAAAACATATCCGTATTAAATCGGGGGAAATCCTGTCAAAAAGGCGGAGACGTACCGTTGCAGACCCAGGCACGGAGGCCGTCGCTGACGGAGAGATCGAAGTGAGTAGTGAACCATGTGCCTTTCACGAAGAGCGGATCGGTGCTTGGAATTTCGAGCTTAAGGCAAGTGTGTCTCGCCGTTGCCGTTGAGCTGCTTTCCATTGCTTTTGTGCTCAGAGTTTCAAAGTTTTATGGCATCTTCCCGCTTTATCTTCACTGCGGCTTTTGTAAATAAAGAAGCAAACTTATTGTGCAATCTTTTATAGCTAAAGTTAAAATACTTAAACATTTAGGGTATATTTCACTAGAGGTCCCTTTTGTTTGGGTCTTATTCTATTTTGGTCATTTATTTTTAAAAAATGTTATTTTTGTCGCTTATATTTTCGATCTGTTTTATTTTGGTCACTATACCGTTAACACCCGTTAGTTTGATGATGTGGCACAATAGTTAAAAGGTTTAATTTTTAATTTTCCTAAACTTTAAATAAAATATTAATTTAATTCTTTAAACTCTCTCAACCTCACTTTTATCACACAATGTCACTGCTCTGACCACTTTTCTTTGGTGGATGATGACTCCGACTACCTGTTCTTTCAACATGTACACTGACATATATAAACCAAAACAAATTCCAGTCAAACTTTGTGCGAACCCTATTGTTTAACAACCACTGTTGAGTTCACTTTGTGTAAGTACAACCCAAGTGAAAAAAGAATATATCTATTTTTGCCCAAATCATGAAATTAAGCAAGCAAAACCATGACAACCCTACTGTTTGCAGAAGCTATTATTTCACTCATGTTTGCTTGCTAATTGCTAGTAGCCAAGGGACACAATTTATTGTTCAAAATGGAAAAACCTTAAATCCTCATTTTCAGTCGCATCTTGTAAAAAAAACAACTCTTGATCGGATCGGAAAACAGGGGAAATAGCCGAGTTTGACAGAACGTAGCAGTTCCATTTTCCCTTGAATTTACTGCTAACGGGATAGTATCTTGGGACATTAATGACTGCAAAACGTGCAAAACCAATGAGTTAATCCTTTTAAAGGGCATTCTATAATAAACAAATGTAACTCGATGTTTTTTAAGTTTTAACTAAACAGAACTACCATTCCCATATGATGCTATTGTAAGATTAGAATATAGAAGCTTTTGGGATACTGAAGAAATATCGTTCGCTATAATTTCATTAATGACCTTCAAGATATGCTCCACAGGCGTCCTGATAAATTCAAAACAATTTTATCAGATGAAAATACCATGGTACTACTTTACACGCAAACCGAAATATGAAAAGCAAACAGAAAAAATATATATATATATATATATATCGATGAGAAGCAACTACTTAGCAGTGTCAATGTCGATCTTGGAAGATAAAAGTGGTCGGAACCATCACCTATCAAAAAAAGTGGTCGGAACCATCACCTATCAAAAAAAGTGGCCGGAACAGAGACATTGTGGGATAAAAGTGAGGTTGAAAGAGTTTAAGAGTCAAAGTAATATTTTGTTTAAAGTTCAGGGGTCAAATTAAAAGTTAAATCTTTTGAATAATGTGCCACATCATCAAACTAACGGGTATTAACGGCACAGTGACCAAAATAAAATAGATTGTAAGTGGCAAAAATAACATTTTATCAAAATGGGTGATCAAAATAAAACAAGGCCCAAACAAAAGAGACCACATATAAAGTTTACCCAAAAATTTATTAAACTATTTTAAAAAGTTATAATTCTATATTTTTTTAAGGGTAAATTACTCATGTGATCACCAAACTATTTGGGTGTACCTATTTTGATCTCCTAACTAGGTAACTCGTCAACTAGACTATCAAACTTTTAAATTGGTCCTATTTTGACTACCACCGTTAAAAAATTAGCAGAGGAGTGATGTGGCAGTTAACAAAAATTTATAAAATTATATATTTGGTCCTAATTTATTAATGAACCAATTAGATGACGACACATACACGTGTCACCACAAACAAATGAAACTAGTAAACAAGAGATACATTGCAAGTAGTGGAATTCAATCCCACGCCAAGAGCATGAAGGACTAAAGCCTAAACCACTAGGCTAACTCTAATTATATGACATAAGATGATAACTTGTTTTCTTAAAGGGTTACTTTGTTGGTGAAAACTATAGAGACTAAAAGGGAGTTAATGGTATTTGAACTTGAGATTAATTGTATAAAATTAAAATGATAAACCACTAAATTAACCTTATCACTTATGAAAATTTGACTACATACAATATATGAATTTAATATCAGTTAATAAAATAATAAATATGATTAATTATATTATATTATTAAAATTTTGACTGAAGCAGAACTTCTACCCCCCAACTGCAACAGAAAATAGCACTCAGATCTCATAGCTATGCCAAGATCATGTACAGTCATGGTAATCGAATTCATCAAAAGCTTTTCACGCAGCACCTGACCACCAATGAATGAAATGTGTGTATGTATGTATGAATATATATAAATGTGTGAGCATTATGTAACACAATGCACAACACTTGTATTAGATAAAAACCAGAAGCATCCTATCACAAATGAGTTTTCCATCATTGGACCAAAAACAACAGGTCTCTGATGAAACCTAAGATACAAGTTTCTAAAACACTACATAACATTGTAAATAGACTGTACTTTGATCTTCTTGAAGAGAGATTGGGAAAGCGTTATGGCTTCTAATAAAGCGTCAAAAGCCAAAATGCCTGCAAAAGGAAGATTTATTTCAAAGAAAGCAAGAAGCTCTCGGTAACAGAGTTCAGACATTCATTCCAATCAACATCTTCAGAGTTCAGAGAAAAATATATACTTTATGAAGTAAATATAAATGTGAGTATAAGCATGGTGAATTGGTGATCATGCATTAATTTAAGCAGAGGAAACACCACTAGTCTTAGTCTAGGAGATTACAAAGCATATTCAATTTCTGTTGCTTCAAATCTGCCAAAAAAAGTTCTTTATTATACGATGATAAGGTTAATTTAGTGGTTTAGCATTTTTATTTTATACAATTAATTTCAAATTCGAATCTCATTAATTCTCTATAATTTTCACCAATAAAGTAACCCTTTAAAAAAACCGGTTACCTTCTCATGTCATATAATTGGAGTTAGCCTAGTGGTTTAGGCTTTAGCCCTTCATGCTCTTGGGCATGGGATAGAATCCCACTACTTGCAATTTATCTCCCAACATGGTGACACATTATTCTTGAATTGGATAGTATGGAAACTTGTCGTGTTCTACGGTTTGAGGTCTCCAATGGTTATTTTTTGAGCTAGCACTTGAAAGATTTGTGTCAGCGGGATTGGATTTGCTTTGATTGTTTTATGGTTACTTTTTATGATGTTAGCATATGTACTCTTTTTCTTCCATTTAGGTTTAGGGAGATTTTTTAATGAGATATGTGCTAACATTTACCCGTGTATGATTTTCTCCGAATAAAATCATACCTTTTCACCGAAAAAATCTATTAAACTAAATAATTAGAATTAAAAAAAAAGATGACACGCGTGTTGTTATCTAATTGCTTCATTAATTTTATTTAATTAAATTAAGATTAGGGCCAAATTGATATAATAGGTAAATAACAGAGACCAAATGTGTGATTTTATAAATTTTTGTTAACTGCCAATGGTCATTTTTTGAGCTGGCACTTGAAAGATTTGTGTCAGAGGGATTGGATTGGCTTTGGTTGTTTTATGGTTACTTTTTATGATGTTAACATATGTACTCTTTTTCCTCCATTTAGATTTAGGGAGATTTTTTAATGAGATATGTGCTAACATTTACCCGTGTATGATTTTCTCCGAATAAAATCATACCTTTTCACCGAAAAAATCTATTAAACTAAATAATTAGAATTAAAAAAAAGATGACACGCGTGTTGTCATCTAATTGGTTCATTAATTTTATTTAAATAAATTAAGATTAGGGCCAAATTGATATAATAGGTAAATAACAGGGACCAAATGTGTGATTTTATAAATTTTTGTTAACTGTTACGTGACCTTTCCATTAGTTTTTTAACGGCGGTGGTCAAAATATGGCCATTTAATAAATTTGGTGGTTTAATTGACGAATTGCCTGATTTAATAGTCAAAATAAGTACGCCCAAATAATTCAGTGGTTACGGTTACTTTTTTAATTATAAAATGATAATTCAATTTTACAAAATGACATTGCGCCATTAATTATTGTTAAACAATTAAAAATTTTGTATAATACTAAATTTAGTCATTCTTATTTTACTTTTTTTTTTTGAGATATACATCTCCTATATCTTCAACGTTGGGTATTGTAAATGGTTATAACCCTAACTATCCAGTGCCACAGTGGACGACTTCCAATTGATCTAAAACAAAATCTGACTGTGGATAAACCTCACCAAAATGTTAAAAGCTTAAGTTAAACTAAATAAAAAAAGTGACTATTTGATACATTTTCAATACAAAAATATTACACAATTTTATTTCAAGTTAAAACATAAATTTGTAATCCTAAAACCCTAAACTCTAGTTATAAATTTTAAACCCTAAACTAAAACTCGATATCTCCAAATAATACCGTTTACGATTTTTTTATTATTATTAGTGTATAAAATAATAATTCTAATAAAAAAATACTCTGATAGACAACACTGTAGAATCGGGTTCCAAATAAGATTATAACTACGATGTGACCCTTTTCGCCTTTCACCGTTCTAGTTTATGTGACTCCAATAATCTAAAACAGTTGGAAATGGGTCTTGAATCAAAGGGTTTTCTTCTCATTTTGCGTGCTATTTCGAGTTAGAGAGGGTTGTCAAAATGGGTTTTGGATCGTGGATTGTCTAATGAGTAAAGAATTTGATTTGAGCTCTATGTTGCAACGATACATGTACGAATATGGATAGGGGTGCGCATAATTAATCGTAACCGTTAACTGGTATAACCGTAATTGTTAACCGGTATAACCGTAACCGTAACCGTTAACCGGTATAACCGTTATATTTTACAGGTTAATTAACCGAATCGTTAAAGTTAAACGGTTTTTGTTAATCGAACTGTTAAAAATGATAGTTAATGGTTACGGTTACGAATTTTGACTAAGGATTAACATATAGGTTAACCGTTATTAAATTATTTATATATATATTTAAAATATAAAATAACTTTAAAAAAATCAACTCACACATACAAATATGCATGCCCCTTTTTATTATTTCTAAACCATGTTTCTAAAGTTATCAAACTTAATTCACCCTTTTATGTCTTTAACTTTGATGGTGTATTGCTACAATATTATTGTTATGTGTTGCAAACTTTTTAAACTTTAAACTTTAAAATATTATGAAGCTTGTGTGTTTTGTCTTGCGTTGAAACTTTATAGTATGTAAGTATTTATTTAATTATGGCGTAAGCGATTAGAATATCTTTATTTAAGTATTTTATGAATATTTTAATATAATATTTATAGTAAAGATAATTATATTATTCTCTAACAAAATAATGAACATGTGAGAAAATTGTAATAGATTACAGGTTAACCTATAACCGAACCGTCGGTTAACCGCATCTTAACGGCTAACCGTTGACGGTTAACCGTTTCTTAATGGTTAGATTACGGTTAGCAAAATTCAACAACCGCTATAACGGTTAACCGACCGTTTAGGCTAAACGGTACGGTTAACCTACCATGAACACCCCTAAATATGGACACAAGGATGAAGGTCGAAAACGACGATCTTTAAAATTATAAAATATGATAAAGGTATGAGAAATTATTTATGTTAAATATATGATTTAAAAATAAAAATGAATATTTTGAAATTTTGTTTTATTAAGAAATTATATTAAATTTAAATAATAGTTGAAAGATAATACAAAGTTAATTATATTAAAGACAAATTATTTAAAATTATTTATCATCTATTGTTTTATTAATATAAAAATTTGGGTATGCTGCGTGAATCTCACTTAATTGGTAGACATTCATAGGGCATTAACTCATAAATAATTTACGCGTGTGAAGCTCAAAAATCGTCCCGATTCGTCCCATATAATCTTTCTAATGTATCCAATTGATTTCAATTATATGCCTTAAACGTGAGATGTTCTCGCCTCATACTCAAACCGTCCCCGAGATGAAAATGTATCCTGTACGTGGGAGTTGGCATGTACCCGTGTTTCATAGTTTGAACTTGGGGTCGATGAAGTATTCTGGAGACGATACTGACGCAAATTGAGCTTAATGATGTTGATCAAGTAGCTTTCGATGAACAAACTATATATCCGATTATATTTCGAAACACAAACCGAATAAAAAGATTAAAACTTGCAATAAAGGTTGGAAACCAATTTAAAACAATAGTATAGTTGACTTTAAACCATAAAACTTATACATCTCATGAAACAACCCTTATAGCAAAATATGGCCATTAAGACAAAACAACTCAAATCGGCTTCAACATAACATGAATTGCATCAACAAGTAAAATCCAAAATTTAATCCATCACATGGTTGGATAATTCAAAAAATAAAAACAAATGACAATGGAAGTACAATCATCAAAACAAAATTCCAAAGAAACATAAGTGGCCCATATTGCCTTATTACAAAATTTACCAAAAAGGGCTAAGCATACTTAAGATAGTTTTTCTCTTGGTTATGATCTTTGCCTCGATTCACAATCTCAAAATCAACTATTCCTCTATAAAGATGAAAAGAGAGCATATGCATGATGTGCTTAGTGAGTGTGCTCAATAAATAATTCATCGTTGTAATTTTAAAAGCCAAAACAATAATGATATGCACTCCTCCAATTAAGTAAAATTTTTCAGAGTTCATATACATGATCAAAACCATTGCAAATCTAACTTTATCAAATCATAACTTATCAAATAAGTGTGTTATATTGGCAACATACTTGTGACCTCACATATAATCAAAAATCATAGGATACATGGATTAAACTTTATCAAAATGTAGGTTTAGGTCCCCACCCCCATCAAAAGAAACTATATATTTCATAATCATTAGTCACTCGATCTTATGATTCACATTCAACAAATGAATGTAGTCACTAACCTTGCAAATCAATAACTATAGTCACTAACCTTGCACAATATATACACATAGACGATCGATCGATTAAACTAATAAGTCCATCACAAACTTTTAAAAACTTATAGAGTACCTTTATCATATGGCATGCCAACTATATTCGATCTCAAACTTTATTTATACAAGCCAATATAACCATACAAATCACATTTACTTAATGTTTTTCATATGCATTAATAAATCAGAATTATTCGAAAAGTATTGCTCTTGGCAACTTAAACAAAACTAGAGAAACTTACTTCTGAGCTTGATAAAGCTTGCTAGGCTTAAACCAAATTCCCAAAACATGATTCCAAACCTTGTTTGAAACTGAAACATAATTTGCACTCACCTAATACACTTTCTCTTTGAAGTTTTAGAGAAACATCGATATCGTCCAAAAGCGGGCTAAGCTTCTTCCGTCGAATCCAGAACGTCTACGTCTCAATAAAAATATAATTCCATATCAAAATATGCTGTTAAAATTCTAGAAACTCTAAAACAACACGAACATCAACCAAGCTTTCCACCAAATAGACGAAATCCATCACGAACAAAGTTCCATCACTTCACAACTTCTAAACAACCATTTTAACTTCAATTCTAATCCAATTAACTCTCAAATATCATTAAATTACCTTCCACAACAGAAAAAAAATCCTAGGAAACTCAAAACACCATAAATCAATCAATATTCTTCAAGAACACCTCATCTAAATTAGCTAGTTAAATTAATTCCGGGAATAATCTTTCAAAATTAGGATTGGATTACTTCTAACCCAATAGTCTAAAGGCGATTATAAGGTAGTATCTGTTCATACATATTCTTAACCATTTGACAATGCACACACACCTTATAGAAAGACGGTTGAACTCGGGTCTCCTAGGATGAACATTATCCAAAAACAAATGAATTTAAGAAAACTTAGAAGGAAAATATGTCCTAAAAGCATAAATAAATGAACATAATTATTAGTTATAATTATATATGTAATTGGATAATTATATCAAACTACTATTTTAAAGTAATTTATAATAAACTAATATTTTTATTTTATAAAAAATTAAGGGTTTTGTTATACGCAGCCTTGAGGGCTATGTATAAAACCTACTAGATTCCTATAATTAATGTTTATTTCTTTTTTTCAATGGAATCCATGAAGATATAATTAAGTGTTTTGCTATACGCACCACTAAGGGTTATGTTTGTGGGTTTAGGGTTTATGGGGTGTGGGCTTAGGGTTTATGGTTTGTGGGGGTGATGTTTATGATTTAGGGTTTATGGGATGGTATTTAGTGTTTATTGGGCGGGTTTAGGGTTTATATGCGTGGTGGGATTTAGGGCTTATGGAGTAGAGTTTGTGGTTTAAGGTTTATGAGGTTTGGGGTTTATGGTATATGTTTTAGTATTTAGAGTTTAGAGTATATATGATATTCAAATGTCATAAATTTGATATTTGTGTTTTTAATAATTAATAAAATACTGTTTTCCGCCAAATATTAATTATAACTACAATTAATCATCTTAGTAGATTCCATTAAATAGGAAATAAACTTTAATTATAGGAATTTAGTAGGTTTTAAATATAACCCTCAGGGTTGTTATATTAAAGATCTTTATTTATGAAATTTATATTTAACTATTAACAATTATAAATGTTTCTAAAATTATTTCAATTTATTCGTTAAATAAATATAATACATTTTATGCTAACTGGCGTTAAATTTCAAAGAAACATTATTGGACATTGTTAGCTGAAGTTAATTTATAAAACCAATGTAAAAAATAAAAGCCGACAACCTTAAAGGAAGTTTCAAAATTCGATTAAGGGTATTTTAATATTTTAATTTATAAATTCAGATTGAATATATTTTTCTCCTCTTTTTCTGTTCAACTTTGGACGGATGGAGATTTGTATCACATAAAAGAAAAGTCCCTCCTCTATTTTTTTTTCTTTTCTAATTTTTCATTCTACAAAATAATTTTTAAATTAATTTTATTTTTTATTTTTTCTTTTCTCTTTCTTCCTTAGGCTTTGATTGATAGAGAGGAAAAAAATTAGAAAGATAAAAAATTAAAATAATAAAAAATGAAAGGATGATGTTTAAAAAAATAGAAGGATTAAAAATATATTTTTTCTTTCTATCGGTGTAATTGGTTGAGAGGGTGGAAAACTAGAAGAAAAATAAGTTTTTTCCTCTATATTGCTTGGTACAATAGAAAAGTGAGAGGAAAGAAAATTAAGCTTTGAAAACTATAATTTATTTTTAATTTTTATAATTTAGTCTGATGCTTTTAATATGATTATTTTTATTTAGTTTGGTCCCTATAAATTTTATTTCATCTAAAATTGACTCATATTTGTTTCTAATTTTTATAGCTTAATCTAATATTTTTAATATAGTTTTATTTTTGTTCAATTTAATCCCTAAATTTTTCTTTAATTCAAAATCGACCTATATGTATTTTTATTTTTTATAATTGAATCCAATATTTTTAATATGATTTTATTTTTGTCCAGTTTAGCTCATAAAATTTTTATTTAATCCGATATTGACCTCTATTTATTTCTATTTTTATAATTTAGTCTAATATTTTTATAATTTAAGAGATTTTCACTATCAATGCAACACCTAATATATGATAAAAACGAATCCAACTCGAATATTGAATGCTACAATTGGCCCATTCGTGGTCTAAAATAGATTTTAAAAAACAAGTATATTTGAGTACATGAAAGTAAACAACCAACATGAACATAAAGAGTAAACAATTAACTAAAGTCACCCGAGAAAATAAACCTTTAGAAAAATAAACGATTTAACAAAAATGTATTTTAGTAATTTTACAAGATTTAAACCCAAAAAAATTCAAAACTAAAATACAAGTTTAATATAAGTAGAAACATTTGATACCTCTGTTTTGCTAATAAAAACAAGTTCAAATCGAAAAATTTAACCGAATACAGGTTTAGGGACTAAAATATAAATAATTCATAAATTGGATTTTAATTTAAAAAATCAGCTTTAGGTTCGTTTTAGACTCATTAATTCCAATTAGAATTAATGGTAAATTCTTGTTGAAATAAAATTTGAAATAGAGTGTTAATTGCAAAAAAATAAGTAGTTATGGGTCATTTTGAAAATATTCATGAAATACATGGGCCAGTTTTTCAAAAAGTGAAATTAAACCTTCCTTTATGAAATCAATATTAGCATTAACATATAGACCAAGTTTAGGTTAATCCGAGCTAAAATGAGTCCTTAAATGCAATTATAAAATTAGTGACTAAAACATAAAGTTTGCAATTATAAGGTATTGGATTAGATTATATAATATAAATAAATATAGGTCAATTAAAAATTAAATAAAATTTGAGGGATTAAATTGAACAAAAATAAAGGCATAGAAAAATATTAGATAAAATTATAAAAATTAGAAACAAATATGAGTCAATTTTGGATTAAATAAATATGTTATGGACATGGGCGTATGTACCATAGGTCAAGGTAGGTCACTTGACCTACCATAAAGAATTGGATAAACTACCCCAGAGGTCACTTAATTATTAATAAAATTATAATTGGCTCATTCAATTACTAAAAGTTACAATTAGGTCACTCAATTAAAGTTTTAGTTACGCTCGAATCACTCCTATGTTAAAATACAAACGAACATCTAACAAGATTTGGTATAATGATAGTTTTAGTAATCAAAACTTATATATTCTACCAATTTAATCCTAATTCAAAATAATTCAATAAATTTAACCCTTAATACTTAAAGAAGACATTAATTTAGTCATTTTCTTCTCCAAATCGCACGTATACCCTCGTTAACAATAGAGTACTTCATTTAAAATTATTAATTAATCTAGTACACAAATTTATAAATGTAAATATATTTATAATTATTTTTAATGTTAGATCTTTAATTAGTATCTACATTAAAATTAAATTCATTGAAATCTATTTAAAAATAGTTATGAAAACCTTCGGTTTTAGTTATTGATACCCCATAATTTTCTACAAAAGTTAAGGTTTTCGTATTATTTTATAGTTTTCTTAATAATTTCATATATATTTTTGAATGACTTCTTATTTCCCTTTTATTTTAAAATAAATTAATAATTAAACTTCTTAAGTTAATTGAATTTTTATTATTTAATAAATTTCTTAAATTCTTAGCAAGTCTGTGTATTTTCATTAAAAAGGTGAAGTTGATAAAGATTTGGTGATAGAGATTAGTGATTATTCATATAAAAGTGTGGAAAGTCATTTTAGATGGTTTTAGTTACTTACAAGTAATATAAAATGTTTTGTGTTCAGAGCATTAGTTGTAAAAATGTTGTTTTATAATGTTTTGATTAGGGAGAAAATTTGTATAGACTAATGTGAATTCCTCTATACATGTATTTCATTAAAGAGAGTTAGTAGCTAAAGCAATATATATATATATATATATATATATGTATATATATATATAGGTATGATTGAAGGTCTTTTGTCATGTCAGTTATGAACATCTTAAGTAATTTTGACGACTTTTTCAATCTACTCTTATCTCATATACGATTGTTTTTATTATCTGTAGGTGAACTACCAAATTTAAATTCCTAGATCCGCCCCTGGTTATGGACTAAAGTTAACAAAATATTATTATATTAATAATGTTGATTTTAATAATAAAATTTAAAACAAATATGGGTAAATTTTAGATTAAATAAAATTTTTAGGGACTAAATTGAACAAATATAAAATTATAATAAAAATATTGGATGAAACTATTTTAAATATAATTTGATAATTTTATTATTAATGTATGATAGTTTTCACTTTTCTTTCTTATTTTCCACCCAATTTTGGAGAAAAACTATTTGTATTGGAACAAGAAAAACCATCTCTCCTCCTATTTTCTTTCCTTCCAGCAACCATTAATTCATTTTCTTTTCAATTTTCTCTTCCCTCATTCCCTTCCACTTTTCTACCCAACCAAACAAAGCATTAACTTTTTCTCCAAACCAAACAAAGCTTTACTGATATTTAATTGTATTAATTTTAGCAATTTTTCTAACCTAATTCTTATAGAAACGATCTTAACACACTTCATTCGACATGTATCCTTGCCCACTTACAAATCAAGTTACATGCGCAAAAAACAGCAAGGGGGAAACCACAATCAATGCACACAAAATCCCAAATTAGGAAGCAAAGCTCCGTGAGCCACCTCTACTAATCCGAGACCCAAAACCAAAGGAACCCATACGAAATGACCGAGACACGTAGGAGATATGGAACACAACAGATCATCACAAGAGGAAAGCCCTAACCTGTTAAGAAAAATCATTAGCTTACGAACCTCTAATCAATGCGTTGAATGGGAAAAATCCTAGCTATGGTAGCCACGAGAGTGATATGGATGAATGAGGATATTGATTGGTTAATTATTTGATATATTTAATAAAATAAATATAAATTATTAAGGAAATAAATATATTTTATTATATTCAATATTATCAAAGTTTAAAGAAACAAAATTAAAAAATAATTGCATGTACCATCGGGGTTGGTCCAAGTGGTAAGCATGTATCGCTTAAGCAGGTCTTATGTTCGAGGTAGACCTGACAAACTTAACCCGAGACCCAAAAACCGAACCGATTTACCCGAACCGAGACCTGAAATCGACCCAAACATGATGACCCGAAATTTGATCCGAAACTGAAACAAACCGAATTGAACCGAAACCGATCCAAATTTTAGTTGAACCAAAATGGACCCGAACTGATTTTCAACCAAACCGAATGGACCCGAACCGAATAGACCCGAACCAAAGACAACCCGAAATATAGAAAATATATTAATAGAAATAAATAAAGATAAGATATGAACAACCGCACAACTCACCAAAAAGTTAAATGTATTGACTTTATAAATCTATATATAGGGTGTAAAAAACTGACCGGCCTAAAAACTTAATTAAAACTTACTGATCTCCGTTGACCCGAACCGAAATCAACCGAACTGAAAATAACCGAACCAAAAATAACCGAACCAAAAATCAACCGACCCAAAATGACCTGAATCACAATAGACCCGAGCTAAAATCGATCCGAAACCGAATTTGAATCGAATAATATCAGACCCGAATTTAAACCGAGCCGAATAACGCGTTTGCCACCTCTAGTTTGAGGCCTTGTGTATACAAAAAAATTTCGTTGGAAGACTCCCACCAAAATCAGGTGTGCAACGCGAGTTGATCCGGATTAATCAAGGCATATAACCTTGAGAATAGGAAGGGCAACCAAAAAAATAATTGCATGTCACGTAACAGAATTTTAAGTTCGCATATCCAAAATCTAAGCATGCCGCACAAAATTGTTTTTAAAATTGTTTGCATTTTGTGTTATATAATATATATGATTAGATTTAACTTTTTGATAATCAATAAACGAAGGAAAAAACATTGATACACAATAGTTTATGCAAGCTTGTTAAATTTATGATTTAAAGTTTAGGTTTAGGGTTTAGAGTTTAGGGGTTTAGAATTTAAGATTTATGGTTAGAGTTTAGGGTTAGGGCTTATGATCTAGGTTTTAGGTTTGTTACACCCAAATATTCCGCATTCGTACAATTCTACAAATATCATTCGACTCTTCTATAAATGGTGAACACCGGAGATGGTCCACAACATCTACCTCTTTAAAGGTATATCCCTCCGGAGACTAATGTTTTCGGAGCCCTCAAGTCACCCGAGGATAAGACATAGACAACATCCTCTGCATGATATCCACGTACCCAACATGTAAGGCCTAATACTCGAAAGTTGGACCTATCTCTGCAAACCCGTCCATAAGCCATCACTAGGCCTGTCATTATCCAATCACCAATAGTCCCAGGGATTATAAATACAAGGGCAAGTGAGGAGAGAAGGCAAGTTAGATCGAGAGGGTAGTACCCTTCTACTCTATCAACTCAACTCATCTCTGTTATGGCTTTAACTACCAAACATTTACCTACATATCTCCGCCCCAAGCCTATAGAGGGTATGATGCGTGAAATATAGTATGCGCAATTAGAGTAAGTATACATGTCGCACAAGTAATATAATGATGAGTATCGAGTATCGTATCCACAAGGATTAGAGTGATAAACTCAAAGTAATTGTACAAAAAGAATATAGTAATGAATAAGGTGGTGAGAACACTAAAGTAATGATGTAGCAAAAAATAAATTGAAGCAGTTATTGAAGAAGAACAAGCTGGTGCTGACTCACAAAGTTTTCTAATAGGAATGGATTGTTGGGTTTATGGCTAAGTACAATGCTTAACTATTACTCAAATGCAATAGCAATGAAACAATACTTATATACTGTAAAACTCCTAAACTATGTCTAGCTAGAAGTTGATAAAAGAATGCTACGGTGATACATGTCTGCGTAAACCCTAACAAACTTATTATCTGTTTAAGTTTCCCTTATTAGTCGTTAAAACCCTAATCTTATGTCTAAGTAGGATTAGAACTCAAGTTAACAGCTTAAGCTCCACTGTTTACATGGTCTAATTTAACTATCTCGATATTGAGTCACAAATCATAGCCAAAGGCAGTTCTCGCTAGCTCTTACAAGACTAAGCATTAACATCAATGAAGAGAATATATAAGAAAATGAACATTATAGCATTAAATAATAATTAAACAAAGTATTTAAACAATAAACCTAACTAAAGAGTATTTAGCTCATGTCTGAGCAATAATTATCCATCCAAATAAAATAGAAATTCATGACAGTCAAATAAAGCAATAAAGAAAATAATCAAAGTGTCATAAAAATCTTCCTTCGTGCTCATGAGTTTCGCTGCAACGTCTCCAAACTCCTCAAGCCTCTCTCGATAGCTCTCGTGCTTAGAGACTCCTCTTGACCTTCGACAATGGTGGTTCCCCGATGTTGAAGACAAGGGCTTGTTTCCTCCAATAAGCTTTCCCTTTTAATTGTTGTCTTCCTTGTCTTTATGCAGAGGCGACTTTCCTAGGGTTTTATGCCTTATTATGGCAAGTGATCTAGCAAAGAGGATCTTTCCTTTCCAAGTATATAATGACTCATAACGGAGAGGGGGGCCACGCGTTTAATGACGTTAAAGGATCAAGATTTTATCTCTAGCTTACCAACAACTTTGTAGGATTAGTATTCCAACATAGGAGAATGCTCTGACCATGCTCAGGCACGCCGCTGCTTCCTTTAATCCTTGATTCATACGCAAACACCACCAAAATGCATTACCTTTCCCATTAAAAGCATCAATATATAGCTTTGTTAAGCTCAAGAATAAACTCCCTAAATGTATGTAGAATGATCCTAAATACAACTACATGTGCTTGAATACATACAATATTTCAAGTAAAAAGGGCATAAAATATAGGTTTTCTACGAAGTTATCAGGGTGAACTACCTGAATCCGCCACAATGACTTTCGTACACCGTCTCTACCTCCCTTGTTCGATGTCTCCTCATTTTGGGATCAACAATTGGTGCGGTGAGCGTGGAGATCCTTCCAACCAAGAAAACCAACCACGATGGCCTCTTGGTGGTACTTCCGCTGTTAAGTTTCATAGGAAATAAAATTGATCTAATCAATCAAATAAACACAATGAAAAAATTATCATACGAAAAATTTCCAAGATCTCATGTAGTCATATTAACGATTGATAGAGATAGTTACATTAGATTATGTCAATCTTAGATTCTGAAATCCTGTTTTGCGTAGGCACTGCCTTTCTAAAAGATGACCCCCCTCTACAAGCATCCACACGTGAATAGACGACGAACGACTATCGGAATGCTAGTTCCTCTAAGATTTTAAAATAGAGATATTTTGTTTTTTGGTGGCTAGTCGAAAAACTCCAGTGATCTAAAACCCTTGGCATACATATATATATATATATATATATATATATGACTTGATTAGGGTTAGGTTGAGTTCACTATTATAATTTAATTAAAACTCTTTTAAATAAATTATAATTTAAAATAAATTCCTCTATCTGATAAGGAATTCAAATCCAACCAAATCTAGATAATGTGGTTTATTTAATAATATTGTTTATTTAAAATAAATAAATAATATATTTTAAAATAGATTCCTTATCCGATAAGGAATTTAAATCCAACCGAATCTAGATAACGAGATTATTTAATAATATTATTTATTTAATATTATTTTTGGAAAATAATAAAACAAATAAAATATTCTATCACAAGAGTATGAATTTAACTTCTTTAAATTCGAATAAATAATCTCTAACAATATAATTTAAAAATAATCTTATTATCTTAAATTCATTATTGAGAGTAATAACCACAACCATTCTTAGTGTGCGACCCTATAGGTTCAATTAACGTTGGCAGTAGATAAAATTACATTTTATCCTACAAGTCATAAGTAGCCTCTAGCAAGACATCATGACTACCCAAGTTAAATGAAAAACTCATAATCAAGACAACCTTAATTCAGTTTATGTTATAATCCTTCTATCTCACGATATCTTGATAGAATATAAGGCATGGAAAATGTTAACCTTATATCGTTCTATCTTTAGTTTCTCGATGCCCAATTGAACTGACTAAACAAATGACATTGATCTCTATCAACTCATTTGAGCACGGCGATGCATTTCTCAGTCTCAATAATCAAGGGGTACAGAGATATATTTCTTATGTTAAGAGGGATAAATTCCATCTTAATCACTAACATCTCACTGCATGATCCCTTATTATGTTCAAGCATAACCTTTATAATCGTTCGATTAAAAACGATGTTTGACTATGTTAAAACATAATAATCATCATGTTGAGAACCGTAGCAATTTTAGGTCTAAGGATTTAATGTCACAACTGTTGAAGATTAATATATAACTTTAATCCATGTATTAATCTCAAGACGAGTCGATCCTAATGTTTGTTCTCAACAAATATATATATATATATGAATTTGATTTAAATCTCATTCACATATTCATCTTATGAATATCTATCAAACTTTATACCAATCTTATCTTATTATTGTTCCCACAATAATAACTAATTAAGGATATTTAGAATATATAATATTCAAGTATACAAAAGCATGTAAATTTATTATAATAATAAATTCAATAATCAAAATATCATTTCCATACAAAAGGCCCTAAGGCATTATAGCTAACAATCTCCCACTTGCACTAGGCTTATTCAGGAATGCATCTCATACACATAGACCTAACATGATGATCATGTTTTACTTGTGGTAGAAGCTTGGTCAATGAATCTGCAACATTGTCGTCTATTGAAACTTTACATATCTTAACGTCACCCCTCTCAACGATTTCTCGAATGAGATGATAATGTCTCAAGATGTGTTTAGATAGCTGATGTGATATGGGTTCCTTTGCCTGTGCAATAACACCATTATTGTCACAATATATATCAACAGGATTTGTGATGGTAGGAACGACCCCAAGATCAGTAATGAATTTCTTGAACCAAACTATTTCCTTCACTACATCAGATGCCGCTATGTATTCAACTTTAATTGTAGAATCAACAACAGTGCTTTGCTTTGAACTTTTCCAGCAGACAAAACCTCTATTTAAACAAAACACATATCCTGATAGTGATCGGAAATCATCTTTGTTAGTTTGGAAGCTTGCATCCGTGTAACCACTTACAACTAGATCATACTAAGAACATATCTTTAGTTTTTCTCAAATACTTAAGTATATTCTTTACTAATGTCTAGTGACTCATACCGAGATCTAATTGGTATCGACTTATTTTTCTTGAAGCATATGAAACATCTGGTCAAGTGCATAACGTGCATACATTATAGACCATATTGCCGAAGCATAAAGAATTTTACTCATGCGTTCTTGCTCATCTTTAGAGTTAGGACACTGAGTCCCGCTAAGAGTAATACCATGAGATATAGGCAAGAATCCTCTCTCAAAATCTTGCATACTGAACCTTTTCAGTACTTTGTCTATATACGCACTTTAACTTAGGCCGATTATCCTTTTAGATCTATCTTTATATATCTTTATCCCAAGGATATAGGTAGCTTTGCCTATGTCTTTCATTGAGAAACAATTTCCTAACCAAGACTTGAAACTCTGCAAGGTAGGAATGTTATTCCCAATGAGTAGATTTTCATCGACATATAAGGCCAAAAACACAATTGCACTCCCATTAACTTTCTTGTAAACATAAGGTCCACCTTTATTTTTGACGAATCCAATCTCTTTGATTGACTCGTCAAAATAATGATTCTAACTCTGTGAAGCCTGCTTCAATCCATAAATGGATCTTTGAAGCTTGCATACTTTACTAGAATTCTCAACTCGTAAAAAACCCTCAGGTTGTGTCATGTACACATCCTCGAGTAAGTTTCCATTAAGAAACACATTTTTCACATCCATTTGCCAAATTTCATAGTCATAATATGCTACAATGGCTATAAGAATTCTGATAGATTTAAACATGGCTATCGGTGAAAAAGTTTCATTATAGTCTATACCATGAGTTTGTTTGAAACCTTTTGTAACTAGCATTGTTTTATAAGTATGCACTTTGCCATCCATGTCAGTTTTCTTTTTGAAAACCCATTTACATCCAATGCTTTTAGTACGTTCATGTGGATCAATAAAAGTCCAAACTTGATTGTGATACATAGGTTGCATTTCAAGTTTCATGGCCTTCAACCATTTCTTAGAGTCTAGATCTGAAATAACCTCTTGATAGGTAGTGGTTTTATCCTGATCCAATAATAATACGTCATGATTGTCAGTGACAAGAAATCCATATTTCTCAGGTTCACGACGTGCTCTATCAGATCTACGTAATTCTTGTGTTACTGGAGGTATATCAACAACAATTTGTTGACTTTGAGTATCCAAAGATAATTCAATGTGATTTTGTGTTTCTTGAACTTCTTCAAGTTGTACCTTATTCCCACTAGTTCCTTTAGAAATAAATTCCTTTTCTAAGAAGACATCATTCTGAGCAACAAACACTTTGTTCTCAATGGGATTATAGAAGTAGTATCCTTTTGTTTCCTTAGGATACCCCACAAAAAGACATTTATCAAATTTTGGTTCAAGCTTATTGGAAACTAAACGTTTCACATAAGCCTCACAACCCCAAATTTTAAGAAAAGACAGGCTGGGCTTCTTACCAGTCCATATCTCATATGGTGTCTTTTCAACTGCTTTGAAAGGAACTTGATTTAGTGTAAAAGCCGCTATTTCAAGTGCATAACCCCAAAAGGTAAGTGGAAGATCTTTCATACTCATTATCGAACGAACCATATCTAATAAAGTACAATTCATGCTCTCTAAAATGCCATTCCATTGTGGTGTTCCAAGAGAAGTTAATTGTAAAATGATTCCATAATTTCTAAGATGATCATCAAACTCTTGACTTAAATATTCTCCTACTCGATCAGATCAAAGAGCTTTTATTGTTTTGCCAAGTTGATTTTGTACTTCATTCTAAAAAGATTTGAACACTTTAAATGATTCCGATTTGTGTCTCAACAAGTAAATATAACCATATATACTATAGTCATCAGTAAACGTGATGAAGTACTTGTAACCTCCTCTAGCAGTTGAAGTTAAAGGTCCACATATATCTGTATGTATTAGGCCTAATAACTCATTAACCTTTTCATTGTGTCCAGTAAAAGGATTCTTTGACATTTTAACTAGTAAACAAGATTCACAAGTATCATATGATTCAAAATCAAAAGAATTCAACATTCCATCTTGATGAAGTTTTGAAATACGTTTCTCATTTCTGTGCCCAAGGAGACAATGCCAGAGATAGGTTGGATTTAAATTTTTAGATTTAAGCCTCTTATTTATGGTATACATCGAAGAATTGTTGGAGTTTTGAAAATTCAAAACATAAAGACAATATTGTAAATTAGCATTTGCATAGAACATGTCTTTATAATAAATAGAGCAATTATTATTCTTAATAATAAAAGAAAAACCATTATTATCCAAACAAGAAACTAAAATAATATTCCTACTTATACTAGGAACATAAAAGCAATTGTTCAAAACTAACAAAAGCCCACTAAGCAAAGTAAGTTATAACTTCCTATAGCTAAAGAAACAACTCTTGCTCCATGTCCAACATGTAGGTCCACCTCGCCTTTCTTCAGTTGTTCACTCCCTTTTGTGTCCCTGCACATTCGTACAAATGTGAGATCCACATCCAATATCTAATACCCAGGAACTTGTAGGAGAAAAATTAACGTGTATAACATAAATACCTGAAGAGTTGGTCTCACCAATCCTCTTCTTTTTCTTTAGATCTTCCAGATACAGCTTGCAATGTCTCTTCCAATGACCAAACTCATTGCAAAAGAAACAAACACTTTCCTTAGGGGGCTTAACCTTAGGAATAGCTTTGGGTTTTGATTTAGCGTTGAACTTTCCATCCACTCCATTTCCCTTTCCCCTTTTCTTGAAATTTTTCCCTTTTGAGCCATCAAAACATGGCTAGGCTTGGATTTAATATTATATTCAGCAGTTTTAAGCATCGTATGTAGCTCAGAAGTTGATTTGTCCATCTCATTAATGTTAAAGTTCATAACGAATTGACTATAACTTTCAGGTAATGAATTCAGGATCAAATCAGTAGCCAACTCTTGTCTCAACAGAAATCTAAGTCTCTCAAGGTGCTCAATATGACCTTTCATCTTTATCACATGGGTGTTAACAAAGGCACATTCAGCCATTTTGCAAGAATGTAATGCCTTGGTAGTCTCATACCTTTCTTGCTGTTGGAACATTTCCTTAAGCTCATGAATCATATCATAAGCTTCCATGTTTTCTAGATCCTTCTGAAGTTTAGAACTCATGGTAGCTAGCATCAGGCATGCAACATCAAGAGAATCACTTTTATGCAAGAACAATTCTTAAATTTCGATACTAGTCAAGAAAGTTGGTCCAGGTAATTTTTTCCTTCTCAAGGACCGATTATAGTGATAAAATAGAATTAGTGCTGGCCATCTACAACATAATTTAAAGTTTGATAAGATATTTTGATTTGAGATTTCCACCAAATTAACAACCCTCAAAATAATTAATATAGTAGGCTTAGGTTCATATTTTACTCCATCTTTAAGTTAGCTTTAGCATGACATTTAAAAATTAGTTATTTAGGTAAGCAACTCTTACTAATTGCATCTTATGCAATTCTTAGAAATTTATGAGATTTTAACATCATATATCCTGACATGCATAAATCTCATCTCATGCCATTAGGCCCCAAATCGTTTTGATAACCTAATTAAGCTAAACCATTTTAAACATATGATCAACACCATTACTCGTCTTGTCTTACTAATGTAACCTAATGTACTCCTACTTTGGTAGAACCTACATTAAGGTGATAGAAGTCTTGACAAGTGTTTAAAGTTGGATGGCATGTTAAACTTAAATTTTATGCAAGGGGTCTTTGTTGATTTTAAATACTAAGGCATCACATACATGGCATGCATTCACATAGCATCACATATATGCAAATAAATAAACGTGACATAGTATGGCTTTATCCTAAAATAAAGAATAAACCTAAACGACAAACACGTCCATCGCCTTGGATCATCATCTAGTTTCTCCATCACCATGGTGGAATGAATGTGGTCTTCTCATTTTGTTATAAAATTTCAAATGACATGCAGGCCGTATTACAATAAACAAAACGACACGCATGGCGTATTTTAAAAACTTTACAGCCTTTGTAAAAATCTAAAAGGCCATACTATGCACCATTCCATACATCAAGCAAGACAATCAGAAAACAAACATGTCATGTATATTAGATAAAGCATACATCGTTACTAAGACGTGTTACTTAATTCATTTAATCTTATAAGGTGCTTCGCAAAGTTAGACCTACGCAGACTTTTTCGGCGGTTCCTATAGAGAAACCTTACGTTTTCACCCCCAAAATTTCAATTTAACTAATCTTATCAGTGAATTCATAAACAAGACAAAATCTAGTTTAATCGCATTAAACAATGTAATTAAATTACACATGTGACTTATACACAAATTACCGCCAATCATAATTGGTAAATCTGTACTGTCATGATCTAATCAAGCAATTAAACTCTTTAATCACAAACAATATTAGGATTCTTAATCATATTAATGAATCCTTTCAAGAAATAGATTTAACCTTTTAAACACCTCAAGAAGCCTGATTAATTATGTCATTCACGCAAACCCTATTAACATGCATCTAAAGCGCATATTATAATGATCATACAATTAATATGAACATGCAAGATAGCTCTGATGTCACTGTTGAGTTTCATAGTAAATAAAATTGATCTAATCAATCAAATAAATGCAACGAAAAAATTATCCTACGAAAAATTCCCATGATCTCATGCAGTTATATTAATGAATGACAAAGATAGTTATTAGATTACCACAATCTTAGATTCTAAAATCCTACTGAGCTTAGGCGTTGTCTTTCTGAATGATGACCACCCTCTACAAGTATTCACATGTGAATGGACGACGAACGACTATCGGAATGCTAGTTCCTCTCAGATTTCAAAAATAGAGATTTTTTTATATTTTTGGTGGCTAGCCTAAAAACTCCAGTGATCTAAAACCCTTGGCATACATACATATATATATATATGACTTGATTAGGGTTAGGTTGAGTTCACTATTATAATTTAATTAAAAATATTTTAAATAAATTATAATTTAAAATAAATTTCTCTATCTGATAAGGAATTCAAATCCAACCAAATCTAGATGATGTAATTTATTTAATAATATTATTTATGTAAAATAAATAAATAATATATTTTAAAAAAGATTCCTTATCTGATAAAGAATTTAAATCCAACCTAATCTAGATAACAATATTATTTATTTAGTTTATGTCATTATCCTTTTATCTCACGATATCTTGATAGAATATAAGGTATGGAAAATGTTAACCTTATATCGTTCTATCTTTAGTTTCTCGATGCCCAATTGAACTGGCTAAACAAGTGACATTGATCTCTATTAACTCATTTGAGCACGACCATGCATTTCTCAGTCTCAATAATCGAGGGGCGCAGAGATATCTCTCTTATGTTAAGAGGGATAAATTCCATCTTAATTACTCACATCTCACTGCACGACTCCTTATTATGTTCAAGCATAACCTTTATAATCGTTCGATTAAAAATGATGTTTGACGATTTCAAAATATATTAATCATCATGTTGAGAACCGTAGCAATTCCTAGTCTAAGGATTTAATGTCACAACTGTTGAAGATTAATATATAAATTTAATCAATGTACTAATCTCAAGATGAGTCAATCCTAATGTTTTCTCTCAACAAATATATAAATGAATTTGATTTGAATCTTATTTACATATTCATCTTATGAATATCTATCAAACTTCATACCAATTTTATCTTATTATTGTCAAGTATACAAAAGCATGCAAATTTATTATAATAATAAATTCAATAATCAAAATATCATGTCCATACAATAGGCCCTAGGGCACTATAGCTAACACCAGCGCACTAGAGTTTTGCGTCTGACGATGCTAACTATCGAATCGACGATAACAATGGACTTCAAAAGCATCATAACCACCATGCACGCCTTTCTTTTTGGTCTTCAGCCAGAAAAAGTAAAGAAGATGGCTTGTCAACTTCTTTCCCACACATCCGAGGGTTACATTGAGGGGTCAACAGGATGACAACTTTTAGCCATATCCATTGGTGAAAGTTTATCATCTAGTGAGGCTTCACAACTTTTTAAAAGAAGTTAGGCCTCACTTAAGGATCCTATAGGTCCGTCATACCAGCACAAAGTGCTACTACGGTGGTCGTAATAGGAACACCTCATATACCTCGATCACCAACAACTCATACTGCATATACGAGGTAGACTCTCAGAAAGGATCCAAGTCCCGAAACCCCAATGATAGGAGTCTTCGGAGTGCCTTACAAAAGAAAAATCAGAGAAACAAACATAAAAATGCTCGCAGAGGAAACTAGAAGTCATCATCTCTAGTCGGTCCATAAAGTGGCTTCTTATTCTAAGGAAACGTACTATCGGGTGGGCAAGCCATGAATATCGATCTCACGAATGGCCTAGAACCTCCAAAACGCTCAAGCCTATCTTGCATAAAAAGCTCCGCTAGCTCCAGCATTTTCCATTTCCATTCATTTTGTAATCTTTCATGTATTTTTAGTGCTTAACACAATAGGCGGTTTAGAGTTTACACATATCTGGAGTAGATGTCAATCAATGTAAATGTAGTATATACGAGAAAAGATTAACCACCTTCGCCCAGTTGTTACTGTCTGTAGGTTATAAAGGAGGTATTACAGCTCCACAATGCTCAATCAAATGAGGGTGTGGTCGTTACCTGAGTACCTGGACTTTCCGTGACCTTTCTTTCGTAAGCGCTTTCTCCGAAAAACCTCCATGTATTTGGAAAAGCCCTACGATTCAAAGAACTCTAAGACGTTGGCATACTCCCTAAGAAGTTAACATATGTCATAAGGAACTTTATTGATAGTGTAACTCCCCGAATTTGGGCCTAGATGTTAGCTAGATCAATTAGATGGTTCAGGGGAACTGGATTAGGCGATTCGAGCTAGTTTCAGAAATTAATTCTTAATAAATAGTTTTTGGTTAAAATAAAATATGGAAAAATATTATAAAATGTTTAATTAATATTCTAAGGGTTTTGGAAAATTAAATTTGAGTAAATAAAATCAAATTTTGGGACATTTTTGTCTGGTGACTAAAATTTAAATTTTTAAAACTATTTTGGTGACTAAATCGTAAAAGGGTCAAAACTTAGAATCTTTAAGGAGCTAATTCACCAAAGTTTATAATCAGATTTTCCCTTAATCTATGCTATTTTAAAAGGTTTTAAAAAGGTTATTAATTAAAAATAAAAAAGATTTTATTAAAAGGATTTTGATAACCAATTTTATTTTCTTACGTAACTACTTTTGCTCTCAACTTTCTCAGTAGCCAAACTATCAATTTTGCTCTAAAATTATCAGGAATCATTCCTTTTAGATTTTCTTTTGATTTCCTAATTGGTTCATTTAATTTTTACATCAAACTCTATTTTTTTCTTGGAGATTTCACTCAAATCTTGCCAATTAAAGGAAAAATCAACAATTAGAGGTGATTTTCGTTTCTCTCCTCTAATTAAAGGTTCTTTATTGAAATTCCCAAGTTCTTGATCCTTTACAACTGATTTTTGTTATATTTTTATGAGAAATTTGATGAGAAAATTGAGTTTTGATGAGAAATTTGAAATATCTTGATATGGATGTATTTTTGTGTTGATTCTAATTGATTTAGATCATTTATAAGATGAGTTTTAATGTTATGAGAAGACATTAATAAAAGGAATCTAGAAACTAAGAGAATTGCTAATTTTCTAGGTTGTAAATAGTTAGATTTTGAGGTGATCTTGGTGTTGTAAGGTTGCTGGAGGTATAAGGTTGTTATGTTGTTGTTTTTGGATGTTAATTGATGATGTTAAGATGCTAAAATAGTTAGGTTTTGGCTGGGCTTTGTTTAGGTTGAGTTTGGCGATGTTTTCGGATGTTTTAAGGAAATGTTTGATGGTTTTTAGTGAGGTGAAGTTGAGGAGATGTGTTGCTATTTTTAGAGATGCATGGAAATGCATTAATCCTCTATTTTTGTGTGGGTAAAACATGAGAGATAGATCATTCATCCTTTGGAGAGGTTTTGTAGACTTCAGAAGCTTGTTTTCGCATTAGCTAGTGGAGCGTTGAGTTGTCGGTGAGTGGAAACGTGATTTACTGCTTTTAAAAGGTTTGAAGATGGTTTTTTGGAGTTTAGATTAAGTTTGAAACACTTGTCTAAGCTCAGAAGTAAGTATTAGTTGATCTTGCTCTCGTTTTCGGTTCCGCAAAAATACAATCTCATGCACATGTTTATGGTTTTAATTACTTACTGTTATATGCATATTTTAGAAATGAGAGATGTTGCAAATGATTATATATGTTGATTATTGAGTATGACAAATGGTTTATGAAAAGAGTTTTTAGAATACTAGAACACATGGTTTAATGTATTGGAGATTGGTTTGATTTGATGCATATGTAAAACAGTGAGGTAATGTGGTTTTATAAAGTATATTGGCAAGTGGCTGAGATTAAAAGTTATCGGATATAGTTGGCTAGCCATAAGGTTTAAAATGCACTATAATAAGTAGCCTCATGTGTGTCGAGGGCTCAAGAGTGTGCCATGCTCCACCATGAGAACCACAGAGGTCGAGCGGTCAAGAGTGTGCCAATTCTCCTGCTGGTAGATTTAACATCATAACCGTTGAGGGCTGCTCCGATTTGATGATGTATGTGAAGTGGTCAAATGAACCACTTGGGAAATCCATCTATCCGATGTGTTTTTATAAATATATTAAAATGGTTTTTGGGTCACTTGAATTCCAATATATTATATAATGTATCATGAGAAATAGATTATATTTGTATAATATGGTTTATACATGAGATGCTCTTTAAGCTTGCTATTTTTTGAGGTTTTAGCATGAGAAAGGTTAAATTGAGGTTTATGCTAGAACTCCATGATACATGTATTGCAATTGTGTAAAAATGCTTATTTGTAAAGATTATAGAAGCATGAGATGTTTTGGCATTAGTTTAATAAAAACCTATTTGGAAATAAAATGGTTTTAAATGCATTGATGAGTGCTTTTGAGATTCCCACTAGGCATTATAAGCTTACACTCTTCTTTCTCATCAATGCAGAGATGTAAGCCTTTTGGACAGCAAGCAAGCAAAAGACAATCCAAAGGCGAAGCAAATTTCAAGTATGGTTTTGTAAGTATTATGTAGTAATAAGAGGCAATGTGACCAAGTTGTAATTGGGAGGGTTGTTTTGGTTGCTCCTTGTTTTGGATAAGTTACATTTGATGTTTTGGACTTGTATGATGCTTCAAAACTTGTTTTGAGGGTTTGAGATATGTTTTGCATGCATGTGCAGAGATCATGCCTATATGATTTTTGTTTGGTTATGCTATGATGTGAATGATCCTCTAACCATGCCTATATGATTGTGGAAATATTGCTTAAAATGTCATATGATGATTAAGTAATGTTTGAAGTATGTTAGATTGAGCCAAAGTGTCATATGATCGACCAAGAGGTCATTACAGGCCAGTCCGTATTAGTACGAGTCTTTTGGGATCAGTACGTGGGGTCTGTCTCGACTCAAATCTATACGAAATTGCACAGGCGTATCGGTACGCCTAGAACTGTATCGATATGCATAACTGGAAATTAAGCCTGGTCTCGGTGCATAGGCAACTGTATCAGTACGCCCTTTAGCCACTATAATTCTCTGTTTCAAAATTAAATACCCATATCGGTATGCTTGAGGATCGTATGTACCCTTTTGTAAAATACATCCGTTGCGATATAGACAAGGTCTGTATGGGTACACAGATCGTTAAATCTGGTAAAATGCTTCCTAAATTTCGAATCTTTATAGTTTAGTCCTTGTTTATTGATCATGCAATTAAATGAGTTTAGTTGATTATTTTAAGTTAAAATTTAGATTATATGCATAAAACCTAACTAATTATGGTTTGATAACTTTGTATTTAAGGAAGTCCTCATAATTTTCAAAAATTTCAATTTGGTCCCTAAAATACAGTCACGTTCAATTAGATGTCTATTCGACTCCCGATTGACTTGTAAATTTCAACGTTGCCAGCATGATCACCTTAGGACTTAATTATGCATTTAGATAAGCTAAAATGAAAAAATGGACCATTTTCTAAGTAATTCTTTTGGGTTTGTCTCGGCAAACCCAATATAGCTCGCTTGGTTCGGTCTGGCGTCCAGGGAGGGTCAAGGAGGTTACATTTGTTGGTATCAGAACCATGTTTTGATTGTTGGGAGGTGGTTATGGTTGTTTAATGTATTGTTGTATGATTCTGCTGTATAGCATGCACGATGTATGATTTTGTATGTTTATATTTAAAATGTGCTATGTTGGGGTAAAAGCTTGGGGATACATTGCCTTATTACTGCAAGTGTAAAATGATTTTTGTTTTAAAACATGTACAGCTTGGATTCTTGCTTCAAGCTGGCCTAATTGTTTTATTTTATTGCATTATCATGCTTTAGACTCATATTTTTGAGAAATGGAACTGAGACGAGAGACAAGAGCTTATATGGGTAGTGTTGTGGATGAACAAAATGATGAGTTGCCTCCTCCTCCACCAATTTCTCATGTTGGTACTGGAGTTGAGGCTAGTGTGCCTTAGGCATCGCAAGGACCAGTTTTTAGGGATATAACACTATTAATCCAGGCGATGACTGGAGCATTTTAGGCAGCTATAGCTGGAATGCAAGTACCTGCACCAGTTGTTAATACTGGCCTTCCGTTGGAGTGTTTATGTAGTTTGAGAGGTACTGAGTTTAGGGGTTTAGGTCCTAAGGCATCTGAAGAATGTTTCGCAAGTATTAAGAGGATTCTTGGACAGATAGAGTGTACAGATCTTCGTAAGTTGGGTTGTATAGTATCTTTGCTTTAGGGAGATGCTTATAGCTGGTGGACGACTTCTACCGTGGGTATGGCACTTGCAGATGCGATGTGGGAGTTCTTTTGTGCAGCTTTCTAAAAGAAGTATATGGGTTCTCTTTACCAAGATAAAAGGAAGCAGGACTTCATGGCGTTGGTCCAGGGGAGCATGTCTGTGTCAAAATATGAGATTCAGTTTGTTCGGTTGAGCCAGTATGCACTTGAGCTAGTTCTTGATGAGCGACAGTGGTGTGACCATTTACAATATGGGCTGGTTAATGAAGTAAAGAGTTATATGTTGGCTACAGACTACACAGAGTTTGATGTCTTGGTTTCTCGAGCTAAAGATATAGAGTAAAATCTGGGATTATCCTCTAGATTAGGGAGTTCTTTTACTGGGAAGAGGATTGAAGAGTAGGATATTGGCAGAGATCGGTTTAAGAAACATAGGGATATGAGGTATCATCCTGATTTGAGACGTGGTAGAAGTAGTGTTGGGCATGGACAACACAGTTAAAGCACCTTTGTTCGAGCACTTGAGTGTGAGCAGTGCGATAGATGACATTTAGGGGAGTTTTGGGGTACCCTTGGTACACATGCTAGAGCTTTGGTTCGCGAGATCACATTAGGCGTGATTGTCCGTAGTTGGTTAGAGATGTACAGGCTCCTGCACCTGCTACTGTACCACAGATAGGTCGTGGGCACAGTCAAGGTAATTTTTAGCACAGGGAGGAAGGTTAGAGGATAGTTGCACATACCATGGTGGTTTAACCTAAGGGTGGTGGACCGGCGAGGATCTACGTACATCGTGTGGAAAGGAATGATACAGGTTTGATTGTAGGTACATTTACTTTACAGTCCATATCATTATTTTCTTTGATAAATTATGTTTCTACATATTCATACATCTTGCGAGAACATGCACGTTTGCTTGATATACCTGTAGAAGTGCTAGATGTGGGTATGCGAGTAACTAGTTTTTTTGGTGAGTCAGTATTCGCTAGGAGGTTTTTTAGGAGATGTCCTTTGATGGTTCAAGGTAATGTATTTGCGACTGATTTGACAGAGTTGTCATTTTATGGTTTTGATGTACTATTGGGGATTGGCTAGTTGTTTTAGCATAGGGTTGTGGTCGATTTTAAGGCCAAACGAGTTTCGTTAAAACATTTTGAGGATTATGAAGTGGTGGTTGTGGTCGAGGATGTTAAATTCTTGTCCAATGTGGTTTTGGCTTTAGAGGCGTGGAATTTGTTGGAGTTTAGGGGTCAAGCATACCTAGCTTATGATATGAACCTAAACATAAAGGAGGTGCAAGTTCAGGATATTCGCACTGTATATGATTTTCTAGGGGTGTTTTCGGAGGAGATGCCTGAATTACCACCAGATAGGTAGGTAGATTTCTGTATTGAGACGTATACGGATACGGCTTCGGTGTCGATTGCACCATATCGCATGGCACCGAATGAGCTGAAAGAGTTGAAGATGCAGCTTCAGGAGTTGCTGGACCATGGTTTCATCCGGCCTAGTGTGTCATCGTGAGGAGCACCATTGTTGTTTGTGAAAAAGAAAGATGTCGCGATGAGAATGTGCATTGATTATCAGTAATTGAACTAGTGCCAAGGATCGATGATTTGTTTGATCAGTTTTGGGGTGCTACGGTGTTTTCCAAGATTGATTTGAGGTCTGGGTTGTAACACCCTTAACGTATACTCGTAAGCCGAATATACATTAAAGATGTTACGGAGTCATTGAAAGAAATCTTGACTTGTAAATTTTTTTATATACCAAGATTCATTATTGCAGTTTAACCTTTTTCTCGGTTTTGAATTAAAAACTATGTCAGTCTATTGCAGCTAGTTTTGACCCTGAATTGGTTTATAAAATTCATAATTGAGTTACTGAAATAAAAATATAATTCAGGGTGAAAACTATGTACACTGCCTAGACCCTTTCTTAATTTTTAATTTTTTATGCGATCAGGGTTAAACAACAATTAATTACGTCAAAATTCATAGTTATTAATAACAAACCATTTCTCTAAGTCCGTAATTCCATGATGATGTATAAATACATTATAAACTTATACTTACAAAAAAGTTTACCCACTTAAAATATTACATGCCCACTAGTATATTAAATTTCGTTAAAGATGTACGTAATGTACTTACAGATAGTAACTTGATCTTCCCAATTAATAGCTCCTCCTTGCTAGTCTATTTTATGAGAACCTACGTGTGAAATAACACACGCTAAGTACGAACTTAGTGAGGCAATAATCTTATTTATCAAAACATAAAATAAAGCAATACATGTTATACAGTAACTTAGCATTGTTTCTATCTAAGGTAGAATTGTACTATTAAGATTCCCTAACCAGTAAGTATTCATGTGCTTGTCATATTCTTCTACATTAGACATGTTTCATATACTCTTTCATCAACAAATAAATCATATACATGGCATAGTTCATATACATAGCATATTTCATATACATGGCATGATTCACATACATGGCATGATTCACATACGTGGCATAATTCATTTACATGACATGATTCATATACATGACATAATACGTACACATGGCATGATTCATGTGCATGGCATAATTCATATACGTAACATAATTTGTATGCATGGCATGATTCATATGCATAGCATATTCATATATATGAGACATACTTCGTATATATGGCATAAATCATGTATTTGGCACGATCCATATACTTGGCATAATTCATATACATGTCATGATTCATATACGTGCATGATTCATATACATAACTTGTTTCATTTACATGACATGATTCTTTTACCTGACGTGATTCATATACATGATTTAATTCATATACATGGCATGGTTCATATACATGACATATTTCATATACATGGCATGGTTCATATTCATGACATGATTTATTTAACATGATTCCTTTATCATTTCCCAAAGTACGCCATATGAGACCAAGGTACGCGAGTCATCTTGAAATGACACCATAGTGTCAAACATAACGTAAAGATGAGTACGTACTCGGGGACGCTCTTTGCTCCCCATAAACATAAAACACCTCGACAGTGCACTCGAGCACAGTGGGCATAGATCCCCAGGGTGCATGTGACACAATCATTTTGTCACAATATCTGTTTGATAACATGAACATAAGGGTGCAGCTGTTAAAGACTCTATGACATGCCAACTATACCATAGACTCTCATACACAATACTTGGGCATTTCTTTTATCATCATTCAATCATCATAATCATTCATATAAATAAACATTTCATGTTTCATGCTTCATCATAAATGTTCATGGTAAACATAGATCATCATATAAATAAACATTTTATATCTCATATTTCAACATAATTGGTCATGGAAAACATAAATTAACATATATATATAGATAATGCAATATCATTTTAAATTTAAGGTCGACTATTCGCAAGTCTTCCCAATCGCATTTTAAAACATATAAATGCACTCACCTGGGCCATGTAATGATATGCCTCACTAAGCTTACTCGAAGTTCTTATCTTTCTTTTTATCACATGGTTATCCTTCAATCTCTTTTGGAATTGTATAAGATCAGTTGAACATATTCATCATTTCTCTTGCGATAAAATTAAATCTAACATTGCTAACTTGTTTCTTAAACATAACTATTTGAATATTTTTTTTCGAAAATTTCCCCAATATTCTTCAAAGTTGCCGAATTGGTCCCTAGGTCCTTAGTGACTATTTTGAACATTAAACAATTGTTCAAGCCTAATTTGAACAATTTCCATAATCATTTACTACTTTTTGGACTATTACCTTTTAGTCCTTAAACTTTATAAAAGTGACACTTTAGTCACTACTTCACTTTTGTACATAAATTTATGTACAATTAAATCATTTATTTATTTCTAACATCCTTAGAAATTTTCCTTCAACTTTCAACTTTATTCAACTTAGTCCTTCACTAAATTCTTTATTTTTGAAAAGGTCCTTAAATTTTCCTTTCTTGTCATTTCAACCCCTTAACTTTCATAACATGCTTGAATCTTCAATTCTATCAATTTTCCATAAATTCAAGACCAATCCTTAATTTTTCCTAAATTGTCGAATTGGTCCTTCAACTTCCAATTTTTTTTCATTTTGGTCCCTAATCATCAATTCAAGTTACCTTCACCATAATTCAATGGTTCCAATGCTAAAATAAAATTTATAATAATTTTCCCCTAATTTTCCAAATTTTCAAAATAGTCCCTAAATTACAACTTGGGGAAAATTATTCAACATATCATCAATATAAGAGCCATAACATCACAATTCATTCAATTCCACTCTTAATTTAGATTTTTAACAAAAACCCCCAAATTTTTAGGGTTAGGGTTTATAATCTCTAACATGGAATTTATCCAATTTCAAGCTTGATTCCATGTTTACAACATTAATTCTACACAAAACAACTTTAATTTCATCATCTACTATCAATTTCCATAATCATCTTCATCCATAATATGAACTAAACTTGACTTTTATCATGCAATATTACTATCAAAATGTAGAGAATCAAGTGTATAATAATTTACCTTAATTAATTTTGCTTGAAACTTGTCTTGATTATCTAATTTTGAGCTTGAAAATTTGAAAACTCCTTTCTCCCCTTTCTTTCTTACTTTCAAAATGCATGAAGATAGATGAGAAAATGTTTTCTCATCTTTTAATTGTTTTAAATCCATGTGTAAAGCTAAATGAATTTTAAATTCATTTAACTAGTGAAATTACTAATTTGCCCTTTTATCCAATGGCCAAGATTTAATCTTATCAAAAATCAATGGCCAAGATCAAATCCATGTGTTTTCACCTTTCAAAATTGCCCTCAAAGTTTTAAAATATTTCAAAAAATGCCATCCATGGCAAATGACCAATTTGCTCTCCAACTAAACTTTATTTAGTCACATGTCTAAAATAATGTCATCCCATAAAAATTGAACGAAGTTGGTTCTATTCCAACAAGCCTCCTTCCTAAAATATCATAAATTTTAATTTATGATATTTATTCGATCCAAATATTCAAATTTCATTTAATACGATTTCCAAATTTTCTTTCTTTGAGCTTTATAATCACTCCATCATATTCTAAATAAATCTAGTTAGAATCCCACCAACATTAAAAAAATATTCATAAAATAATATTTTATGAATTTTCCATAATTCTTGGAACTGTCTTTAAGATTTCAATTCGATTAGATATACCAATAATTACCAGGAATTTTATCGGATAAATTTCCTCTTATAAATCCCATATAAACAATCCATTACAAATATTACTGACTCAAATTGAATCCTTTTTATCATTCAAAATATTGATATGGGACCTTCCCAATAGGTCACCATCTTTGTGCTACTCTGGTCTGAGCACACTTAATAATTTTTATTTGATCCAAAATTCGAATAATATAAGCCTCGTATGAAAAATTTGGGTAACATGAAAGTACCACTCTTGGGGGTGAACTATCCATTTTTGGGTTAAATTACATAACTTTTTAAAATTATACTTTGGTCCCTAAACTTTTCCAAAGTTTACACTTTAACCCCTAAACTTTCAAAAATTACATTTTAGTCACTAAGCAAAAATTGGGATATTACATGGGTATTATCAGTTGAATGAGAAAGATAAAGATGTGTCGAAGATAGCTTTTGGCAAGCGTTACGGGCATTATGAGTTCTTAGTGATGCCGTTTGGGTTGACTAATGCACCCACATTTTTCATGGATATGATGAATCGGGTATTCCGTGAATTCTTGTATCAATTCATGGTAGTGCTTATCGATGACATTCTTGTGTACACTCGTACCGAGGAAGATCATGAACGACACCTACGGATTGTGTTGCAAGTTCTGTTGGATAATAAGCTTTATGCTAAGCTAAGCAAGTGTGAGTCTTGGATTAAGGAAGTGGTTTTTCTTGGTCATGTTGCTTTGGCGGAAGATATTCATGTGGATTCACAGAAGATTAGGGCGGCTGTGAATTGGAAGCAACCTAAGTTGATAGCAGAGGTTTACTGTTTCTTGGGTTTAACAGGGTATTATCATCGCTTCGTGGATGGTTTCTCAAAGGTTCCTGCTCCCTTAACAAAGTTGTTGCAAAAGGATGTAAGTTTTGAGTGGACGGAGGGTAAACAACAAGCTTTTGATAAGTTGAAGGAAACTTTGATGCAAGCTGCGATCTTGATTCAACCTGAATCGAGGAAAGAGTTTGTAGGGTATAGAGATGCATCCTATGTTTGTTTGGGGTGTGCGTTGATGTAAGAGGGTAAAGTTGTGGCTTATGCATCTAGGCAGTTGAAGGTGCACGAGCACAACTATCCTACGTATGATATAAAGCTTGTTGCAGTGATGTTTGCGTTGAAGATTTGTAGGCATTATCTTTATGGTGAAAAAGTGTATTGTGTACACGGATCACAAGAGTTTGAAGTATTTGATGTCGCAAAAGGAGTTGAATCTTAGGCAATAGAGATGGTTGGAAATGCCCAAGGATTATGATTTGACGATTAAGTATCATTCGGGTAAGGCTAATGTTGTAGTCAATGCCTTAAGTAGAAAGGTTACAGTAGCGCTGAGGGCAATGTTTGCTCAGTTGAGAATGATGTAGGACGGTGGTTTGTTGGCTGAGTTGCAAGTGAAGCCATCGATGTTACAGTTGATCAAGGAGAAACAACCGTATAATGATTCGTTGGTACCGCATGTCATGGATATTATGAAAGACAATCAAACAGATTTTTGTTTTAATAATGATAATGTTTTGTGTTTCAAGAGTCGGGTGGTTGTGCCGAAGGATGAGGAGTTAAGGCAAACTATCTTGACTGAAGCACACTCGAGTCCTTTTGCTATGCATATGGGAAGTACAAAGATGTATCAGGATTTGAAGGAGTTTTTCTGGTTGGTTTGAAGAAGGATATAGCGGATTTTGTTGCTCGTTGTATGGTATGTCAGCGTGTCAAGGCAAAGCATCAGTTTCCTTCTGGGTTGTTACAATCGTTGAGGATTTCGAAATGGAAATAGGAGAGAGTTACCATGGACTTTGTAATCTGTTTGCCATTAACACCATCAAAGAATAATTTCGTATGGTAATTGTGGATAGGTTTACGAAGTGTGCACATTTTCTGGCTGTGCGTACATCGTATACTTTGGATAAGTTGGCAGAGTTTTATGTTGCTAAGATTGTGAGGTTGCATGGGGTGCCTAAGTCTATAATATTGGATCGGGATCCATATTTTACAGCAAGGTTTTGGGAGTGTTTGCATAAGGTTTTGGGTATGCGGTTGAATTTCAGTACTTCGTATCATCCTCAAATGGATGGTTAGTCTGAACGCGTTATCCAAGTGCGAGAAGATAAGTTGCGGTGTTGCATCATTGATTTTCAAGGAACGTGGGAGAAGCAATTGCCGTTGGTAGAGTTTCCTTATAATAATAGTTATCAGACTTATTCAAATGGCTCCGTATGAAGCTCTGTATGGTAGGAGGTGTTGCACACCAGTTTGTTGGGCGGAGGCATATGAGAAGTATGTTTCTTTGCCTGATGTGCTGAAGGAAACTAATAAGAAGGTGAAGCTTATTAGTAATCGGTTGAAGGTGGCTTTGGATCGACAAAAGTCGTATACTGACTTGAGGCATTAGAAAATTGAGTTTGCGGTTGAAGATAGAGTGTTTCTTAAGGTTTTACCTTGGAAGAAGGTGATGAGGTTTGGACGTAAAGGAAAGTTGAGTCCAAGGTTCATTGGGCCTTATGAGGTGTTGGATCGCGTTGGTCCAGTTGCTTATAGGTTGAGGTTGCCTACGGAGTTGGAAAAGATACATGATGTTCTCCATGTATATATGCTTCAAAGATATATATTAGACCCATCATATGATGCTTGTCGAGGTGAGTTAAATCTGAATTTGACCTACGATGACAAACCGGTGAGAATTTTGGATTCTAGCAGCAATATTCTTCGTGGAAAGGCCATCAAGTTGGTAAAGGTGTTATGGCGACATCATGGCGTAGAGGAAGCCACATGGGAAAGTAAGGAGGACATGGAGAAGTAGTTTCCTTACCTTTTTCCACCAGGTAAATTTCGAGGACAAAATTTCTTAAGAGGGAGAGTTGTTGTAGTATCCCAAAGTATGGTCTAAATTGATGTTAACATTTAATAGAATTCAATAACCACAATCTAATTTATAAATTTTGATTAAACAAGAGAGATATGACCAAAATGAAAAGAGAGAAAGAACGAATACTATTTCTAATTGGACCAAAACGTGAAGCATGGAATAGTAGAGGATTGCATGCTAATTAAACTTTAGGTTGTGGTCTTTACACATGGCAATTATAAAATTTAACATGTGGAAATGAGGGGGGAAACTAGCTATGTTGGTTTGAGTATTATATCATCTTCTTCTCTCTAAAAGAATAGTCGGGTAATGCTTGAGAGAAAGAGAGAGAGAGAACTTGAATTTGGATTATCAAAGCTTGGAAATCAATACATTGGGTAAAACCTTTCTATTAGAATGTAGTTAGAGGTATGAAATTTTCTTTTCCACCTTTAATTGGATGTTATAGCTTAGAAATTTACGTAATTTTGCCTATATGAATTTGATAATTCGGTTGTTGAAATAAAAATTTTATGCCATGAAAGTTTGTAGATTTATTGAACACATGAATGTTAAACTCTTATGTTGGTGAGATTGTTGTTTAAATAGATGTTGAATTTTGCTGAAGAATGACCTCATTGTGTTGGAATTAATTGAATGCTCGAATGGATCTTTTGATTTAGCATTGGAGTTGAATGGATTTAAATTGATTGCTAAGCTTCTAGCTCGGAAATATAATGTTTATCCATGAAAATATGACAATTGTATAGAGGATAGAAAGGTTGTAAAATGTAATAGGATGTTCTAAGATTTATACATATGAAAGTTTGGTCAAATGTGGTTGAATTGAGTATGTATGATAGGTATAAGGGTTGCTTTGACTAATTCAAAATGCAGGGGACTATTTTGCTATAAATTTATAAGTTAATCGAATGTTTGAACATGTATAAATAAGGATAATTGTGGAATTGGATTGCTTAGACTTTTAGAATAATCCAGTGGACTATTTTGAAAAGATATAAAATAGGGGACATGCTGATTGGATATGTTAGAATATGTATACCAATGTAGGGAATGTTTTATTGAGTTATGTGTAAACTAGTGGACTGTTTTGGTAATATATATTGATGAAAATATATGTTAGGAATGCTAGGAATAGATTTTTGAAGAACATTGGACTAACATGAATGTCTATATATGAATATGCTTGTGTATAGGAACTGTTTTACATCTATATGAAATTGTATGTGCTGATTGTATGAATTGTTATATGCTTTCGAGTACTAGAGTAGCTCTATATGAGATTGATTACTAGGAAATGGTTCCAATGCATAGTTACACTTAATGTTACATTAGATCATGAAGTTATTGAAGGTGTAAAGACTATAGTAGATCAAATTGTAGACAAGAAAAAGGGGATCATGATTCAAGATCAAAACTAGCTCAGATTGATCTGTGAGTGTAGTTTAAAGTTTTGGGATTGGTTAAAAGCCTTCCCGAGCATCTTCTCAATTTAATTACATTTCTTTATGCTTGTGTTAGACAATGCTTAAACTAAGCTTGGATCTAAGGTAAGTGGCTATTTGTTAAAGTACCCTGTACTAAGCAAATATTTGATAATAAGCATGTTTGAATTGAGGATTAAACTTGTGATTGTATTTATGTGCAAATTAAAACTAGAAGAAAATCAAGATATGACCTATTGGTTAAATGACCTTCAAATTATAAGCATGATTGAATTTATATGTGTATTCATGCGTATCATAAGTTAAGAAATGTGAAATGTGGTCCGATATTCCGATAAGGAACAATGCTCATCTGTTTATGCTATGATAAGATTATAACATGTATTGATTACATGAATGTGGAGCTAAGCTCAATTTTGATATGATAAGATAAGAATATGTGAAAAGCCTTGGTCTCAAGTCAGTCTTAGGTATAGCTGGCATGTCGTAGGGTGCATAGAGCTCATGTTTAGGGTAGACTATGGTCCTTATTTGGCGACAATAGGAAGAAAGTGTTATGGTCACTTGGTGACAGTAGGAGGGATTGACTAGTACTATAAGTACCTTTTTGTTGGCGACAGTTGGTTGGGGATTCGAGTACCTAGACCGATGCTTGATTTCAAGGCTATATTAAAAACAAAATAATGAAATTTCAAAAAAAATAAATTAAGGAATTACCTTGATAACTTATATGACAAGTAAATTGTGACTATGAGATATTATGTCTAAGATATGTTATGTTTATGATATGCTATGAATATGCCATGTTTGATATCTTACGTGTAAAGTAAGTTAGGTGTATGATATGCTAAGTTTGATACTGTGATAAAGATGGAATAATGAAATTTTGTAAGTTAAACAAATGAACTATGTTGATGGATCATGTGAAAAGTATTTATGTTATATGATACTATGTTTAATAATTATATGACAAGTAACTATGTTATGAGATATTATGTTTGATAATTTGGATGATAAATATATATTCTCTTGAGATACTATGTTTGACATTTTATTTGATATTTTATGTAACACATAAAAATATGTCGATGACATGCTAAGATAATAACTTATTTGATAAGTAAAATCTTACCTATGATGTGTTATGACTATGATATGTTGATGTTTTATGGAACAACTAATTCAGAATTAGAATAACTCACGTGACTGGTAACCATATTTAAGTGATGCCTTATTTAAGGAAAAAGATTATGAATCCACAAGTTAACCTATTGAATCAACATGAAGACTTGCATATTAAGTAATTAACGTTCAACTGAAGTCGTGCATAATTGGATTAAGAATTAGTGTCATGATACGAAACCTTGTGGTTATGATTTAAGAATTCATGAAAAACTTATAAAAGTATATATATATATATATATATATGGTTTATGGACAGATTTGGATAAATTACTAGTATGTATGGACAGTTTTGAACTTATAAGCATATATGGTTTATGGACATATTTGGATAAATTATTAATATGTATGGACTGTTTTAAACTTATAAAAGTATATACATGGTTTATGGACAGATTTGGATAAATTACTAGTATGTATGGACAGTTTTGAACTTATAAAAGTATATACACGGTTTATGGATAGATTTGGATAAATTACTAATATGTATGGACTGTTTTGAACTTATAAAAGTATATATATGGTTTATGGTCAGTTTTGGATAAATTACTAATATGTATGGACTGTTTTTAACTTATAAAAGTATATACGTGATTTATGTACAGATTTGGATAAATTACTAGTAGGTATGGATTGTTTTGAAACTATAATTGTTTACATACAATTTAAGGACTGTTTTGACTATAACCAAGTATATCTTGGACTGTTTTAAAACTACATTTATATACACATAATTTAAATACTGTTTTGACTAGATACAAGTATGTCTTGGACTGTTTTGAACTACATTTGTATACACCTAATTTAAGGCCTATTTTAGATAAATCCAAGTATGTCTTAGACTACTTTGAACCTATAAGTGTATACTCTCAATTTTAGAAACTGTTTAGTATAAGTCCATGTATATATTGGACTGTTTTGAACTTATATTTGTTTATATACGATTTAAGGGCTGTTTTGTTTAAACACATAAATAGATACAAGAATAAAAATGTATATTCATGAATTAATAGAATTATGGATGATTCAAACAAAAGATATACAGGTGAAATAAGTCGCTTGAATCACAACGCTAAGATAAAAGAAATCAAGAAAGTTATTTGTTAAATGATGAGTCTTGTTAAGGCACTTGCATAACATGTAATATCTATTTGAGTATCCAATTGGGTGAATAGCTATGTTCTATTCAAATTACTTATATGTATACATGAACAAGCTTAAGTTTGAATGACATATGTATTTGTGTACTTTCTTGATTGGATGTTTTGATTAGAGTGGTTAATTTCTTGTACAAGCTTAGAATTATATGTGCATGAGTAAAAGATCTAAGTGAAAGGATAGATTATTGATCCATGCTTTAGATGCTTTAAGCTACCACACTAAGTAATCATACTTATACATCATTTCACTATCTTTCAGGTTACGTTCGTTTTTGGTTAGCTATGAGGTTGGACAAGATCACTGGAAGTCGAGATTGTATGTCTTGAACTTCCTTAAAGAACTCCTAGATGGTGGCACATAATTGTTAAGTTGCATAATGCATTTAGATTCCGTTTTGGTTATATATATATGTATATAAGTTTGATAAATATTCAAAGTTTTGTAATGGGCCTTTAATTATGCCTTGATGGTTACTTGCTTTATATGCTTTAATAGTTAGTAAGATTGAGTAGTTGCTTGATAGTTGAGCTATACTAGAGATATATTTAAATGTTCCCTTGTTGAAATAATTAGGTGAGATGATGATGATTTAATGGTTTAAGATTATGAATGATTGGTAGGACTTCTTATAATTCAAATAAGATTAAAGGTTCTAAACAAAATATTGTTATGCTAAGAGCTAGTGATTAATGTTTATTGTATATGTTATGTTGATTAATTACATTTAAGAGTCTTAAGTTGATAGATCTTCTTGATGGCATGCGTGTTACAAATTCAAATATGTATATTATCATAAGTTAAACCCAAATAAAATTGTGGTTAGAATAGATAGTTTTAATGGTGAGAATAAGTAAATGGTTAGATGTCAATGGTTTTGTATTTTGTCATACTATGTAAAAGATATATGTGTTTGGCTAAGATTTGCTTAATCCTCGAAATGGTTTGATCTTGGCAATTGAGGGTGACAACCAATTTTCATAAATGGTCTATAATGCCTCATGATTGCTTGTAGATTAAGCTATGTTAGACATAAAGTTTGAATGCTTGCTACCATGATTATACATTTGTTTTTATTAAACCTTGTGATCTGATGTACCTAAAAGATAAGTATATACTATGAGCTAGTAGTTGAAGTGCATTGCTTAATGGATTTATAATTTTTTGTGCGTGACTTAAAGGTGAAGTTAGACCTATGAAATTTTTTATAAAGTTTTAAATTTACTTTGATTTCTAATTGCATGTTTAGTTGAGAAGTGTTAAGTTACCATATGCTTGTTTGGATTTTTGTTCGGTAACACTTCTTAAATCGGTTTTCTTCTAGACTAGTTAAGGGGTGTTATAGTTGTAATGCCCCGAATTTGGGCCTAGATGTTAGCTAGATCTATTAGACGGTTTAGGGGAACCGGATTAGGCGATTCGAACTAGTTCCAGGAATTAATTCTTAATAAATGGTTTTTGGTTAAAATAAAATATGGAAAATATTATAAAATGTTTAATTAATATTCTAAGGGTTTTGGAAAACTTAATTTGAGGAAATAAAATTGGATTTTGGGACATTTAGGTCTGGTGACTAAAATGTAAAGTTTTAAAACTATTTTGGTGACTAAATCGTAAAAGTGTCAAAACTTAGAATCTTTTAGAAGCTAATTTACCAAAGTTTTTAATCAGACTTTTCTCTTAATTTAGGCTATTTTAGAAGGTTTTTAAATGTTATTAATTAAAATAAAAGAGATTTTATTAAAAGGATTTTGATAACCAATTTCATTTTCTTACGTAACTACTTTTACTCTCAACTTTCTCAACAGCCAAACTATCAATTTTGCCCTAAAATTCTCAGGAATCGTTCCTTTTAGATTTTCTTTTGATTTCCTATTTGGTTCCTTTGATTTCTATATCAAACTCTATTTGTTTTCTTGGAGATTTCACTCAAATCTTGTCAATTAAGGGAGAAATCAACAATTAGAGGTGATTTTCATTTCTCTCTTCTAATTAAAGGTTCTTTAATGAAATTCCCAAGTTCTTGAGCCTTTACAACTGATTTTTGTTATATTTTTATGATTAAATCATGATTATAATGTTTTAATTGAGTTTTGATGAGACATTAGATGTATCTTGATATGGATCTGGTTTTGTGTTGATTCTAATTGATTTAGATCATTTATAAGATGTGTTTTAATGTTATGAGAATAGATTAATAAAAGGAATCTCAAAACTAAGTGAATTGCTAATTTTCTAGATTGTAAATAGTTAGATTTTGAGGTGATCTTGGTGTTGAAAGGTTGCTGGAGGTATAAGGTTGTTATGTTGTTGATTTTAGATGTTAAGATGTTAAAATAGTTAGGTTTTGGCTGGGCTTTGTTTAGGTTGCGTATGGTGATGTTTTCAAATGTTTTAAGGAAGCGTTTGATGGTTTTTAGTGAGGCAAAGTTGAGGAGATGTGTTGTTGTTTTTAGAGATGCATGAAAATGCATTAATCCTTTGTTTTTGTGTGGGTAAAATAAGGGAGATAGATCCGTCATCCTTTTGGAGAGGTTATGGAGGCTTAGGAAGCTTGTTTTCTCATCGGCTAGTGGAGCGTTGAGTTGTCAGTGAGTGGAAACGTGATTTACTGCTTTTAAAAGGTTTGAAGATGGTTTTTTGGGAGTTTAGATGAAGTTTGAAACACTTGTCTAAGCTAGGAGGTAAGTATTGGTTGATCTTGCTCTCATTTTCGGTTTCGCAAAAATACAATCTCATGCATATGTTTATGGTTTTGATTACTTACTGTTATATGGATATTTTAGAAATGAGAGATGTTACAAATGATCATATATGTTGATTATTGAGTATGAAAATGGTTTTTGAAAAGAGTTTTTAGAATACTAGAACACATGGTTTAATGTATTGGAAATTGGTTTAATTTGATGCATATGTAAAACAGTGAGGTAATGCGGTTTTATAGAGTATATTGGCAAGTGGCTAAGATTAAAAGTTATCGATATAGTTGGCTAGCCATAGGGTTTAAAGTGCACTATAATAAGACACTTCATGTGTGTCGAGGGGTTAAGAGTCTTCCATGCTCTACCATGAGAACCGCAGCAGTCGAGGGGTCAAGAGTGTGTCAATTCTCCCCTGGTGGGACTTATACATCATAACCGTTGAGGGCTACTCCGGTTCGAGGATGTACGTAATGTGGTCGAAGGAACCACTTGGAAATCTGTGTATCCGATGCGTTTTTATAAATAGATTGAAATGGTTTTTAGGTCACTTGAATGCCAATATATGATATAATATATCATGAGAAATGGATTATATTTGTATAATATAGTTTATACATGAGATGCTCTTTAAGCTTGCTATTTTGAGGTTTTAGCATGAGAAAGCTTAAATTAAGGTTTATGCTAGAAATCCATGATACATGTGTTGCAATTGTTTAAAAATGCTTATTTGGAAAGATTATAGAAGCATGAGATGTTTTGGCATGTGTTTAAAAATAGCTATTTGGAAATAAAATAGTTTTAAATGCATTGATGAGTGTTTTTGAGATTCCCTCACTAGACTTTATAAGCTTACACTATTATTTCTCATCAATGCAGAGATGTAAGCCTTTTGGACAGCAAGCAAGAGGAAACCCAAGGGCAAAGCAAATTTCAAGTATGGTTTTATAAGTACTATGTAGCATTAAGAGGCAATGTGACCGTGTTATAATTTAGAGGGTTATTTTGGTTACTCCCTATTTTATAAAAGCTACATTTGATGTTTTGGACTTGTATGATGCTTCAAAAGTTGTTTTGTGGGGTTGAGATATGTTTTGCATGCTTGGGTATAGATCATGCCTATAGGATCTTTGTTTGGTTATGCTATGATGTGAATGATCCTCTACCATGCCTATATGATTGTGGAAATGTTTCTAGAAATGTCACATGATGATTAAGTAATGTTTGGAGTATGTTAGATTGAGCCAAAGTGTCATATGATCGATCAAGAGGTCATTATAGGCCATTCTGTACAGGTACAAGTCCTCAGGGATCAGTACACAGGGTCTGTCTCAGCAAAAACTTTTGCAAAATTGCAGAGGCATATCAGTACGCCTAACATCGTATCGATACACATAGTTGGAAATTAAGCCTGGTGTCGGTACATGGGCAACTGTATCGGTATACCCTTTAACCACTAGAATTCTTTATTTTGAAATTGAATACTTGTATCGGTATGCTTGAGGACTATAATGATAACCTTTTTTAAAATACGTCCGTTGAGATACAGACAAGGTCTATACCGGTACGCAGACCGTTAAATCTGGTAAAATGCTTTATGAAGTTTGAGTCTTTATAGTTTAGTCCCTATTTATTGATCATGCAATTAAATGAGTTTGGATGATTATTTTAAGTTGAAATTTAACTGGTATGCATGAAACCTGACTAATTAAGGTTTGGTAACTTTGTATTTAAAGAAGTCCTCATAATTTTTAGAAATTGCAATTTGGTCCCTAAAATACAATCACATTCAAATGGATGTCAATTCGATGCCCGATTGAGTTGAAAATTTCAACGCTGCCAGTGTGATCACCTTAGGACTTAATTATGCATTTAGATAAGATAAAATGAAAAAATGGACTATTTTCTAAGTAATTCTTTTGGGTTTATCTCGGCAAACCCAATGTAGCTTGCTCGGTTCAGTCTGGCTTCTAGGCTGGGTCAAGCGGGTTACAGATAGCTCAAAATACTCTAAGAAGTTCGAATAAACTCTAGAAAGATATACTCGTTCCTGCAATTGCCTTAGGAAACTCAAACACATCCTAGGGAGATTCGCTTGAATTGTTATAGCTAAATGTACGTATATCTTTGAATGATGGATGAGTGAATGATATAATTGATGTTTGAATAATGTAATTGATTTATAAATATGTGGATGTATTATTTTTAGAATATTTGAATGAGAATGAGTGTTTGGATGCTTTATCAACCGTTGATCATTTTTATCTCTCTGTATTTTCATTCTCCAATTTTATCGACTTCTTCCCAATTCAATGCTATGACATCGGGCTTGTCCAAAGGGTGTTGAGATGTTTATACTTATGTGTCTTGAACGACACCCAATCTAAAAAATTATGGATACCTACTTTGACAGATGTTACCTCTAATGATCCAACGTTGAATGCTCTCTTGCTCAAATAAATGGAGATAGTTGAACAAAGTCATAGATGAAATTTAGATACACGTAAGTAATTAATAAAACCTCAACCCAACCAATACACAATATTGTGTTGCTCTTTAAAAGGCATTGAGATGTATGCATTTTTGTTTCTCGATCGACACTTGATCTAAAAAAGTACAAAAGATCGTGTGACATTTATATCCTAAGCTTTATCAGCTTTGTATACCGTAAATGAATCAAATACCTCCGCCCAACCAATGCACGACAATATCTTACTCTCTAAAAGGTGTAGATATTCTCATATTTATGTGTCTTAAATGACGTCTGAGATACAAAAGTACGAAAGATCATGTAACATTTATGTCCTAAGCAGTGTTAACTTTGCGGATCCCAAATGAATCAAATACCTCCGCCTAACCAATGCACGACATTGTGTTGCTCTCTGAAAGGCATAGATATGTCCACACTTCTGTGTCTCAAGTGACACCTTATCTACAAAAATATGAAAGATCATGTAATATGTATATCCTAAGCGGAATCAGCTTTGTAGATTGCAAATGAATTAAATAACTCCGCCCAACCAATCTACGGCATTGTGTTACTCTCCAAATAGTGTAGATGCCTACACTTTCGTGTCTTGAGCAATACATGATCTAAAAATATGAAGATCATGTAACATTTATGTTCTAACCGGCATCAGCTTTAAGGATTACAAATGAATCAAATACCTCCGCTCAACTAATACATGACATTGTGTTGCTCTCCAAAAGGCGTAGAGATGTTCCCACTTTTGAGTCTTAAGCGACACCTGATCTGTAAAAGTACAAAAGATCATGTAACATTTATATCTTAGAGGCATCAGCTTTGTAGACTGTAACTAAATCAAAACCTCTGCACAACCAATGCACGACGTTGTGTTAGTCTCCAAAAGGCATAGAGATGCCCGCACTTCTATGTCTTGAATGACACATGATTTGTAAAAGTGCGAAAGATTATGTAACATTTATGTCCTAAGAGGTATTAGCTTTGTGGATCGCAAATGAATCCAATACCTCCACCCAACCAACACACACTATTGTGTTGCTCTCTAAAATGCATAGAGATGCTTGTATTTTTCTGCCTTGAACGAAACCTGATCTCCAAAAATACTAAAGATCACGTAACATTTATGTCCTAAGTGGCATCAGCTTTGCTGATGGCAAATTAATTAAATATCTCCACCTAACCAATGTATGACATTATGTTGCACTCTAAAAGGCCTAGAGATGTTCGCACTTATATGTCTTGAGAGGCACCTGATCTGGAAAAGTATAGAAGATCGTGTAACATTTATATCCTACACGACATCAGCTTTGCAGATCGCAAATGGATTGAATACTTCCGCCCCAACCAATGCACATCATTGTGTTTCTCTCCAAAAGACTTATAGATGCCCACACTTTTGTTTCTTGAATGACTCTTGATTTGAAAAAGTGTGGATGCCTGCTTCGAAAGATGTTTCCTCTGTTGAGCCAATGTTGAATACCTCATTGATCAAATAAACATAGATGTTTGCTCAAAAAATACATACGACATTAAGATAGGTAAGGGGAGTTAACAATATTTGACGCCCAATGCTATGACATCATAATTATATCTAAGGACGTCAATATTACCATACTCTGGTTTCTCAAAAGCACACATTGTAATGCCCCAGTTTTGGGCCTAGCGGTTTTGAAGCTTATTAGACGGCCCGATAGACCGGGTTAGAGATTCGAGTCAAATTTGGGACCGTATATTTTTCGGTAAGATAAAAATACGGAAAATGGTTAAAACCACCTTTTAATATATGATTAATTTTGGTGAACTCAATTTTGGGAAATAAGGTTTGGAGGTGTGACATTTTGGCTGGTGACTAAAATGCAAGTTTTGAAAACTATTTTTAAAGGTGACTAAAATGAAAAGGAACAAATTCTTAGAATCCTTAAGGAGATAATTTGCCAAGTATTTGCTGGTGATTTCTCCCTTAAATTAAATCGTTTTAACATGTGTTTTAAAGGATAATACAAAGAGATTTTAGATGTTAAAGTTATTTATTTGGTTTTAATGAAAATTGACTTGACTTTTCTCTCAAGTTTTCTCTCCACTTCTTTTCTGCCAAACACTCAAGTTTTCATCAAAAACCAGAGGTGAGAGATCAATTTTACTTAGATTCTTGATCTACAATTGATTATTTAACTTTGATTTATAAAACCTCTTTGAAATCTTGTGTTTTCCTAGCTTTAAATAAGCCAATTGAGGGAGAAATCACACAATAGGGGTAAAGTCTGTGTTCTCCTCTATTGAATGGTTCTTTATCAATATTCCCAAGTTTGATCCTTGATTTATAGTTTATAATTTGATTTTGTGATTTTCTAATGTTATATTGGTTTAATGGGGATTTTTGGAGGAAATTGATAAGAATTCAAAATGAATATGTTTTGCTGGGTTTTTAATTTATCTTGATCATGATTTGGTTGTATTATGATGTTGATAAGTCAATTTTATCAGTGGAATCCCCAAACTCTTGGATCTCTAATTGTTTAGGTTGTTAGAATTGTGTTTTTGTGGTGTTGTGGTGGTTGTGTGTTTGCTGGAAGTGCAAGGTTGCTTTGGTTCTATTTTTAGGTGTTAATTGATGATAAATGTGTTGTTATATTGCTGGTTTATGGCTGGGCTATTTTGGAAAGGATTAGATGATGTTTTCAGTTGTTGTGGTTGGGTAATTGTGAGGTGAATGTAAGAGTCCATGAGGATTTTTTGTTGAAGTGTTATAAATGAATTGAGATGCATTAATCCTCAGTTGTAATGTGGTTAAAATAGGGGAGATGGATCCGAAAGTGATCGGTGAAACTTTGGAGGCTTCGGACGCATATTTTCGCTCGGCAAATTAAGGTTTCGTGTATCGGTGAGTGAGAACATGGATTCCAGCTTTAGAATATTGTAAAGGTGGTTTTTGGGAGTTTAAGCTTAGCTTGATACGCTGGTTTAAACTCGAAAGTAAGTAAATGTGGTTTTTCTCTCTCGGTCGTGCTAGATTGAAATGGTTTTATGCACTTATTTTAAATTACACGTTACCTACTATTTTAGCACGTTTTAAAGTATTTGAGATATTGTTTTAACCATGAAATGGTGAAGGATGCACATGGTAAGTGATCCTTGTAAGTATATGGTTTGGTTTAATGCTTGTTAAAAAAGTGAGGTAAATGGCAGATTGTTAATTATATTGGCAAGTGATGTGGTTTTAAAATTGTTATTGGATATAGTTGAGGTTTATGTGTACCGAAAACTCCCGTGTGTGAACCTTGTGTTGCCGGTGAGAATGTATGAAGTGTTAGGTAAACACTTGTTGAATCCGTGTATCTTGATGAACTCTTTTGGTAAATGAACTTGGTTAATGATCACTTGCGAGCCAATATAATTGTTAATCTATCATTGAAAGGTTTATGTTGTATAATGTGATTTATACATGTCTACTCTTTCAGCTTTGCTTATGGTTGCTATGCATTGGAAGGCTTAAATTGAGGTTTAGGAACGGAACTTACTATTGGTTAATGATACATGTTGCACGTTTACTCTTTAAGCTTTGCACATGGTTGTTATGCATGGGAAGGCTTAAATTGAGGTATAGCAGTGGAATTTGCTGTTGAAAATGATATATGTTGCATATGGTTTAATATGCTGGTTTTTAATGATGAAAAGTGCATGGCTTTCAAGGCATGGTGTTTCAATAGTAATGTTTAAATGATGTTTAAAGAATGATTGAAATGAGATTTCAATGTGTTGTTGAGAAATGTTTTAAATGCATTGATGGTATCTTGTTTTGAGCACTCATCACTAAGCCTAGTGTGCTTACGCTCTCTTTTTCCATCAATGCAAAGAATTAAAAGCTTGGAAGGCAGCGGGAAGCAAGGGATCTTACAAGACTTGGTAACCAAAGTATTTTTGAACTAAACTATAAGTAATAAGGGCATTGTGGGGTTCCGTTGTTGTTTTGGGAGATGTTCTGTTAAACTCACTGTTTGAGCAAGTTTGTTTGGCTGCTCTTGAATTGTAAATGGTTTCTATGGCTTGTTCTTGATGATGGTTTTAAGTTACATGTTTTACTTGAATGGTTTTATAGGAGGCATGCCTATAGATTTCCATTTGATGCAAGAAGCCATAAATCGATGTTGAATCTGTGAAGTTTTGATATGGTTTGAACCCTGAGCATGTTGGATATATGTTAGGAGCATGTTAGAGTTGTTTGGTTTGGTTGAAAGCTTGTTAAACCAAAGAAATTAGACATTACAGGTCCAGGCGTTCCAGTGCGGGTGTCCCTATTTTGGTACGAGTAGCCCATTTCAGGCTTAGCGTACCGATATGCGGGCAATTGTTTCGGTACGAGCGTAGGCAAATTTAGTCAGAGTTTCGATACGCGAGTACCTATTCCGATACGACATAGTGTATTGTTGAAGGGTGTTTCGATACATGAGGGGGCGTACCAAAACGAGTATTGGCCACTGGATGTTGAGAAATTTGAAACAATGAAGCCATATCCAAACGCAAGTACCCCTACCGATACGAGTGGCAGTTAAATTGGTTATTTGAAATTTTTTGAAAATCTCTTTTCTTACGTTTTGGTCCCTGAATGTTGTGGATGCAATTAAATGAGTGTGGATGATCGTATTGAGCTGATTTTTGCCATGTGAGCATGAAATATATCTAATTAAAGGTTGGTAACTTAAAATTGGGCTAATTCCTTGTATTTCTCAGGATTTGCCATTTAGTCCCTAAATTACATTTGTAACCAGTTGGATATCGATTTGATGCTTGATTGAGATAAATTCCCATCTGTGAATAGTATGTACATATAAGAAAATAATATTGCATATAGACAAGATAAAATAAAAAAACAAATGGGCACGCTTTATGTTTTATCTTCTCTGTTTACTTCGGTAAACCTAATATAGCTCGCTCGATTCGGTTTTACGACTAGGCCAGGTCGAGAGGGTTACATTTGGCGGTATCAGAGATAGGTTTGCGATATTTGGGAATTGGTTTGATTGTTGTGATGTTATTGTGAGTTGCTACTTGATGTTTGAAATGCACGGTGATTGCAATATGCACGGTGATTGCTTTATGCCATGTTGGGGGAAAATTTAGGAATCCCATTACCTTATTATTATAGTTGGAAATGTCAGGATTTTGAAATGAAAGTCTTGGATCCTCGCTTGAAGCTGGCCTGATTTAAATTTTGTTTTGAAATGATTATCAAGCTTTAGAAAATATGTTATGTTACGACCGAGAGGAGAAATGAGATCTAGCGTGATGATGTTGCCTTTGGGCAGTGAGTGAGGAGAGTGTTGTGTCTCGTGGGGGTTTGTCACCCTAAAGTATGTACCACCTGTGCTGATTAAGCCAGAGTTGAGTGATATGATGCCTTGCTATAGGCGACATTTTGAGCTTTTAAATTATTATTGTTGGAGTGCATGTGTTTGCGCCAGCAGTTGCAAATGAGGTTGTCGTTGGAATATCCCTACAATTTGGGAGGAGTTGAGTACTGTGGGTTGTTACTCGAGGCATCCAAGATTGGGATGGCCCATGTTATTCAGTTTCAGACCAGGTGGGGTGTATTGGTACCCGTAAGTTGGGATATGTTGAATCCTTATTGCATGATGATGTTTTAGTTGGTGGACAACTATATTTGTGAGCGTGAAACTCGATGAAGTGGATTGAGAGTCTTTCCATGCTGTCTTTTGGAAAAAGTACATGGGTTAGATACTTGGATAAAAAGGAATGAGTGTTTATGGCTTATGGTCAGGGTCGTGTGTATGTAGCTGAGTTTAGGGTAAAAATTATTCGGTTGAGCCGGCATACTCCTGAACTGGTATTAGTAGAGAAGTATCGATGTGACCGAATCTGATGTGAGTTGGTATAGGATATTAGGGTGTGCATGTTGGCTTTGGACTACACCATTTTTAACGTGTTGGTACACGGACGAAGTACATCAAGAAGAATCTGGGTTTATTGGTTTTGTATGGGAGGTTCTGGCTCTAGCAAGAGAATTGCGGATTCTAGTTCCAGTACTGTTCAGTTTGAAAGGAATGGTGATATAAGATATCACCCTGAGTTGGGGCGAGGTGATGACAGTGCTGGGTGAGGACCGCTGGGTTAGAGTATCCAGACTATATCAGTATTTAATACATGTTGGGTATGTGGATCGTGTGATCTCACAAGGCATGATTATTAGCATTTGATATGTAGAGTGTAAACCCCTGTGCTTGTTGTTATTGATGGTTGTGAGAATTGTGGTTTGAACGACCGTCTCGTAGGTGATAGTTGTGCGAATACGAGGGGCTAGTTCTACTAGTGAGACGGTTGTTGTAAGAAAGATGTTGGAAAATGCCTTTGGTGGTTTAAATCTTGAGGTTGTAGTTGATTTGCTGGAGTTGCTGCTCTACAAGTTTTGATGTAATTCTGGTATAGATTAGTGGGTGGATCAGGGAGTTGTGGTTGGTTTTGGATCCTAACGAGTTGCCTTGAACCTTGTTGACGATTACGAGGTGGTAATCATGAGCGAGAATGTTAAATTCTTGTTTAGTGTTGTTTCGGCGCTAGGAGCGAGTCTTTTTGATGGATCCTTGGTTGTAAGGTACTCTTAGCCAATGTTATAAATCCAGGGTCAAAGAAAGTACGTGCTCAAGATATTCGTGCGGTATGTGAGTTCCTGGGTGTTTCTGAGGGAATGGCTGGGTTGCCATTGGATTGGGAGGTCAAATTTGACATTGAGTTGTATGAAAACGCAGCTCCAGTATTTATTGCATCCTGTGCATGGCTCGGAGGAGTTGTTTAATCAAGGCTTTGTTAGGCTTGGTGTTTTGCCATGAGTTACGTCGGTGTTGTTGTGGAAAAAGGAGGATGGCAAGATGCAGATGTGCATGGGGCTTTGGTTGCTGGATAAATAGATGTTCGAGTGATTCTTTTAGAAGTGCTTTAGTGGTTTGTAAGATTAGTTTGAGGTCTAGATGTTGTTTGTTAAATGTAAAGGATGTAGTTGTGTTTAGATTTACCTTCCATAAGAGGTACGCCAGTGTGCATTCTGGGTTATGTCGTTTGGGTTGACCAATGCATGGGTTGCGTTCATAGTTATGATGAGTCAGGTAGTCCTTGAGTTTTTAGATCAGTTGGTTGTGGTGCTTATTGATGATTTTTTCGTGTGCTGAGGCACCGAGAAGGGTTGTGATCGATAAGTATGGATGGTTTAGTAGATTTTTGGGGAGAGGTGAATGTTGCTATTTGTTTGGGAAGTACAAGTTTTGGGTATGTTGCTAAGAATTTCGGTTCAGAGAATGTTATTAGTAAGTGTGAACATATAAACATGCACAGTGCAAAAACACTTATATGTAAATATGTCAGTACATACATACATTTGGGCATAACATTAGGGGTTTTGCATACATACACATAGACATCTATGAGGGCATATAAGTGATCATGCATACATATGTTCACACTTACGGATGACTGATCAGAAATCAATGGATTGATGGTATAAGTAAGGTAGTGTATGAAGGTGATTTTGGTAATATGGTTCTTGGGAGTTTGGCTTGTGCTAGTTCTTGAGCGACCAAGGTTAGAACTTGCAGTTGGTTAGATCCAGTTCTTGGCATCGAGGGTTGTTGAGGTTGAAGTGTTGCAAGTAAAGTTGTGGCTTATGCATCTAGATAGTTAAAGGTGCATGAGCTCTTTTGTCCTACGCATGATGTGAAACTTGTTGCGATGGTGGTTGTTTAGATGTTTTGGTGACATTAATTTTATGATGAGTAGTGTGTCGTGTACATGGACCACGTGTGGTTAGAAAAAAATGAATGATGTTTTGAGTTTTTGACAACCTGGATGGTTGGAGTTGGTTAAGAATTATAGTTTGATGGTTGAATATCGTCCGAGCTAAGCTTATAGCCGGTTCTTTGTTTGTGAGGGTTGCGGTGTAGTTGAGGATGTTGTTACACAGTAGGGTGTGATGCGTGATGGAGGCTTGATGCGAAGTTGCAAGTGAATTCACTCTGGTCACAGTTGATTAGAGGAAGGTAACGGTGTGATGATGTGTCAGTATTGTATGTTCAGGTTATTGGGAGAAGGAAATCCAATGGATTTTCACGTTAAAGGTGATAGGTTGTTATGTTTTAAAGATCGGAAGGTGGTGTCTCTTGATGTTGAGTTGAGTGTATGGTTTTGATGGAGGCGCATGCCAGTTCTTGTGATATGCTTTTCGGTAATACCAAGATATATCAAGTGTTGAAAAGGGATTACTGTTGGGTTGGTCTAAATGGAGATATGGTTGATTTTGTTGTTCGATGCATGGAATATCAACGAGTGGAAGCTGAGCATTAGTTTTCTTTCCGGCTGTTACAACCGTTGAGGATACCGGAATGGAGGTGGGAAAGAATCACCATGGATTTTGTGTCTGGGTTGCCTTTGACACCGACCAAAAAAGATTTCCTTTGGTTAGTTGTTGAGTTGGGTTATGTATTATAGAGTTCCAGGGAAAGTGTGAAAAGCAAATGCCTTTGGTAAAGTTTGTTTTAATGGTAGTTATTAGGCAAATATGCAGGTGTCACCGTATGAGGTGTTGTGTGGTTGGAGGTGTCGTGCGTCTGTGTGTTGTGCTGAGATTAGAGAAAAGTACGTTCCCATGTCTAATGTGTGGAATGGCACCAGTGAGAAGGTGAAGTTGTTATATGAGTGCTTGAGAGCAGTTTCGGGGTGTCAGAAAGGTGTAGTGTTTTAAAGTGTGTTGATGATGGTCATATGATCATGATGGTATCGTCTTGGAAGAAGGTGATGCATTTTATGGACCATACAAGTTTGTTGAGCATGTGGTCTTGTTTCTTATTGTTGAGGTTATCTCCTATGTTAGAGGGGTTCCTTGATGTGTTTCATATGATGATGTTGCAAAGGTATCTGTTGGATTCCTCGCATGTTGTGCCGGTGAAAGGCATTATGAAGAAGATCTGAGTTATCTTGTGTGAAGGATCCGATGGAGATCCTTGTTTCCAGTAGTAGAGTTCTGTGTGGTATAATGGTTGGCCTTGCTAAGGTGTTGATGAGGCACCGCACTGTTAAAAATCCACGCGGGAATGTAAGTCGAAGATGTTAGGCAGTTTTTGCTTGTGTTACCTCCGAGTAAATTTCGAGGGTAAAATTTCTTAAATTGGGGAGAGTTGTAACTCCCCGATTTTGAGCCTAGCAGTTTTGAGACTTGTTAGATGGTCCAGTGGACCGGGTTAGAGATTCGAGTCAAATTTAGGACCGTATATTTTTTGGTAAGATAAAATATTGGAAAATAGTTAAAAATCATCTCTTAATATATGATTAATATTGGTGAACTCAATTTTGGGAAATAAGTTTTGAGGTGAGGCATTTTGGCTTGTGACTAAAATGCAAGTTTTGAAAACTATTTTTAAAGGTGACTAAAATGAAAAGGAACAAATTCTTAGAATCCTTAAGGAGCTAATTTACCAAGTTTTTGCTGGAGATTTCTCATTTCAATTAAATCATTTTAACATGTATTTTAAAGGATAATAAAAAGAGATTTTAGATGTTAAAGTTAGTTATTTGGTTTTAATGAAAACTGATGTGACTTTTCTCTCCACTTCTTTTCTGTCAAACACTCAAGTTTTCATCAAAAACCAGAGGTGAGAGATCAATTTTACTTAGATTCTTGATCTACAATTTATTATTTAACTTTGATTTATAAAACCTTATTGAAATCTTGTGTTTTCCTAGCTTTAAACAAGCCAATTGAGGGAGAAATCACACAATAAGGGTAAGGTCCGTGATCTCCACTATTAAATGGTTCTTTATTGATATTCCGAAGTGTTTGATTCTTGATTTATGGTTTATAATCTGATTTTGTGATTTTCTAATTTTAAATTGGTTTAATGGGGATTTTTGGAGGAAATTAATAAGAATTCGAAATGAATCTGTTTTGCTGGGTTTTTAATTGATCTTGATCTGGTTGTATTATGATGTTGATAAGTCGATTTTATCAATGGAATCCCAAAACTCTTGGATCTCTAATTGTTTTGGTTGTTAGAATTGTGTTTTTGTGGTGTTGTGGTGGCTGTGTGTTTGCTAGAAGTGCAGGGTTGCTTTGGTTCTGTTTTTAGGTGTTAATTGATGATAAGTGTGATGTTAGATTGCTAGTTTATGGCTGGGCTGTGTTTGGAAAGGATTAGATGATGTTTTCTGTTGTTGTGGTTGGGTAATTGTGAGGTGGATGTAAGAGTCCGCGAGGATCTGTTGTTGTAGTGTTATAAATGCATTGAGATGCATTAATCCTATGTTGTAATGTGGTTAAAATAAGGGAGATGGATTCGGAAGTGATTGGTGAAGATTTGGAGGCTTTAGACGCATGATTTTGTGTCGGTGAATCGAGGTTCTGTATACCGATGAGTGAGAACGTGGATTCTAGCTTTGGAACGTTGTAATGGTGGTTTATGGGAGTTTAAACTTAGCTTGATACACTAGTTTAAACTCAGAAGTAAGTAAATGTGGTTTTTCTCTCTCGGTCGTGCTAGATTGAAATGGTTTTATGTACTTATTTTAAATTACATGTTCTCTACTATTTTAGAATGTTTTAAAGTATTTGAGATATTGTTTTAACCATGAAATGCTGAATGATGCACATGGTAAGTGATCCTTGTAAGTATATGGTTTATACTTGTGATTTAAAGTATGGTTGTTGCTTTGGAAAATGGTTTGGTTTAATGCTTGTTAAAAACAGTGAGGTAAATGGTAGATTGTTAATTATATTGGCAAGTGATGTGGTTTTAAAATTGTTATTGGATATAGTTGGGGTTTTATACGGTGTACCGAATACTCCATCCAAGTACCCTAACGATCGAGGGGTTATATGGTACCGTAAACTCCAGTTAGTGGGTTATACATCTACCGATGAGTGGTGTTAACGGGTTTATGTGGTGTACCGAATGCTCCACCACGGGTGTCACAACGGTGGAGGGGTTTATGTGTACCAAAAACTCACGTGTGTGAACCTTGTGTTGTCGGTGAGAATGTATGAAGTGTTAGGTAAACACTTGTTGAATTCGTGTATCCGATGAACTCTTTTGGTAAATGAACTTGGTTAATGATCACTTGTGAGCCAATATAATTGTTAATGTATCATTGAAAGGTTTATGTTGTATAATTTGTTTTATATATGTCTACTTTTTCAGCTTTGCATATGGTTGTTATGCATGGGAAGGCTTAAATTGAGGTTTAGGAACGGAACTTGTTGTTGGTTAACGATACATGTTGCACGTTAACTCTTTAAGCTTTGCATATGATTGTTATGCATGTGAAGGCTTAAATTGAGGTTTAGCAGTGGAATTTTCTATTGAAAATGATATATGTTGCATATGGAAAATATGTTGGTTTTTAATGATGAAAAGTGCATGGTTTTCAAGGCATGGTGTTTCAATAGTAATGTTTAAATGATGTTTAAAGAATGATTGAAATGAGATTTCAATGTGTTGTTGAGAAAGGGTTTTAAATGCATTGATGGTGTCTTGTTTTGAGCACTCCTCACTAAACCTAGTGTGCTTACGCTCTCATTGTCCATCAATGCAGAGAATTAAAAGCTTGGAAGGCAGCGAGAAGCAAGGGATCTGTACAAGACTTGGTAACCAAAATATTTTTAAACTAGACTATAAGTAATAAGGGTAATGTGGGGTTCCGTTGTTGTTTTGGGATATGTTTTGTTAAACTCCCTGTTTGAGCAAGTTTGTTAGGATGCTCTTGAATTGTAAATGGTTTTTATGGCTTGTTTTTTACGATGGTTTGAAGTTACATGTTTTACTTGAATGGTTTTATAGGAGGCATGCCTATAGATTTCCATTTGATGCAAGAAGCCATGAATCGATGTTGAATCTGTGAAGTTTTGATATGGTTTGAACCCTGAGCATGTTGGATATATGTTAGGAGCATGTTAGAGTTGTTTGGTTTGGTTGAAGGCTTGTTAAACTAGAGAAATTGGACATTATAGGTCTAGGCGTACCGGTGCGGGTGTCCTTATTTCGGTACGAGTAGGCCATTTCAGGCTTAGCATACCGGTATGCGGGCAGTTGTTTCGGTACGAGCGTAGGCAAATTCAGTCAGCATTTCGATACGCGAGTACATGTTCCGATACGGCATAGTGTATTGTTGAAGGGTGTTTTGGTACGCGAGGGGGCGTACCGAAACGAGTATTGGCCACTGGATTTTGAGAAATTTGAAACAATGAAGCCGTATCGAAATGCAAGTACTGTACCGATACGGGTGGCAGTTAAATTGGTTATTTTAAATTTTTTGAAAATCTCTTTTCTTACGTTTTGGTCCTTGAATGTTGTGGATGCAATTAAATGAGTGTGGGTGATAGTATTGAGCTGATTTTTGACATGTGAGCATGAAATATGTTTAATTAAAGGTTGGTAACATAAAATTGGGCTAATTCCTTGTATTTATCAGGATTTGCAATTTAGTCCCTAAATTGCATTTGTGACCAGTTGGATATCGATTCGATGCCAGATTAAGATGAGTTCTCATCTGTGAATAGTATGTACATGTAAGAAAATATTATTTTATCTAGACAAGATAAAATAAAAAAAGGATACGTTTTAGGTTTTGTCATCTCGGTTTACTTCGGTAAACCTGATGTAGCTTGCTCGGTTCGGTCTTACGACTAGGCCGAGTCAAGGGGTTACACACATGAACGGTAGCACCCTAAAATTTATCCCTAATTTGAAAACCCTAAAATTAAAACCCTAACATTTAGGAATTTCAAATTTAAAACCCTAATTTGAATTTATGGATTTAATTGGGTAAAAACCATATTTTAGTGGCTAAATTGAGTAAAATTTAGAATATGTGGATAGTGGTGTAATACGAGTGTTGTTGGGACCCTTATATTGTGATTAACCCTTTTGAGCATGATATTTAACAAAGACTCTTCATCTTCCATAACCACTCTTCAGCCACCCAAATACCCACTCTATCTCTAAAACTCTCAAAACCCTCACCCTTTTTCGAAGAAGCTCCAACTGAGCTATTCCCATCGCCTATTTCACTCAAAACCACCACATCGTTGCCATCATCAATCCACGAGCAAACTACAGCCATCAGTTTTTCTTTGTCATAGATTAGTTTTGATAAATAGGGTTGAAAAATATTTGGTTCCCTTTGTGCGTTGATTACACTACCGCCATTCTTCCTCTATTTTTTGTATCGGTAAGCCATAAAGCTTTTGGCCTTCATTTGAATCATGAAGTTTTTTAGTTGTGACCTTCGTGTTAGAGCCACTGTCACCATATTTTCGCGTCATCAATTGCTATATGATTCATAGCTATCACCGTCAAAGGGTTCTAGAAACCTTAAATCTCTATATAGAAAAGAGATTGAGGGTTGGATAGTTTGTTTGTGATCGTGGGTCAAGCCCACAAGTGTGAGGCTCAGATTGAAGCCAAGCCATCAGATTGAACTGTGATCCCAAGTTAATTCGATCCAGATCTAGAATCCAAACCAAAAACCAACTTGGACCCGTTAGTTGAAATAGTCCAACTGAGTGATATGAGCCGATATTATTGAGGCAAACCAAACCAGTGAGCTTGACCTGTTAACATTATTTGTTTTCCTTTTCGCGTTGCTTACACCACCGTTATTCTTCCTCCATTTTTGGTACTAGTAAGCCATAAAGCCTTTGACATTAATTTGAATCATGAAGTTTTTGAGTTGTGACCTTCATGTTGGAGTCACTGTCGCCACGTTGTTGCGTCGTCTATTGCTATTTGATTCATAGTCGTCAAAGGGATAGAGAAACCTTAAATCTCTAAAAGTGATTGAGGGTTGGGTAGCTTGTTTGTGACCGTGGGTCAAGCCTACAAGTGTGAGGCTCAAATTGAAGCCAAGCCATCAGATTGAATCGTGAGCCCAAGTCCATTCAATCCAGACCTAGAACCAACTTGGACCCGTTAGCTAAACCAGTCCAACTGAGTGATATGAGCCAACATTATTGAGCCGAACTAACCAATGAGCCCGAACCGTTAACATTATTCGTTTTCCTTTTCGCGTTGCTTACACTACAACCATTCTTCCTCTATTTTTGGTACTAGTAAGCCGTAAAGACTTTAACCTTCATTTGAATCATGAAGTTTTTGAGTTGTGACCTTTGTTTTGTATAATGCATGTTTCGTCCATAGTGGAACCACTGTCACCATGTTGTCGCATTGTCCATTTTTATTTATTTCATAGCTGCCGCCGTCAAAGGGTTCTAAAAACCTTAAATCTCTATATGGAAAAGAGATTGAGGGTTGGGCAATTTATTTGTCACCGTGGGTCAAGCCTATAAGTGTGAGGCTTGGATTGAAGCCAAGCCATCAGATTGAATTGTGAGCTCCAAGTTGATCTGATCCAAACCTAGAATCCAAGCCTAGAACCGAATTGGACCCATTAGTTGAAACAGTCCAACTGAGTAATCTGAGCCGAACCAAACCAATGAGCCTAACCCCCGTTAACCAAACATGACCTGAGAGCCAGACCTAACCTATTGACCTTTGACCCGTTGACCATTGACTTTGACTAGCGTTGACTGTTGACTAGAGTTGACTTTTTCAGTCAACCTTTACCTCAACCTTTTTTGGTGTCCTAAGTCTAAATATGCACCTCGTTTTTCAAATTCGAACCCCGAAAGCTCCATATTACTAATTAGAATTATTGTACTTAGTAATTCCAAGAGTATTGGATGTATGTTTGATATGAGTTTTTCTCGTGCTTAGGTATCAACTCTAAGGATGACGAGTAACCTCCTCCACATGTTCGAACTAATCGTGCACTTTCTTCAAGGTATGCACATGAGTATTCTTTCAAAATATTTGTTGTGTTTTTAGTTTGGTCGTATAGTGATATATATTAATGTAGAGTTTATATTGTAGGTTCTGATTCAGCTAGGCCTACTGCTAGGCCTGAACGTGAGAGACGCCCTTCCCAAAGTTAAGCTATTACTGCTTGAGGTGTGTTTCTTACTGTGCTATATGAAAATGATTTTGTAACACCTCGAATTTGGGCCTAGGTGTTAGCTAGATCGAGTAGACGGTTGGGGGAACCGAATTAGGCGATTCGAGTTAGTTTCGGGAATTAATTCTTGGTAAATGGTTTTTGGCTAAAATAAAATGTGGAAAATTCTAGAAAAATATTTAATTAGTATTTTAAGGGTTTTGGTAAACTCAATTTGAAGGAAGAAAATTGGATTTTGGTCTGGTGACTAAAATGTAAAGTTTTCAAAACTGTTTTGGTGACTAAATCGTAAAAGGGTCAAAGCTTAGAATCTTTAAAGAGCTACTTTACCAAAGTTTTTCATCAGGTTTTTCCCTTAATTTAGGCTATTTTTAAATGATTTTTAAAATGTTATTAATTAAAAATAAATGAGATTTGATTAAAAGGATTTTAATAACCAATTTCATTTTCTTGCGTAACTACTTTTGCTCTCAACTTTTGTCTCAACTTTCTCAGCAGCCAAACTAAAAATTTCACTCTAAAATTCTCACAAATCATTCTCTTTTGATTACTTTTTGATTTCCTAATTGATTCCTACACTAAATCATATTTGCTTACTTGAATATTTCATCCAAAACTTGCTAATTAAGGGAGAAATTAGCAATTAGGGGTGATTTTCGTTTCTCTCCTCTAATTAAAGATTCTTTACTAAAATTCTCAAGTTCTTGATCCTTTACAACTGATTTTTGTTGTGTTTATGATTAAATCATGATTATAGTGTTTAAATTGATTTTTGATGAGAAAATTAATGAATCTTGATATGGATCTGGTTTTGTGTTGATTATAATTGATTTAGATCATTTATATGACATGTTTTAATGTTAAGAGAAGAGGTTAATAAAAGGAATCCCGAAATTAAGTGAATTGCTAATTTTCTAGGTTGTAAATAGTTAGATTTTGATGTGATTTTTGGTGTTGAAAGGTTGCTGGAGATATAAGGTTGTTATAAAGATGTTTTTGGATGTTAATTGTTGATGTTAAGGCGTTAAAATCAATAGGTTATGGTTGGGCTTTGCTTAGGGTGAGTTTGATGTTGATTTCGGTTGTTTAAAGGAAGCGTTTGATGGTTTTTAGTGAGGCGAAGTTGAGATTACTGGTTGCTGGAAATTTGAGATGCATGGAAGTCCATTAACTCTCTATTTTTGTTTGGGGAAAACAAGGGAGGCGGATTCTTTGGCTTTTGGAGAGGTTGTAGAGGCTTTGGAAGCTTGATTTTCACAACGGCAAGAGGGTGTTGTGTTGTCAATGAGTGGAAACATGGTTTACAACTTTGAAAAGGTTTGAAAGTGATTTCGGGAGTTTAGATTATGCTTGAAACATTTGTCTAAGCTCGAAAGTAAGTATTACACAAATTCACTCTCAATTTCGATTTGGCAAAGTTGATTTTCTCATGCCTGTGTTTATGATTTGATACCTACTATTTTATGCACGATTTGGAAATGGAATATGATGCAAATGATCTTATACTGATGACATTTGAGTATGGCAAATGGTTTGTGAAACGGATTTTGAGGTTATGTAATTGCATGTTTTGTTGCATTGTAATTGGTTTGAATGATGCATATGAAAAACAGGGAGGTATCATGTTTAAAATGGAATATATTGGATAATTGACGATGGTTAAATGTTATCGGATATAGTTGGCATGCCTAGGGTTTAAAGTGCACTTTAATAAGTTGCCTCATATGTGTCGATGGGTTAATTGTGTCGTATTCTCCCGCTGGAGGTTGAGTATCACAATGGTCGAGGGGTTAAATGTGTCATTGCTCTCATTGTAGATATTATACATTATATGTCATTTGATCTAGTTAGATGTATGTTAAGCGGTCAAAGGAACCACTTGGGAAATTCATGTATCCGATGTGATTTTGTTAAGGAAAGATTCTGTTTTTGGGTCACTTGAAAGCCAATATCTGTGAATTAATGTATCATGATGAATTATGTTTTGTATAATGGGATTTATACATGGTTTGCTCTTTAAGCTTTGCTATTGGATGAATAAGCATGTGAAGGCTTAAATTGAGGTTTGCATATGGGATTATGCATGAGATCCATGATACATTTTGCATATGGTTTAATATGTATATTTTATAATGGCAAAAAGGGCATGGGATGTTTAAGCGCGATGTACAAAGAGTGCTTTGACTAAAGTGATCTTAAATTCATTGAAGAGTGTTTTTAGAGGACTTCTTTAGTTCCAAGTTATCAACCTTTAATTACAAAGAAACGTATAAAATCAAACGAAAACATCTATTCCTAGCTTGATTCAGAATGAATCCACACGTTCCCCTTTGCTTCAACACTTGGATCTTTGTTCTCACTAAAAATTCTGCCTTATCTTCACCTTGGTTCTCCAGAAAATAGCTCAAGCTGCCATGGGAGAAGCTTTGAAGCATTTAAAGTTGAAGAAAATAATAATCCAGATTGCACACACCTTTCTCTCTCATCAAAATATCATTTTATAGGTCGATCTAAGGAGGACACATATTCTTTATACAAATTCAGCGAAAGAATGTCATACATAGTCTGTTACAACATACTTGACAGCTGGCGTCATCATCCATATTTTTAAAGATTTGGATAGGTGGCGGCCGCAATGACGCATTTGGCTGCAGTTAATAAAATTCCTATACAGTGACATTAGCAATACAACAACAAAGTAGAAGAAAGGCAAAATTTAGCATAAAAAGAGCAAAGATGACTAAAGTTATAGCAAATGTAAATAATGAACAAAATACAGAAATGAATGGATGAGATGCTAATGTAGGGACAACTTAATCAATGAATAAGGAGGAAATACCTGCTCTTTAGAGAGCTATTACACCACCAAACTTGAGTTTTTGCTTGTCCTCAAGGTTTAGCACTGATTTATGAACATTCTAGCTACTTGAATCACCTTAACCATAAATGGATCAATTACATCTACATGATAGAAGGTTGCATCAACAATTCAAGCATAAGAATGAGTGAACTTTAAATTTCATTAATATATAGCATCATGCCTAACATCACGGATTCTTTCTACCTAAACAACATTTATTTAATGTAAGCATATAACATATATATATAGAATTTTTTAAGTAGAGAGGGATATCAAAGAATGAATACACCCTAAGATCCTGAGAAGTAAGATGTTGTGCAACGAACCCCTAGGGAGTACTTCATTACCTTGAAACACACTCATGCAGCGATAACCTTTGGCTAGATTCATTTTTCTAACGCATTCATTTGAGTGTACCCCCTTGAGCTACTTTCAAATTACACCTATATTGGAGTGCCTTTCATTTACACTATAACAACCTAAATATTTTAGTCAACAAATGGGCATTGACCGGGATTATGGACCCTTGTATGAGTTTGGGTAATTGGAATCCTTGGGCCAAGTTGAGCCTTATTGGATGAGAAGTGAGACCACATGAGATATTAGGGGGGACAAGACACCTTTTGGTGAGGTCATCTCCCCCACACTCTTTCTTCATCTTTTATCGGCCCCATCCCTCTTCATCTTTTTTCTCTTAAATCACCCATGGCCATTTTGATTAAAGGAGCCAACTTTAATGCTCATTTCTTCCACCCAAGTTTCAAGATTTTAGTATGTTGATCCCCTTCTCATAAGTTTCAAGAAAAGTGTATTCTCTCCTCAAATGGGTACGTTTTTCATTTATTGGGTTTCTGGAAGATTTGAGGCCTTGGAAGATTTATGGAGTTTTCCCTTTGATTTTTGAGGGTGTAAATTTGTAGTGAAATCTCTCTAGTTGTTATTTCAAGCTTTGATTCATTTTCCTTGGTTGTATGGCAAGAGGGGATGATCTAAGGGTTTCTTCATGCTTGAGTCAAAGAGGAAAGTTCAAGAGAGCAAGGGTGAGAGATCAATTTTGGATTTGTTGCTAAAAGGTCAGTACATCTTCGACTCCTATGTTTCTTGAGGATCATAAAATAATTGCCTTGCTTGATGTTATGGTTTAGGGTTGCTAGGTCTGGTGCTTGGAGTGTTTAAATGCTTGAAAATGCTTGTTAATGGTAAATCTGAGAATTGGTGTAAAAATGGTAGGAAACCACCTAATTTGCCTCCCATAACTTGTAAGTTTGTTTTGGGGTATTTCTATGAAGGTTTATGGCGTTGAGGATAATTTGCGAGCTTCAGAACTTGAATTCTGGGCTTGTATACCGATACGATATAGAGCAATATCGATACTCCGTTTATTGAGTGTCAAACTAAAGCGAGTATAAAGGGGCATATTGGTACGCATGGGGGTGTATCAGTATTTCCCTGTTCCATCAATTCTAGTGGCAAAAATCAGTATCAGTACGCTCGAGGGCGTATCAGTATACTTCCCCGTGTACGGGTACAAGGTTGTTAGTCAACCCTATTCCCTGAGAAAATGGGTATAGATATGCACATAGTGGGTATCAATACCTAGATAGGCGTATCAGTACGTAGGATAGGGTATCAATACCCTTTGGGTAATTTGCCCAAAAATATCAACTTCCGCCTAGAAGGCTAGAAAACTATATTGTTCAATCCAATAGACTCCTAATGGCCTAAAATTAGTTGTAAAAATTAGAAACTAAGAAATATCTTCCTACTTGAGCATAAAACTTAAGAAATTGGTAAAAGCCTTGTATGACTAGTGATGCTTGTTGAATAGTGATGCACTTTAGAGCAAGTATACTCGTCGAATCAAGTAATAAAGTGATAAGTAGAGTGTTGAACCCATGAGGATTGGATTGATAACTATGAAGTTATAGAAGTTAAGAATGTGTTTGCAAGTAATGGTGGTTGTTGATTTAACTAAAACTAAAACAATTAAACTAAAGATAGCTATGATTAAGACGAACAGCTGTAGCAAATAACAAATAATTATGGAAGCTGAGATTATTGTGAAGGATATATGCTTGATTACCTATTACAATGCTATAGCGACTCTATTATTTGTTTAAGGTAATACATGTCTGCGTGAACCCTGACTACTCTATTATTTGTTTAAGAACTCCTTTTTTGTTGTTAAAACCCTAAACTTATGTCTAATTTGAATTAAGACTAAGTTAACAGATTAGCCCTACTATTTACGTTTGTATAACCTAACTCTCTCGATAGCTCTTACAATAAATACGCATGAAGAACGATGAACAGAATAGATAAAAAGAAAACAACTATAGCATTTTAATTAAGTAATCAAAACATAAAATCTTGGGTAAAGATCGTCCCAATAATAGTAGCGTGCATCATGACAAAATTTCTTCCTTCCCTTTCTACTAAGATTATAAGGAAGATGCCACTAACAAGAAAGTTAACAATGTTAGCATACCACGGTAAAGCCGTTTCTTGTAAATGTTTCTCATAAGGGAATTCCTCCTTAATGTCACATACAACATCAGTATCACAAGAATTTTCAAGCCTAGAGAGATGGTCAGCTACTTAATTTTTAGTACATTTTCTATCAACTACCTCAATGTCAAACTCTTGCAACAGTTGTATCCATCTAATAAGTCTAGGTTTAGCATCATTTTTAGTTACTAGGTATTTAATGGCAGAGTGATCAGCGTGCACAATAACCTTAGTTCGTCTTAAATGTGACCTAAATTTATCAAATGAAAAACTACGACAAACAGTTCTTTTTCAGTGGTGTTGTAATTTACTTATGCCTCATTAAGTGTACAAGTAGCATAATATATGACATGAAAAACCTTGTTTTGGCGTTGTCTAAGAACAACACCAACAGCATAGTCGCTAGCATCACACATGAGCTCAAATGGTTGTGACCAATCAAGGGGCACTGTAACACCCTAGTTTTGGGTCTAGATGTTTTGAGGTTTGTTTTAAGGGTCCGGTGGACCGGTATGGAGATTTGAGTCAGTTTTAGGATTAAATCGAATTAAATATTTTTAAAGTTGATAAATATGTGGAAATATTTTCTAAAATCATTATTTAATATGTTAATGATCAGGGTGGAATCAATTTTGGAAAATGAGTTTTGGAAATCGCATATTTTGGACAAGTGACCAAAATGTAAACTTTGAATCATTAAGGAGCTAATTGCCCAAAGTCTAATCTCAGAATTTATCCATCAATTGGTTATTTTTAAAAGTGTTTTGGAAAATATAAATAGGTTGGGGAGAATTAATTTGATAATTAATTCTTTAAACAAAAGTTATTTACTAACTTTCTCTAAAAATCTTTTCTCTAAAAATCTCTCCAGCCAAACACTATTCTCTTCTCCTAAATCCAGGTAAATCTTTATTTTCTTAAATCTTTTGATTTCAAATGGATTCTCAATGATTGTCAAACAAAACCTTATTGTTTTAACTTTGTTTTCTCATGTAAATTCATCCAACTAAGGGAGAAAGCATCCATTAGAGGTAATATTTGTTCTTCTCCTCTAATGAAAGGTTCTTTACTGAAATTCCTAAGTTATTGATCATTTACAAATGTTTTCTAATGTGTTTTGATAGTTTAATTAAGGAAAATTGGTTTAATTGTGTTTTGATTGATGAAATTAATAGATATTTGTTTTGGATCTATTTTTTGGGTTCTTGATCAGATTAGATCATGATTTTGACATTTAATAATGTTAATAGCTTGGTTCTAACATTGTAATCCCAAAACTAGTTGAATCTCTAATGTTAAAGGTTGTTAGTTTAGGGTTTTTGTGATGTTAATGGAGTTTAATCATCGCTAAAAGCAAAAGGATATGGTTAAAGTGTTTTTAGAGATGTTATTTGATGAGGGTTGATGTATCAAATCGTTATATTATGGATGGGTTAAGATTGAAAGGTGTTTGAGGTTGATTTCAATAAGTTTCAGGTGGTTTTTAAGAGGGCAACTTGTGAGTTGCGGGTAATTACTTTGAAGCAGTGGTTTGGATGCATTTTGATGCATGTTTCCTCTGGTTTTGTGTGGTCAAAATAGGGATAATCAAGGTGAAGTAGCTTGAGGTGGATCGTTGCTTGCCGGGAGCTCAATTTGCATTGGCGAGGAAGGCGAGGTGTAATCGGTGAGTGGAAATGGTTTTAAAAAGTCTTTCAAAGGGTTGAAAGTGTTTTTGGGAGTTTAGGTTAATCGTGAAACATTTACCTAAGCTTGGAAGTAAGTTTCCCTCTTTTGCTTTTTGATATATGTTCGGATATGAGCATGTGTAGTGGTTTAAAAGTATATGAAATGCTGGTGAGCATTGGTTTTCATTCCAGTCGAGAATGTGGTATTGCTTGGCAATATGGTTTGCATATGTGGTGATCTGTATAATGCACTGTAAAACAATGAGTAAATGGTTTTGTAAATGATATATTGGCTAAGTGACATGATAGGAAAACATTCAGATATAGTTGGCATACCATAGGATAAAGTGCACTATAATATGTTTAAAATTGATCATGGTTAGAGGTCCTTGAGGTATAACGGTCGGCTACTTGGACTATGATGTTATCACTTGGGTTAAGCGGTCGGTTCCCCTTGTTGATGCTAATCTTGGGGTATGCAAGGTTGTTATATCACGCGGTCGGCATGGTATGGGTTTTGATGGTGGTCGGTCATCATAGGAGATATGTGTATCCGATATATAAGGTTAACGGTCGGTTAACCAATGGTTAGCAGCTAGCTAATCAAGGATAGTGGTCAACTATCTGGGGTCACTATAGTTGCCAATATATGAAAGTTCATGTGTTGAACCTACTTTTTAATGCTTTGGGATTTAAGCATGGTAATATGATTTAATGCTTTGGGATTTAAGCATGAGATGACTTAATTCTTTGGGATTTAAGCATTTGATTTGTAAGTGTTTTTGCATATGGTCGATATGCATGTTTTGAGTTGGAATCAATGAAAATGCTTTGGTCATAAGCATGGTTTGAAAAAAAAAATCTTTAGTTTTCAAAGGATTTTAAATGCATCATTGTTCTATGAGCATCCTCACTAAGCATGCGTGCTTACGCTCTCTTTTTCCTAATGATGCAGAGCATTGAGGTTTGGGACAGCAAAGGCAAGGTTTGAAAAGATCCAAGAACAAAGACTGCCCTTGAGTATGAACTCGGTTTAAGTTTTCGGTTAATAAAGCAATGTGTTCCCCATGTTTTTGGGATTTGTAAATTCTGTTCGTCTCTGGTTTTTTAGCATGGTTAATGTTGTGTTTTGGAGTTGAATGATGTTGATAAGCATGTTTTTGATCTTTGGTTATGGTTGATGCTAAGTGGTTGCCTAGGTATGCATTTAGTTAGCATTGGTTGATTGCCATGCTCTGATGATTATAACATGTTGGTTATGATACTAAAGATGTGTTGGTATGTTGCATATGCTGGAAGATGCTCAAATGAGTGATTTGGTATGTTTGGAAATGTGGTTTTAGGAAGCATACCTATAGTTTATTTTTAAAGCATATTTGCCATGAGTTGAGGATGGTTCTGTGATTTTATGGCTAGGATCTACCCTTGGTAGTGTTGTATGAATGTATGAAGCATGATTAAGTGGTTTGGAGTCCAATAATGTAAGTTAAACTAGCAAAAGTGGACGTTTCAGGTCCAGACATATCGAAACGTGTCCCATCGTACCGGTACGGCTAGGCCATTTTGGGCTTAGCGTTTCAATACGCGAGGTAGTGTTTCAATAGGGGTAAGCCATTTTAGGCTTAGCATTTCGATACACGAAAAAATGTTTCGATACGGGTAAGAGCAAATTGGCAAGGTGTACAGATACGCGTGTCCGTATCGGTACAGTTTTAAACTACTAGAATCTGAGTTTTTTAAATTAGCCTAGGCGTACAGAAACACATGTACATGTACCGATATGGTATGCAGTTGATCCAATTATTTGGATGTTTGGAAGTTTCTGTGTCATTCATTTTAGTCACTGAATCTTGTATTGGCAATTGTGTAAGCTTGGATGGTTGGATTGAATTGGGAATTGACATGCACACACGTAATCTGACTAATTGAGGATTGGTAACCCTAATTTCACTAATGGCCTTGTAATTTACCAGTTTTACATTTTGGTCCCTAAAATGTATAATATGCAATCAATTGCCTTTTCGTGGTTTATTTCCTTTATAACTTCATCCGCTGCAAGCATGATCACTTAGGACTAATAATATGCATCTAGACAAGATAAAAAATGGACTAGTTTTTATAATCTTTCCCCGGTTTGCTTCGGCAAACCTAATGTAGCTCGCTTGGTTTTGTTGGGCGTCTAGGCTGGGTCGAGGGGGTTATACTTGTTGGTATTAGAGCCAAGTTACAAAAGGTTGGGATGTTGTTGTTTGATTCATTGCTATTGTTTGATATGCACAGTGATTGTATTACATCATGTTGGGGTATGAATTAGGAACACATTGCCTATTACCGAGGTTTTAAAATGCTTTATAATGTTGTATTGGATCATTTGCCTTGTGCTAGCCTGACTTTAATGTGTTTTGATGCTTTTGTTAGCATGGCTTGACGTGAGACTCGTTCGACGGCTGGTAATATTGGTTATGGACAGAATAATGATAATGGAAGGAATCCTCGTACCTTACGTTCTCCTCCTCTGTTGGTTCCTCCTATTGACGCTGGGGTAGGTGGTGTACCTCAGGCTCTGTAAGGGCCAGTTTTTGGGGATTTGACTCTATTAATCCAAGCGATGACGGGAGTATTTTAGGCAACGATGGATGGAGTGCAAGCACCAGCACCTGCTGTTGTGGTTAATCAAGGTTTACCCTTAGAGTTAGAGCGTCTTTGTAGTTTGGGAGGTGAGGAATTCAAGGGTCGGAGCCCTGAAGTAGCCGAAGGATGGCTAGAAAAGATAATCTGTATCTTGAATCAGATGGATTACAATGATGTGTGCAAGTTGGGTTGCACTGTGTCCTTATTGCAAGGTGATGCTTATCACTGGTGGGTGACCACGATTGCAGGTGTCCCAGAGGCAAATATGACTTGGGAGCTCTTTCGGAGAGCTTTCAAGAGGATGTATCTTGGTCCTCAGTATATGGATGCGAGGAAGCACGAGTTTATGTCACTATTGCAGGGTGGCATGTCAATTGCCGAGTATAAGGTGAAGTTTGTTCGCCTAAGTCAGTATGCCCCAGAGTTAGTTCCAGATGATCAACAGAGGTGCGATATGTTTCACTATGGTCTTGTGAAGGACATCAAGATGTATCTGTTGGCCACAGATTATACGGATTTTGATGTGAAAATTGAATTTTGAATTATGAACCGGCAGAATTTTCAATTATTTAAGATGATATATATTTCCTCTAAACCAAAGAGATGATTAGATTTGGGAGTTTTTTTCACTCAAATATCTTATTTTCTTAATATTATTTATGTTTTTAACACTTTTACCAGAACTCGTTATGTTGAAATAAAATTTTATGTAACTTGTTAATAAAAACCTGAAACTCACCAATAATGAATTTCTACGAAGCATACTAATTCTAAAAATAATTTTATTTACATATTAAAAAAATAATTTTATTTAGATGTTAAAAACTTAAATTATACTAATAAAAAACTAAGATATTTGATAAAAATAGGCTTAGATTTTGTTACAAACTGGAAAATATTTTTGTTGAACTCTCTCTCTTTCTCTCTCTCTCTCTCTCCCCTCTTGAACACGACAAGACAAGAGAACACAACTTTTCAGTTCTCTGCTACCTCGTAGACTGTAGCTGTCATGTAGGATGTTTTCCTTCGCCAAACTCTTCTTTTTAGGGTTTTCACAGCCAAAAAGCTCAAACCTTTACCATTAAAACCAGTCTCAGCGACTGAGTGGCCGGGAAGAAAGCAACAATGGAACCATCAAGCAGCAAACATGAACCAACCCCAAACACTTGCAGACTCCTTCAGCTCCCACACCCTCTGATCTTGGACATTCTCTCAAGGCTTCCCATCAATGACCTCTTCCATTGCAGGTGCGTTTGCAAGATATTCCTCTGTTTCATTTCTGATCCTGACTTTGCACGGCTCCACCTTGAAAGGTCGCCCCTTTGCATTTTGATCAACACTAGGCCACTCCAAAAAACAAGAAAGAGGCTACACTCATCCCACGTTGTTGCCAATGGTGAGAGTTTCCAAGTCTCCGGACTCAACTTTACACCCAAATTTAATGTACCCATTTGGGATATTTCTGATATGAGTGCATGTAATGGCTTGCTTTGTTTAGTTGGACCTGAAAAAGATGACCCCTTCTATGTCTGTAACCCAATTTTGGGTGAATTTATCACAATTCCACCGCCTTTTAAGGATAGTGTAGAGATAGTTTTTGGGGGCTTGGTTATTCAAGTGTGAGTAATCATTATAAACTTTTGCAAAGCTATTATCCGACAATTGAATCTGCGGCCAAAACGGCTGAAATATACACCATTGGGACTGGTACATGGAGAAGCATAGGAAATGCACCTACTGACCTTGTCTCTTTACCTTTCAACGCTTTCTTGAATGGAGCTCATCACTGGTATAATATTTCTCCTAGAGGTGGTGAATTCATAAATTCTTTCGACTTTGATGCTGAGCAATTTGGGATAGCTCCACCGCCTGATCATTTTAAAGAATCACATAAGAAATATGCAGAATTCACAAGGACTGGAGTGCTGGGAGGTTGTCTGGTCATAATCGACTTTGAAGCTTCCACGCAATTTGACATTTGGGTTATGAAGGAGTATGGTGTCAAGGAGTCTTGGACCAAGCAGTTTGTTATTAACGATTTGTTCCCAAAGGGATTTGGCTCCGATTTCTATCAACCATTGGTTGTTTTGAGCAATGGAGAAATATTCACGTTGCTCAATCATGAGGCTATAGTTTGTTACAACCAGAAGAGGAAACATACACGACATGCTAAATTCTTCAGGATTCGCTCACTGTTGGATGCAATTGCTTATACTCCATGCTTTGTTTCTCTATACAATGTTGCAAAAAGAGAGCAAATTTCCAGGTGCTATAATATAATCCTGAAACTAGCATATACTTTGTTGATTTAAAAATTGCAGCCAAGTGAAAGCTTAGACTTAAATGAGTGCAAACTGGCAATGGATCTTTTCTTTGTTGAGTTTTTGTTTTGTTCTTTGGCGCTATAGGCACAGTGTTCTATAAATTCATGAATATAAATGCTTAGGAATGTTGATGCAAGTGTAGCATGAACATACAACTAAACTCAACATGGCAATGCACCTTATTACTAGGATTAGAGTGTGATTTCTGAGCTTTATTTCATCACCTACAGCTTGAGGATAATGCCTTTGATGCCAGTTTAATGATGGATAGAGTTTGTATAAATTGCAGTTTTTGGATGAGTGGATGTCATGCTTGCTTGATGCTTGAGTTGTTAGATTGAGACATGAACTTTTGTTTTCTGATTACATGTAAAAATTACACTGTTCTCGTTCTCTGTATCATGGTTGTTAGTTGATAAGCTGAAAAAAAAATTATGTAGGATGCAGAGCACTGGAGTCTATTACAAGATTTGTAAAGAAGTGTTCATCTGACTAGTTTTCTTGTTTTTGTGGTTTCCCATGGAGCTGTGAATGGCCATGTGAATTTTATTGTTTACTTGAATTTGTACAAGTCTCCCATTCAATATGCATTGTTTTGTTATATAATGGTACATGAAAAGTGAAAATTCCAGGCATTTCTATATACAAGAAACTTGGAGATCTGATGCACAGCTTGTCATGTAGGAGTAATTGGTAATCAAGTTGTTCTCAGAAATCATTGATTTCTAACCCTACGGAGTCTATGAAGTTGAAAATGCTAATTGGATGATGAACCATTTTCATTATGCACCAGTTAAATTCTTGGGTATTATATTATGGGTTCCAAGACTGAACTTTATGCCTAATTTGCGATTCATATAGTAGTTCAGATGTTGTTGCTTTTGCGGATTGTAATGAGATACCTTCATGTTGAACCAGTGTAAGATTAATATGCTAATTAGTGGATTTATTAGGCTTAGGCGTCCATTTAAACTGAGACTGGCCATAAAGGAAAGAATCTTTATGTCAAAACCATGCCATGGGAAGTCTTTTCCGTTAATTTCTCTACAGGCGTGCAACACCTCTCCAAACAGAAAATATATTTTTTTCTTTCCACACTGGCCAGAGTTGTTGCAGCATTTAACTGCTGGAAGAGAAGATAGTTTTTCTTTGGACAAAGACGAGGTTTGCTCCATTGATTTAGACTGCACAATCTTACTTGTTTATGCTAAACTCTTTTGAAGGGAAAAAGAAAATTAAACAAAAAGATGAGTTTGTACATAGAAAGCTTCAGATAATGCAATAGTATTCTCATTTACATGTCAAATAATTCCACTAATGATGGATGTATAAAGATCATGGTCTGCATATATTTCATCATCTCTAATATCTTTTAAATGTTGATTTTCATTGAAAATTTATAAGATTTTAAAGCAACACAATTAATTTGTAAGAACTAAGCATTCAGCAGGGTCTTTTGATCAAGATCAAGTCTATTAATGGTTGTCGCATTACAACACTATGCCAAATCAAATTAAAAAGAATTTTTTTTCTGAACTTCACTTCCCACTGCTATTCTTTCTCCTCTCATTGCATGCCTTCAAAGCCTGAACCTCTGTAAAATAAAACATTAGGGGGGATATAGGTATTTGGTCAGAGAGCAAAGTTTATTAATTGGATTTTAATAGAAACTTGAGATCAAAGGATTCGAAGCATACCCATTTGGCAAGATTTCCAATTTCTATTGCTTTTAACAAGACAATCCTGTAACAACAAAAAATCCATTGCAGTGAAAAATAGAAATTGAGTTTAATTAAGGTTTTAGAGTATGGTTTAAAGAATGATGTGAGAAGGGGTCTTCTATTCACTTGCAAAGATAAGTACACAGTAGAGCATTCCTTCAGCTGCTTTACGTTCTCATCGTCATCAGCGGCGGCGTCTTGGTGGAGCCTTGCTTGCTGTGGTGGCGTCAAAGACGAAGATGTTGACGTTGCTGCTGCGTTGTCCATTTTTATTTTCGGGGTTTCTTTTTCCAACCCTTTTTAAGACAAGTGTTTGGAACGTAGAAAACAAAAAGAAAAGTTAAAAGAAAAAGAAATGTGAAATGAAGCGTAATCATTAATTTTATTCGGACTTTATTCTTTTAACTACACATATTTGTTATATTATTACCATTAAAATAAGGGGAAAAAATCAAACCAAAACTTGCTTTACCAGTATAATAGTATATTTTATATATTACTATGTTGATATTAATTAGTTTTTCTTAGTTAATTATGCCTATCCCTTTGTTCTTATTAATTAGGTATGCTATTTTAATTTTGTTTATATTATTTTTATTTATTATTTATTGTTTTTTTGGTTATATATTATAATTCTTTTTGTTATATTATACTATTATATTACTACTATTATATTAGTATTACTATTATATTATCTTTATCATATTATTATTATCATTATTAAGTTATTATTATATTATACTATTATTATTAAATAGTGTTATTAAATCTATTATTAAACAAAAGCAAAAACAAAAACAATATATAATACATAATATAAATAAAAGCCCAATTAGAATTATAAATATCCATTTACAGTTCATGTACAATAAAATGCCCATTAACCCATTACCCAAACCGAGCCCAAATTCTCAAAAACCTAATACAACCGACCCAAATTATCCAAACCCATTACATCAAAACCATTTACCCTACCCGGATTAAACCAAACCGATCCGGTTATCACAACCCGACCCGGGTCAATGACCCGGATATCCCAAGAAACCCTAAACACCCAAACCCTAACAACTCAGCCGCCAACCTTTCCCATCCCTTCCAAAAGCTTCCCTCAAACGACCACGTCCTATGGTCTTTCGGCCTTGTCACTGGCCACCTCTATGCCATGTCAGAGCCACGTCGATGCCACCAGCATCCACGCATGCAGCCACGCGCGCACCCGGTAAGAGGCCAAAACTGGTTCCCCTCCGTACACCTGCAAAAAAAAAAACACAAATGCAACAAGAATTCAAAGATCACATGCAGATCAAACCAACAAAGATAGGTTTTGTTTTTGTATTGTAATCGGTTATAAAATCGAATCGAATCCATTTGTAACCCTAGACGGGAAAAATTACAAAAAAAAAATTAATACAAAAAATTTCCAGGGGCATATTTTTGTGATTTTCATTTTCATTTCGAATATATAAAAAAACAAACGAAAGAAGAGAAGCCTTTGAGAGTTTACCCCTAAAGTCGATTCGGCTACCCGTCGCCGATACTCACTCCGGTGTCGTTTTTGATCAGCCTTTCTAGTCCTTTCCCTAGTTTTCAAAGTTTATTAAACAAAAAAACGTTTTTTTGCTTTTCTTTTGAAAATAAAAAGGGATTTTCAATTCGCTTTTTCTAGATCTAAGAAAAACCAGGCTTATTTTCGAGAATCGGGGCTTGGATTCGATGGTTTTAAAGAAAAGGCTTCGTTTTGGGAGTAGTTTAAGGTTCGCCGGCCGCCGCTAGCGGCATATGACGACGTTTCACCAATTTTTGGAAAAATAAAAAAACAGAGTGGCTTAGGTTTTTAAGGATTTTAGAGCGTTTTTCGGCTTTGTGGAAACTAAAGGGAGACAAATGAGGCTTTAGAGTCGATTTTGCCTTAGGATTTCCTATTTATATGTTGCTTGATACGACACCGTTTTAGTCCCTCTCGACCCGCGCGGTGACCCAGATCTGGGAAGGATCCGCGTACTTTGATCGAGGGGCTAATTACTCCATCAGTCCCTCGCGTACTCCCTCATTTACAAATTAATCATGGTTTTATTACCCTTTTGGTCCTCTCCTTTCTTCCCGTTTTCAAACCAAACCTAGTTTAATTCCAGTTCGGGTCCCTCCCCATTGTTTTGTTTTTAAAGTTCCCTTTTTTCTGTTTTGTTTATTTCTAGACCTTAGTTTCTGTTTTCTTTCATTCCGGTCCCTAATTTATACATATTACTTATATATTATATTATACATATATAAATATAATATTATTTTACATATTAAGTACACTACGTAATACATATATATTATATCATACATTATACCAATATTATTTATATAATACGACTATATATTATTTATGCATTATTTATATATATTATATATACCATATAATGTATACGTTATTATTATCCATATTATATATTATATTTTAATATCTATATTTATTTATTTATTTATTTTATTCCCGCACTTTATTTTGGTCTTACTTTAATTTTTCGTTTTTCCTTTATTTACGTTCTCGTCATTTATTTTACCGTATTAATTTCCACATTTTATTTTACATTCTTTATTTGATCCGGTCCTTATTCCTGATTTCTTTTCATTTGATCCGGTCCACTTTCCGGACTTTTATTTTTCCGCTATTTAATTTCTGTATTTCTCCTTTTGTTTCATCCGGTCCTTTTTCCGGATTGTTTTTTTAGATTCGGTCCTTTTTTCGGATTGTTTTTTTAGATTCGGTCCTCTTTCGGATTTTGTTTAATTCCTGCATTTATTCATTTTGCCCTTTAATTTTCTGTATTTATTTTAAGCATTTCTTTTTATTCTATCTGATCCATTTTTCCGGATCTTTCCTTTATTTTATTTCCACATTTTATTTATGCTTTAATTTCGAACATGTATATATTTGTTTTATTTTTCCTCGCATTTGATCTATATTAATTGTTAATGTGGTGCCTTTTTATTCGATAGTAAATGTGGCAAGTATCAATCGTACTGATGGTGGCTCTTTCGTTTATTATCGAATAACGGGGCCTTTAAAATTTACTAGCATTTTTAAACGGATTTTAAATTAATTTAAAAGTTGAACTCGTAAATTTCCAATCAAGGCAAACCGTATTCGACTAGGTACCAATTTTTGGGAAGTGTGAGGGTCCTAATCCTTCCCCATCCGTAACCGACTCCCAAACCCTTTTTCAAAAGAATCTCTAGTTTCATATTTGGTGTCCGGTTTACCCCATTTAAAATGACCGGTGGCGACTCCAGTCTTTATGATTTTTTAAATATTCCCCAATTTTCAAAATCCCTAAAAAATTTCAAATTTTCAAAATTCCCCGAAAATTTCAAAAAGAATTTTCAAAAAAATAAAAAAAAACAACAAAACATCAAAAAATCTAAAATATTTAGCACCTCTTTTTAAACAAATAAAATTTTTAAATTTAAAAAAAGGGTCACTACACCTGGCGACTCCGCTGGGGACGATAATTTTGTTTTTACAAAAGAGAGAGTCAAGCCACAAGTCGAATACATTTTGCCTCCATCGGAAATTGCGAGTTCATTTTCAAATTAATTTAACATCTTTTTAGAAATACGAGTTCATTTTAACGCATTTTAAAATCTGACATTTAAACCCGTTCGTGTAAGTGGGGGGAAAATGCTAGTGCTTTCGTGAGGATATTGTTTCTTCGTATGGGCCTAGTAAGTACATTCGGGGCTCGAGTACCCTATGTTTTCGTGGGAATATTGTTTCCCCGTATGGATATAGCGATGGGTCCCCTTGAATTGAACTCGATTGAAAGGAGCCTATAATGGGTGATGATCGGGGGCCTTGCTACCCTTTAGAAGGGGACGGCGAGGACAATTTGAGTACCGTCTAGCAATAGAACTGCATGTAGAGGCTAAGAAGCCCACCCTTTTAGATCTATGTGGTAACCCTAAAAGTTAGAATGTCCAGCAGATAGGGTTTGTTTCGTGCTAAAACACACTGGGTATATTTTCGTCTTTCATTTGTAAATATTTAACTCATACTAACCGGTGTTTTCTCTTGACATCGCGTCAGCATCATATTGCATAACCTCATTATCGTATCGTCATGAGGTATTGACCCGAGAATAGTGGACACAACGGAAATCATTCATGAATCGAGAAGAAACCTAGTAACCTAGACGAAAATTAAATGCAACATTCAAAAGTTGCAAAATTCTCGCATATATTCGTGGGTGTTGTTCCTTGGAAACCATGTCTTAAATAGTGCCTCTACATTTAGGATAATCATTTTGCATTCACATACATTCATTTTAGAATCATCACACTTTGACTTGCATTGCATCACATGAGCATAAATTCCATGATAATTGCACCTAGTCTTAATTTAATTCATTTGCACTACAGTTGCATCACGCATTAATTTTGTCCATTTGCACGATAGTTGTATCACGCATTAATTTTGTTCATTTGCACGATAGTTGCATCACATGACCATTCAGCATTAATTTTAGCCATTTGCATGACAATTACATCATACATTAATTCATCGTACATGAATCTCGTTCATTCGCATGATAAATGCATTCATCATTGATTTCATTCACTTGCATTGTAGTTGCATCACATCTCAACATGCTAGTTGCTTGCGTCAACATCTGCACACTAACATTGCATTTAGAGACATGCATTTCCCCATTCATTATCACATCGGTTCAGAATAAAGAACCCGTCATGTTCAACAAAGACGATGCCCCAACTGAAAAAATGGCAAGTTTCATGACGCGTATTTGCGAGCTAGACAGTGTAAGTGACTCCGCATTGGGGGCACCGAGCACCCTCTCGATAAGTTTACAACCAAAAACAAAAAAGTGGTGTTATTATTTTTTTTGTAACATATTCAAAGTTTCAATAAAAATATGCAATCTTTTTTGTCAAATCTCTTCATTTTATAAATATATTTTCTTATTGGGTCTCTGTATATCAATTGCACAAGGAACATTGACTTTGACCCAAAGGTTGATTCCGAGTAGCTTGTGTCTATTTGAAATCCTAAGCTGCGGAGATTATGAACATGTGACTTGCATTTCACATTAACCACACGTAATAACAAATCGGTACAATTTGATGCTAAAGCCTTCGAAAAGCATTTCAATGTTTAAAGCCTGGTAATAGGAATTTTTCAAGACTTAACTTTCAAAGCCTGGTAATAGGCCTTTTTCAAAATACACTTCAAAGCTTGGAAATAGGCATTCTTTTCAAAATCTAATCAAAAAGCACTCTAATGTTCGAAACCTGGTAATAGGCATTTTTCGAATAAGAGTGTGGAATTTTAGGGCACTCCGCTAAAGCCCATTCCAATCGAAACTCTTCGCTTCATGAGTGATGGTAATATTTTCAAAATCATGACAATACCGAGTAGCTCGGGGATTTGTTGTTTGCTCTATCATTTATTTCGAGCCAAATGAATGTGATGAATTGAATTCCCCAAACAAAAATGAGATACAATCTGTCAAATGTCGAAGTAGACTAAGATGCACTTCACATCTTCAAACATCAATTCAGCTTTCGAGGTCTCCTAGACACATGATTTGCTTGGGGCAATCCTCGGTAAGCCATTTTCAGTGTTGTTTGTGCACTTGACATTCGGGGCATTCAACATAGCCTAATATATTTACAATTTGAAAAGAAAAATCAGTTTTCTCAATAAGCATCTAACTTTAAAATCAGAACGCGCATTTCCTGTTTTACCCACAAAGATTTCAAGAATTTTGCTAACAAGAGTAAGCAACAATTTTTTGGGGCAAAATTTTTTTAGGGCATAAATGTAACCCATGACGAGAATTTTCTCGAGACCAAATTGAGAAATCGACCAAAGATCAAGAAAAAACAATCTCACATATACACTTTAAAAGGTTGAACCCGAGTGCGAGTTAAGGGTATTCCAGCCGTAGTGGAGCCTAGTGAAAAAGCAAGATCAAGATTATTCAATCAGCTTCCTTGAAGAACCACGCTCATTCATTCATTCATTCATTCATTCATAGTTCGACATCCCTAGGTTAGGGGGTATGCTAACTCGTGCATCAATCATTTCTATCTTTTTGGCAGATTCACAAAGGCCTCAATCTACAACTTCACGATTGAAGAAGTAGATTTTAACGAGATCTCAATTCACAGACTTTGATCTATAGCTTCTTAAAAAATGGATCACGACAAAGAACCGAGAGTTCTCGACGAGAAGGACTCATCCAGCAAGAATCAAGGGTTCCATCCGAGAATAGCCCATCCAACAAAAACTTCAAGATCTACACCAAAGACCTCAGTGCATTGTTTTATTTTCGAACTGACAACCTCCAATGTTGGAAGCTTAATATATCAACAACCTTCAGTGCTTGACTTTTATTTTCTGGGAATCAGTGACGCCTCTAGTGCATGATAATCCAGACCATCAGCAGCCTCTAGTGCTTGACTTTCATTCTTTCGGGAATCAGTAAAACCTTCAGTGCATGGTGACACAAACCACCAGTAAATCCTCTAGTGTTTGACATCATTTTCTAGCCGTCACCAAGTCCTCTAGTGCATGATGAGCTAGGCCGTCCGTAAATCCTTCAGTGTTGGACCTTCATTTTCTGACCACCACTATGACCTCCACTGCATGGTGAGCCAGACCGTCAGTAAATCCTTTAGTGTTTGACACAATTTTCTAGCCGTCACTAAGTCCTCCAGTACATGATGAGCTAGGCCATTCGTAAATCTTTTAGTGTCGGACCTTTATTTTTGGCCATCAGTAAGACCTCTAGTGCTTGGTGAGACAAACCGTCAGTAAATCCTCCAGTGTTTGACATCATTTTCTAGCCATCAGTAAGACCCCTCATGTGCATGGTGAGCTAGCTTGTTCATAAATCCTTCAGTGTTGGACCTTCATTTTCAAGTCACCAGTAAGACCCCCAGTGCGTGGTGATTCAACAAAGCCTTCAGTGCTTGATCGTTTATCTCTCAGACCATCAACAAGACCTTTAGTGTATGGTGATTCGAGTCCCGAACTTCAGACAAGGAAATGGGACAAAATCAGTGATCTTAGCCTTTGCTCTATTCTTGTTAACACAAGAATGAGCAAAGAGAGGCAACTGTAATCACTAATTTTGTCTGGGCTTTATTCTTCCAACTTGGGCTTATACTCATATTTGTTATATTATTACCTCTTAAAAAGGAGAAAAAAATCAAACCAAAAACTGCTTTACCAATATAATAGTATATTTTATATATTACTATGTTGATATTAATTAGTTTTTCTTAGTTAATTATGTCTACCCCTTTGTTCTTATTAATTAGGTATGATATTTTATTTTTTTATATTATTTTTATTTATTATTTTTGTTATTTTCGGTTATTATATATCACAATTCTTTCAGTTATATTATACTATTATATTACTATTATTTTATTAGCATTACTATTATATTACCTTTGTCATATTATTATTATCATTATTAAGTTATTATATTATTATTATTACATTATACTATTATTATTAAATAATGTTATTAAATCTATTATTAAACAAAAAAACAATATATAATACATAATATCAATAAAAAGCTCAATTGGAATTTTAAATGTCCATTTACAGTCCATGTACAAAAAAATGTCCATTAACCCATTACCCAAACCGAGACCAAATTTCCAAAAACCCAATACAACCGACCCAAATTATCCAAAACCATTACATCCAAACCATTTATGCTACCCGGATTAAACCAAACTGATCTGGTTATCACAACCCGACTCGGGACAGTGACCCGGATATCCCAAGAAACCCTAAACACCCAAACCCTAACAACTCAGCGGCCAACCTTTCCCCTCCCTTCCAAAAGCTTCCCTCAAACGGCCACGTCCCCTGGTCTTTCGGCCTTGTCACTGGACACCTCTGTGCCATGTTAGAGCCACGTCGAAGCCACCATCAGCCACACATGCGGCCATCTGCGCACCGGGTAAGAGGCCAAAACTGGTCCCCCTCTGTACACCTGCAAAAAACACGAAGGCAACAAGAATTCAGAGATCACATGCAGATCAAACCAACAAAGACAACTTTTATTTTTGTTTTTATCCATTGTAATCGGTTATAAAACCGAATCGAATCCATTTGTAACCCTAGACGGGAAAAATTACAAAAAAATCAAAACAAAAAATTTTCAGGGGCATATTTCTGTGTTCTTCATTTTCATTTCGAATATATAAAAAAACAAATGAAAGAAGAAAAGGGTTTGAGAGTTTACCCCCTAAAGTCGGTTCGGCTACCCGTCGCCGATACTCACTCCGGTGTTGTTTTTGATCAGCCTTTCTAGTCATTTCCTGAGTTTTCAAAGTTTATTAAACAAAAAAAATGATTTTTTGCTTTCGTTTTGAAAATAAAAAAGGATTTTCAGTTTGTTTTTTTTCTAGATCTAAGAAAAACCAGACTTATTTTCGGGAATTGGGTCTTGGATTTGAGGGTTTTAAAGAAAAAGCTTTGTTTTCGGGGTAGTTTGAGGTTCGCCGGTGGCGGTCAAGGCCGCGACATACGGTGACATTTCGTCGGTTTCTGGAAAAATAAAAAAATAGAGCGGCTTGGGTTTTTACGGATTTTAGAGCGGTTTTCATCTTTGTGGAAACTGAAGGGAGACAAATGAGGCTTCAGAGTCGGTTTTGCCTTAGGATTTCCTATTTATATGCTGCTTGATACGACGCCGTTTTGGCCCCTCTCGACCCGAGCGGTGACCCAGATTCTGGAAGGATCCGCGTACTTTGGTCGAGGGGATAATTACTCCCTTAGTCCCTCGAGTACTCCCTCATTTTCAAATTAATCATGGTTTTATTCTCCTTTTGGTCCTCCCCCTTTCTTCCCGTTTTCAAACCAAACCTGGTTTAATTCCTGTTCTGGTCCCTCCCTATTGTTTTGTTTTTAAAGTTCCCTTTTTTATTTATGTTTTATTTATTTCTAGCCCGTAGTTTCTGTTTTCTTTCATTCATGTCCCTAATTTATACATATTACTTATATAGTATATTATACATATATAAATATAATATTATTTTACATATTAAGTACACTACGTAATACATATATATTATATCATACATTATACCAATATTATTTATATAATATGACTATATATTATTTATGCATTATTTATATATATATATATTATATACCGTATAATGTATACGTTATTATTATCCATATTATATATTATATTTTAATATCTATATTTATTTATTTCACACTTTATTTTGGTCGCACTTTTATTTTCCGTTTTTCCTTTATTTACGTTCTCGCCATTTATTTTACCGTATTTAATTTTTGAATTTTATTTTACATTCTTTATTCGATCCGGTCTTTATTCTGGATTTCTTTTCATTTGATCTGGTCCACTTTCCAAACATATTTTCCCGCAATTTAATTTCCTCTATTTAATTCATGTATTTCTCCTTTTGTTCCATCCGATCATTTTTCGGATTGTCTTTTTAGATCTGGTCCTCTTCTAGATTTTGTTTAATTCATTCATTCATCCATCCATCCATCCATCCATCCATCCATCCATCCATCCATCCATCCATCCATCCATCCATTCATTCATTCATTCATAGTTCGACATCCCTAGGTTAGGGGGCATGCTAACTCGTGCATCAATCATTTCTATCTTTTTGGCAGATTCACAAAGGCCTCAATCTGCAACTTCACGATTGAAGAAGTAGATTTTAGCGATATATCAATTCACAGACTTCGATCTACGACTTCTTGAAATGTGGATCACGATAAAGAACCGAGAGTTCTCGACGAGAATGACTCATCCAGCAAGAATCAAGGGTTTCATTCGAGAAGAGCCTATCCAACAAAAACTTCAAGATCTACACCAAAAACCTCAGTGCATCGTTTCATTTTTGAACTGACAACCTTCAGTGTTGGAAACTTAATATATCAACAACCTTCAGTGCTTGACTTTTATTTTCTGGGAATCAGTGACGCATCCAGTGCATGATAATCCAGACCATCAGCAGCCTCTAGTGCTTGACATTCATTCTTTTGGGAATCAGTAAAACCTTCAGTGCATGGTGACACGAACCGCCAGTAAACCCTTTAGTGTTTGACATCATTTTCTAGCCGTCACCAAGTCCTTCAGTGCATGATGAGCTAGGCCGTCCGTAAATCCTTCATTGTTGGACCTTCATTTTCTGACCACAACTAAGACCTCCAGTGCATGGTGAGCCAGACCGTCAGTAAATTCTTTAGTGTTTGAAACAATTTTCTAGCCGTCACTAAGTCCTCCAGTGCATGATGAGCTAGGCCGTCCGTAAATCTTTCAGTGTTGGACCTTTATTTTTGGCCATCAGTAAGACCTCTAGTGCTTGGTGAGCCAAACCGTCAGTAAATCCTCTAGTGTTTGACATCATTTTCTAGCCATCAGTAAGACCCCTCATGTACGTGGTGAGCTAACTTGTCCATAAATCCTTCAGTGTTGGACCTTCATTTTCAAGTTACCAGTAAGACCCTCAGTGCGTGGTGATTCAACAAAGCCTTCAGTGCTTGATCGTTTATCTCTCGGACCATCAACAAGACCTTTAGTGCATGGTGATTCGAATCCCGAACTTTAGACAAGAAAATGGGACAAAATTAGTGATCTTAGTCTTTGCTCTATTCTTGTTAGCACAAGAATGAGCAAAGAGGGGCAGCTGTAATGACTAATTTTGTCTGGGCTTTATTCTTGTAACTTGGGCTTATACTCATATTTGTTATATTATTACCTTTTAAAAAATGAGAAAAAAATCAAACCAAAAATTGCTTTACCAATATAATAGTATATTTTATATATTACTATGTTGATATTAATTAGTTTTTCTTAGTTAATTATGTCTATCCCTTTGTTCTTATTAATTAGGTATGATATTTTAATTTTGTTTATATTATTTTTATTTATTATTTTTGTTATTTTCGGTTATTATATATTATAATTCTTTTTGTTATATTATACTATTATATTACTACTATTTTATTAGCATTACTATTATATTACCTTTGTCATATTATTATTATTATTATTATCATTATTAAGTTATTATATTATTATTACATTATACTATTATTATTAAATAATGTTATTAAATCTATTATTAGACAAAAACAAAAGTAATATATAATACATAATATAAATAAAAAGCCCAATTAGAATTATAAATGTCCATTTACAGTTCATGTACAAAAAAATGCCTATTAACCCATTACCCAAACCGAGACCAAATTTCCAAAAACTCAATACAACCGACCCAAATTATCCAAACCCATTACATCCAAACCATTTATGCTACCAGATTAAACCAAAACGATCCGGTTATCACAACCCGACCCGGGTCAGAGACCCGGATATCCCAAGAAACCCTAAACACCCAAACCCTAACAACTCAACCGCCAACCTTTTCCCCCTTCTAGAAGCTTCCCTCAAACGGCCACGTCCCCTGGTCTTTCGGCCTTGTCACCGGCCACCTCTGTGCCATGTCAGAGCCACGTCGAAGCCACCAACAGCCACGCATGCGGCCACGCGCGCACCCGGTAAGAGGCCAAAACTGGCCCCCCTCCGTACACCTGCAAAAAAACACGAAGGCAACAAGAATTCAGAGATCACATGCAGATCAAACCAACAAAGACAACTTTTATTTTTGTTTTTATCCCTTGTAATCGGTTATAAAACCGAATCGAATCCATTTGTAACCCTAGGAGGGAAAAATTACAAAAAAAATCAATACAAAAAAATTTTCAGGGGCATATTTCTGTGTTCTTCATTTTCATTTCGAATATATAAAATAACAAACGAAAGAAGAGAAGGGTTTGAGAGTTTACCCCCTAAAGTCGGTTTGGCTACCCGTCACCGATACTCACTCCGGTATTGTTTTTGATCAGCCTTTCTAGTCCTTTCCCGAGTTTTCAAAGTTTATTAAACAAAAAAAAATGATTTTTGCTTTCATTTTGAAAATAAAAAAGGATTTTCAATTCGTTTTTCCTAGATCTAAGAAAAACCAGGCTTATTTTCAGGAATCGGGGCTTGGATTCGAGGGTTTTAAAGAAAAAGCTTCGTTTTGGGGGTAGTTTGAGGTTCGTCGCTGGCGGCCGAGGCAGGGACATACGGCGGCATCTCATCGGTTTCTGGAAAAATAAAAAAAAAACAGAGCGGCTTGCGTTTTTAAGGATTTCAGAGTGGTTTTCATCTTTGTGGAAACTGAAGGGAGACAAATGAGGCTTCAGAGTCGGTTTTGCCTTAGGATTTCCTATTTATATGATGCTTGATACGACGCCGTTTTGGCCCCTCTCGACCCGAGCGGTGACCCGGATCCTAGAAGGATCCGCGTACTTTGGTCGAGGGGCTAATTACTCCCTCAATCCCTCGAGTACTCCCTCATTTTCAAATTAATCATGGTTTTATTACCCTTTTGGTCCCCCCTTTCTTCCCGTTTTCAAACCAAACCTAGTTTAATTCCAGTTCTGGTCCCTCCCCATTGTTTTGTTTTTAAAGTTCCCTTTTTTATTTATGTTTTGTTTATTTCTAGCCCTTAGTTTCTGTTTTCTTTCATTCCTGTCCCTAATTTATACATATATAAATATAATATTATTTTACATATTAAGTACACTACGTAATACATATATATTATATCATACATTATACCAATATTATTTATATAATATGACTATATATTATTTATGCATTATTTATATATATTATATATACCATATAATGTATACGTTATTATTATCCATATTATATATTATATTTTAATATCTATATTTATTTATTTTATTCCCGCACCTCATTTTGGCCGCACTTTAATTTTCCGTTTTTTCCTTTATTTACGTTCTCGCCATTTATTTTACCGTATTTAATTTCTGCATTTTATTTTACGTTTTTATTCGATCCGGTCCTTATTCCGGATTTCTTTTCATTTGATCCGGTCCACTTTCTAGACTTTTATTTTCCCGCAATTTAATTTCCTCTATTTAATTCTTGTATTTCTCCTTTTGTTCCATCCGGTCCTTTTTTCGGATTGTCTTTTTAGATCCGGTCCTCTTACGGATTTTGTTTAGTTCCTGCATTTATTTAATTCGCCCTTTAATTTTTTGTATTTATTTTACGCATTTCTTTTTGTTTGATCCGATCCATTTTTCCGGATCTTTCCTTTATTTTATTTCCACCTTTTATTTACGCTTTAATTTCGAACATGTGTATATTTGTTTTATTTTTCCTCGCATTTGATCTATATTAATTGTTAACGCGGTGCCCTTTTATTCGATAGTAAATGTGGTCAGTATCAATCATAGTGATGGTGTCTCTTTCGTTTATTATCGAATAATGGGGCCTTTAAAATTTACTCGCATTTTTAAACGGATTTTAAATTAATTTAAAAGTTGAACTCGTAAATTTCCAGTCAAGGCAAACCGTATTCGACTAGGTACTAATTTTGGGTGGTGTGGGAGTGCTAATCATTCCCTATCCGTAATTGACTCCCGAACCCCTTTTCAAAAGAATTTTTGGTTTCATTTTTGGGGTCCGGTTTACACCATTTAAAACAAACGGCGGTGACTCTAGTCTTTATAATTTTTTAAATATTCCCCAATTTTTAAAATCCTTAGAAATTTTTAAAATCCCTAAAAAATTTCAAATTTTTAAAATTCCCCAAAAATTTCAAAAAAACAAAATTAAAAAAAATCAGAAAACAACAAAACATTAAAAATTTAAAATATTTAGCGTCTCTTTTTAAATAAATAAAATTTTTAAATTTTAAAAAAAAGGGTCGCTAAAATAAAATCGATAGGTTGCTTGGTACAAGAGAATTTTTGAATATAGAAAATGGGAAGGAAGAGACTTTTCTTTAGCGATGTATAAGCTATTTTACTTCAAAATCTATAACCCAAACCAGACCTAAAAGATATGACCGAATCTGGAAGGTCAGATTGGCCACCGATGTGACAAAAAATGATTGTTTAATTAAAACCATAATTTACATATCAAAATAATGATAAATATAACAGCAAAAAGATTTAATAATAATCGTAATCATAACATTAATAAGTAAAATACGAATAAAGAAATAAAGACTGAAAATACTGAAACATTTTCCAACATCCCATTATTTAAAATACCATGTCAAGTCCAGAAAATAATAAATAGATACTCAATACTTCGAATGTCGAATACAATATAATGTTTAGGCAAGGACGGAGCCAAAATTTTAGGTTAGGGGACAAAACATAAATTTTTGAACGTGAGGAGAAAAATTTAAAAATAAACTAATTTTTAAAATAATTTATATAAGAGGACTAAAGTGAAAGAATAAAAATTTTTGAGGTAAGGAGGGCAATTGTCCCTTTCCACCCTTAGTAGCTTCGTCCTGGATCCAAGGTTATTTGAAAGGGATAGAGAGAAATGGGGTGAACTAAAGTGCAGAAAAATCACACAAATAACGTAACAGAAAACAAAATGATAGAGGTTATAAAGTCAAACATGCTCAACAATTTTCAAATGCACAAGAAATCACATGAAGATACAGAAACACAAAGTCAAGCTAATAAGCCTCTAACTTAATTTAAGACAAGGTTACCCATAACCTGTATACATCGAACACCAATAGGAGTGGTGATGACCGCTAGTGCTGGAGCTAGGGGTGTAAACGAGCCGAGTCGAGATTGAGTAGTGCTGAGCTCGATTCAGCTCGTTAAGATTTTGAGTCAAGTTCGAGCTCGAGTAATTTTTAACAAGCCTGAGAAATCTGAGCTCGACTCGGCTCATTAAGAACTCGAGTCGAGTTCGAGCTTGATTTGAGCCCAATAGAGTCAAGTGTTGACTAATATTTACCGTGTCGGACTCGAGTAGCTCGCGATCTGTCACGTCTCATTTAAAGCCCTATTAAGAAAAAAAACTTTGATACACAAGTTGTGTAAACTCAAACTTGTTAATTTTAGGGTTAAGGGTGTTAGTTTAAGGTTTTTAGGGTTTAGGACTTATGTTTAGGGTTTATATCGTAGGGTTTTATGTTTAAGAATTTAGATTTTAAATTTTAAAAAATAAAAAATGTAGTATATTATATTTTCGAGTAGCTCGCGAGCTTTTTGAGTCAGGTATCAAGTAGCTCGGCTCGTTAAAAACTCAAGTCGAATTCGAACTCGAGTCAAGTCCAATCAAGTTGAGCTTTGGCCGAATCAGACTCGAGTAGCTCGCTATTCGTCTCGTATCATTTACAACCCTAGCTGGAGCAGTAAACTGCTGAACAGGAGCAATGAACCACTGAACTTCCTCCTACCAATCCCCATCCAGGCAACAATACAGATATGACATAATTATACATGACATTGCAAGGTATGTAACACAATAATCAAAATATTCTGTGGAGAATGCATACAGATAAATAATTGAAGGCAGGAACCAAGGTTTTCAAGTATTCAACAATTAACCCAAAACATATTTAATGCTCAACCCCATAATCATGTAATTAATTATTATTCATACACAACACAGTCGATAATATAATAAAAAGAAACACCCAAAGATCAATACATGTTGCCTCGGTATGAATCGAGGCTCAAGACAAGATTCAAGCTTAAAATGCTATTTAATCTAAAACAAAAATGGTTAGAATTAAATCAAATCAATTGCTGCACTCATAGGAGAAGACACGCACCTAAAAGGACGAGGCACCTAAAAGGACGAGGCACTAAAACTATTGTTGATCACGAACCTAAACATTTGGTCCTCGTTATTTATACATTTTATTAATTTGATCTTAATATTAATTTAATAAAATAAATTAAACATTCAATTAGATGGTGACACGTTTCAACCCTTATTAAAGGAATTTAATTATTTATAATTGATTGGAGGAGGAAAATAAAAACAAGAAAACTGGCCTAGGTGGGATTCAAACCCAGATAAGGCACAAGGGGCGTGCTTAGCCACTGAGCCAAGCATAAATCTGTACTATGAATCACTAACTTTAATATATGTCTTATTTCAACCATGGATAAGGAAAACACATGGCTCGATCAAACCCCATCGCTTCAAGCTGTAAAACAAGCGGGGATCAATCCATCCCTGCAGTTGCTGCTTCATATAAAGGGCAGGCCTTACTGGTAAGATACATTGTTCTTATTAGCACTCAATTGCATGTACCTTTAATGTAGTTCCTTTGTCCATCACAAATTCTATAATTCTTTCCTTCCGTAGTTATATCTCTTTTTGGCAATAAGTGCATCTTGGGAGACTGAAAAAAGAAAGAGTTAAAATGGTAGACTTTGTCCACATTTATGTTGGAAGAAAAGCGTATAATTGTGCTTGCAGACTTGCAGTTTTTCTTTGGTCTGCCACAGAGACGAGAAGTGTAATTATATCTGAAGGAAATGCTATCAGTCAGAAAGGGAAGAACTAAATAAAATGTCTCCAACAATGGCATGTTCAATCTACAGAGATAACAACAGAAGAGAAAACAAAAGCTTTACTTGTTGATCAATTCTTTTAGGAGGATCTCTCTTGTTCAAGATAGACTCGCAAGCTAATGTTAGAGCCTTTTCTCTTCTTTATCACATTTGAAGACTTTTTCCAGTTATTATTTATATTTTCTTTCACAATCCATTTTCTCTTGCCTATCTCTGGGGAATCCAAGTGTCTGCATCTAGCATCATTTGTTAATAGAGCTTTGGAGACAGTTTGTTCATGGTTACCTTTGAACAGGAAAGAAAAGTCTTTGTTCTTAGTCCCCCCCCCCCTTGCATTTAAAGGGGAAGAATACCAATGGAACTGCCAACGCAACAACTGCAGGGATGGATTGATCCCCGCTTGTTTTACAGCTTGAAGCGATGGGGTTTGATCGAGCCATGTGTTTTCCTTATCCATGGCTGAAATAAGACATATATTAAAGTTAGTGATTCATAGCATAAATTTGTGCTTGGCGCAGTGGCTAAGGCACGCCCCTTATGCTTTAACTGGGTTCGGATCCAACCTAGGCCGTTTCCTTGATTTCATTTTCCTCATCCATTAGGCGTTGACACATGTCACCACCTAATTGAATATTTAATTTATTGTATTAAATTAAAATTAAGACCAAATTGATAGAATGTATAAATAACGAGGACTAAATGTGTAATTATACAAATTTTTACTATCTGCCGCGTCACTCTCTCCGTTAAGTTTTAACGGCAGGTGGTCACATTAAGTCCATTTTAATAGTTGAGTGATCTAATTGCCTCAAAATAAGTATAGTGATCAAATCGAAACCAACCCCATAATTCAATGATCATTTATGTAGTTTACCCTTAATTTTATTACGATGGAAATCATGTTGAAATAGTGCACTGTTTTATAGCCTTTATATGGCTTTAAATCGAAAGTATTTTTCTATTTGGTAGTTGACCATTTCCTTATCTTACAATAGTGTTTGATACCTTTTGACTGTCCAAGGGCATCTCGGCGATTTACATCTCGGTGAATGCCTAAAGGCAAGACATGCCAAGATCACTAATGCCATGTCTTCAACATAGAATACCATCAACGATGCAAGCGATTTTCTTGAGAGAGAACGTATGGATATTCAATTATTAAGGTCATTTTAATATTTCTTAATAAGTTTGATTTGAAATATAGTATGAAATATGATAGTATTAAAATAACATATGCAGACTTTTCTTGGAAAGGAAATAAAAATATTAAATACATATGTGCATGTACTATGGTAATATCGAAATAAAAACATTAAATACATGTGTGCATGTATTATGGTAATATTAATACCTTGAATTATGGTATTATGCTGAAAATACTATTATGATATCTTTATGACATCATTATAATAGTAATATTTATGGTGCTATTACCTTATAGTTTTGAGCTTTTAATATTGAATATTAAATATGGCATGAATATGAACTATCCTGTGATATAATTTTGAAATGTATAATTATTATTAAATGTGATAATAATTATTGATTTTGTTTTTGGAAACATTGTGCATTATTATTTTTCCTACTAATAATTTATTTTGAGAAATTGTATAGAGACGAACAGGATATCTAGAGGAAATCTTGATTTGTTTTGGAAATTAAAATATCATAAATAATTCGTTTCGGAAATTAATTCCTATTATTTTAATGGGTATACTTGATATTTCTTTCCAAACAAGAATCAACGAAAGTAAAATCAAAGGATTATTTCTTTTTGATTTCTGTTTGTTAAACAGAATTGGGTTGCTTTAATATCTTTTGTTTTGGGTTTTAGTGTTTCTAATCTCGTCATTATACAGTAGATATAATATTGTAAAAAAGGAGGAAATAAATAATTGAATTTATTTCTCCGTTAGAATCTTGTGGTGATTCTAATTAAATCATTTAATTTATTTTTTGGAGAATCTTGTATGATTCTATTTTGTAAGGAAAATAAATCATTGAATTTATTTTCTAGATAATCTTGTATGATTCTATTTTGTAAGGAAAATAAATCGTTGAATTTATTTTTGGGGGAATCTTGTATAATTCTATTTTGCAAGGAAAATAAATCGTTGAATTTATTTTCATGGGAATCTTATGTGATTCTATTTAGTAAGTAAAATAAATTGTTGAATTTTATTTTCTCGTAAAATCTTGTATGATTCTACTTTGGAAAATGAAATAAATCGTTGAATTTATTTTCTTGGAAATCCATTTTGAAAAAATAAATCGAATTTATTATTTCTTGGGAATCAAGTATGATTCTATTTTAGAAATAGATCGTTGGATTTATTTCTTGAGAATCAAGTATGATTCTATTTTGGAAATAAATCGTTGAATTCATTTCTTATGAATCTTGGTTAGTTTGTAAATTGAGATATAGTAAATAATTTGTTTTCGGGAATTTAATTCATGTCGTTTTAACGGGTTTACTTGATCTCCTTTTAAACAAAGTGGACAAATCTGTTTTAACAAAATTTGTTAGTAACGCTGGTTACTGATTATGTTCAAAAGAATCTAGAACATTGATTTCTACCGAGGTCTTGAATCAAAGCATGGAAAAACTTTGTTTTCTATGTCAAAATTAAACTCTCAAAGCCTAGTCTAATGCACATTATGAAGTGTACAATATTTAAAAATGCCTAAAGAATTGTGAGTCTTAGTTACCAAATCCTTAATGATTGATTCCTAATTGTTATGAATCAAATACAGTGACTTTAATTGATCACTCACGATACTCTCGCAAAATGAATGTTGATAAGCGAATCCGTTCAAAAGTTAATCATTTGAAAAGCTAACCTCTTCTTAGAATGACTTCAAGAACTTCCTTAAGCATAAGAGAATGGAATCCATAAATGGATGAAAAACAATATGAAAGTGCATGTCTAGGGTTGGTTCTTTGAAAGACCTAGATTTAAGCATGCCTAGTGCACCACCTCTCTTTTCACAAGTTAGCTACCTAATGCATTGTTCATTATTGCGTTTAATGGATTCATAATCTATGTTTCTGGTTTGTGACTATGAGTCACAATGGAAAACCAACGAGATTCAATAGAAAGAATTTTAAAATGTGGCAACAAAAAATGTTGTCTATTTGACTATGTTAAACTTGGTCAAATAACTGAAGGATGATCCTGTAACCCCCTCAGATCGATAGGATAACCCGATCTGATTGGGGTATCACATTAGGGTCACACGAGCGACCCACAGTAAAATTTCAAATAACAAATTGTCAAACATTTAAAATTATAAAACAAATTTTGAATTTAAAACATAAGTTCCAAAAATCATTCGGACATCAAACAAAATCATGGTCCAAGTTACCATACAAGTTTTAGACTCTGATATAAAAACAATATGTGACATACATGCCCACTATTTATACAGATACCGTACTCCACAAGTAAAGCCAAGGGAACTCCTATTAGTGATGTCAATCGCCAAAACATGATCAAATCGTTTTTAACCTGCGATGGTAAAAGCAACGCAAGCTTTGGGAAAGCTCAGTAATAAAGAACTACCAGATGATGCTATATGCAACAAGCATGTATAAGGTTAATCAGAACTAATATGATGAGCCAGTATCAACATATTTCGGACATAAACTAAAAGTCACAACCTTGTTATGCTCGGAAGTAACAAAGTCATTTCTGATTTGATTTCCCGAATACCAGACAAGATATCTATGACTTAGATAATCATAAAAAACTACAAATTACTAGAATGAAGTTTGGAAGTTTGGTATGTTCCATCAATTACTGATCATGAAGGATAAACGGAATATTCCTGACATTGAACAATTTTGACATGGGCCATAAAGGAAAGAGAAAGTTTAATATCAACCTAAATACCCTTCAACCGTACTCCGATATACAGTTCCCTAGAACTGTATCCATAAGGTCTTACCCTAGGCCCAAAGGGCGTAGGAGCCAATATAAGGGGATGCCTTAGGCCCATAAGGACTTACCCTAGGTCCATTGGACGTAGGTGCCAACCTAAGGGGATGCCTTAGGTCCATAAGAAATTACCCGAGCCGAAGCATCAGAACCTACCCAAGGGGTTACCTTCGGTCCATAAGGAATTACCAGCGCTGAACCTGCAGAGACTTCATAACATATCCCAGTAGTACCCCAAAATTAAATTGTAAACACACATATATTTCCAGAGTATCAGAAATCAGAGAACAGATTTTTCATATAAGACATAGCGGTATATTTTTAGGCAGACATGGTTCATGGTTCGGATTAGAGAGAGAGTCTTAGTTTCAAGGCAGAGAGAATATACATGAGCAAGGAACAAACCAGATAGTTCAATTTATCACTTAGAGATCCTTGATAATTACAGATAGAAGATATTGAACTTTATTCTATGTTATACTAATTTCAGAATTAAGGAACTTATTCAAAAAGCCCGATAATTATCGTCTTTATCCAAGTACTCAGGAATTTGTACCTCATGGTCATTCAAAAATTCCGGTATATCATGATTATGCAAGAATTTGGGTACATCAAGATAAATTCAAGATTTCGAGTAGGTCAGGATCAAACAAGATTTTAGATATATCAGATTTATTCAGGATTTTAAATATACTCGGAGAGTACCAGACAATTTGTTCATAATGACATTTTGGGTCATTTTAACTCCAATGGTCGTTTGGTAATTTAGCCCAAGAGGTAGAGATTGAACTCACAATATATGTAATTTCAAGCGGCTAACCAGTCTCTCACAACCATTCGCTTTAACCATAACCCATTTTATTAGTGTTCCCAAGATGCAACAGATACGCCCCGCGAGTGTTCCATCCTTAATCCTAGCAATATCATAAGCTGAATTAATCACCCTCATATTAATTATTGGTCTTTCACCGCGTAGTCAAACAAATCTTTGCATTTTATTAACCCAATATTTTAACAGTGTTTGAAATAACCAACATTTCTAGGTTCGTTTTCTCAACCCATAGGGATAATACGGTTATCAGATTTTATCTGAATTATGACTTATCAAGGGTATTCACTTATTCCAAGTCATGAGGGTAATTTATTCCAGAAGTCATGGATATCTTAGTGTAATAACCCATTTCATTTGGGTTACCCAAACCCGAGACCAAAACCCGGTTTAGACCCATGACCCGACTTGAACCATAAAAACCCTAACCTTAATCCCTTTTAACCCTTCAGCCGCCACCGTCTTCTCATCCCATCACCGCCGCCACCAGTCTCAACCGCCGTACTCCTCGTCGTTTGTCATTACCAGCAACAAATCACCCATATTTGGAACCTCAAATCAACTCAAACCAATCCCAAAACCCTAAAAAAAATAACCTAACCTACCCACATCAATCTGCCCACACCTTGTCAACCACTCGACAGATAACCCATACCCTTACCATAATCAAACCCACTGCCATATCCCACAAAACCGGATTGCATCCACCTAGATCTGCAACATCACTGCAACATCAGATTAAAAAATAAGGAATAGTTATTAGATTGAAAGAAGAGGGTTATATAACCCGAAGAAAATGTAAAAGAGAGGGGGTCTTGGAAAAAAGAGAGCAAAAAATTTATTTTCAAAATTTGTAACCAAAATTCGGAAATAATTTTTTTTAGATCTTCTCTTATACTTTACATATCAAAATAAAAAATCATATTGAATCGAGGTTTTTAGTTTGAAAAATCAAAATCTTTTGTTTTGTTTCGGGTTTAATCTTAAATAAAATAGAAATAAGGTTTCGAAACTTACCAACTGAGCACTGCCGTGAGGCCGCGAGGTCGGTGAACGGCACGGTGAGGGGAGTAGTGCCGCCGTCGCTACTATTGAGAATGAGAGCAGAGGAGAGAAATAGTTAGAATGATTTAGGTTTTTTTTTCTTCTTAATCCATTCGAAATAAAAAAAAAACAATACCTATCTTTGGTTTTAAACCAATCAAGCAAAACGACGTAGTTTTGAGGCCCCAACCCGCGTTTTGACCCGGATACCCGAAGGAGATATGCGTTCTCTTTTAAGGGTCTAATTCATACCTGGTCCTTCTACTTTCAGCCCGTTTTAACTTATGGTCATGGTATAATTTCATTTTTGGCCTTTCTATTTTGATGCGCATTTAATATTGTCTTTTTTATTGTTTTTAGGCTTTTAATTTCCATTTTCTTTCAATTTCGTCACTGCCATTATATTGAATTTAATTTCAGCACTTTAGTTTTAAGTTGTTTACTTTCCAGTTCATGTATTTTGCATTTGTGCCATTTTAGTCCTATAATGTTTGCTATTTATGCCATGTAATTTAATTCTTATGCACTTTAATCCATGCATTTTTATTAGCTTCATGTTGTAATGGTTTAATCCATGCACTTTTATTATTATTATTATTATTATTATTATTATTATTATATGCATATAATATATTATTATACAAAGTAATTTATTTTGTACATATTATATATTGATATAAGATATAGGTGTATATATATATGTTTTTATCTATGTCATATTTTTATAATAACTTTATTATTTTTTATATTATGTATATGATTTTATGCTTATTTGTAAAAATATGTATAGTATTTTATTTAATTACTACATATATAATATAAATAAATACCCTTTTAAAAAAAATAATAACATAAATAAACTATTAACTTTAAATATATCTAGATATTTTTTAGGTATAAGTATTAAATATTTTACCTTAATTATTATATTTTAAGTTAGATTAATATTTATGAATGTTTTAGAGTAATTTTTTTATGTTAGATTCATTTTTATTTATGTGTTAGATTAATATTTATGTGTGTATGTTTCAGATTAGTATTTTATTTATGTTAGATTAGTATCTTATTATGTTAGTATTTATCTATATTTTTATCGCATTGTATTTATTTATGTTTGCCATGTTTTAAGTTGCATTTCGGATACATTATTGTCAATGTGGTGCCCTTTTATTCGAGCGTAAATGTGGCCAGTATCAAGCGTAGTGATGGTGGTCTTTCGGTTTACTCTCGAATAACAGGGCCTTTAAAATCTACTCGCGCTTTTAATCAGATTTTAATTTAATCGTCACTTTAATCCGGAAAGTTTAATATTAATAATAAAGCGGTAATTATTAAAGTACCAATTTTGGGCGGTGTGGGGGTGCTAATCCTTCCTCATCTGTAACCGACTCCCGAACCCGACATTTTTAAAATCTCTAGTTTTTTTGGTGCCCGACCTACCTTAGTGGCTGGTGGCGACTCCATTTTTAAAATAATACGGTTTTTTTTCTAAAACCCCAATGGAAGACATTTTTTAAAATACCCAAAAGACCTCAAACACCTTAAAACCTCGTTTTTAGCTAAAACACTCGAAAAAGGATCGCTACACTTAGTATTGGAAGTTTTGGTGCTCGAGTATATATATATTGATCATTTTGATCATTCCAGATATTATGGTCCTTTTATCCTTTCGAACAATTTATTATTTCTAAAACTCGAGGGTATATCCGTCATTTCAAATAATTGAGTAAATTCAGTGCTTGAGAAAATTTTAATCAATTCGGTCATTTAGATCAACTCTAAATTTCATAACACATCTAGAAATTTTTATCATCAAAGCTTTGTCCAGACTTCGAGATACGTTCAAAACATTTATTAACTCACATATTAGAATTATGATACAGGGGTCTTTCCCAACAGTTCAAGGATTTTAGATCACGTAGTTTATTTTATCCGATTAAGTGTAAATTCCAGATTATTCCCATAGGGGTATAATTGTCATTCTTACATCTCAAGGGCGATTTCATCATTTCATGTTCAATTATTAAAATTTCCATTCACATAATAAATAAAAAATGGATATTTACCGATTGTTAATTAAATTTTCTTAATTCAGAAGTCCTCTTAATTTATTACACTCATCGACTGAATCAGACTAGATCACCATTCCTTTATTTCATACTCGCATTAACTTAAGCCAAATTAATGTTATACTCAGTCGTAATCCTACAAGCATTAACCGAACACCGATATGTTTCATAAAACATACAAGAGGTAGTAATGTAATACCTTGAATCCTTACTAAATCCGTCGACCCTTGATGCATTTTCAATCTTTCTCGAACTCGTATTCGCGCCCCTCAATAACTCGGATTTGCGATTACCTTCAATTAAACAAAATCCTTCATCAGACCTTAACTCGGTTGCACTAGCTCTTGATTGAATAATTAAGCACATAAGTATTTCCAGATTCAAGGTCAGATTTAGAGGCTTTCGAGTTAGAATTTCATAAGACGTACTTCAAAAAGGGCTCGGGACGTCGAAAAATATAAAATATAGATTTTTAGAAAAAGTTGACTTTTGGGTCAAAGTCGACGCTGACGTTAGCATGATGTTACGTTGACGTCAGCATGATCAGTCAAAGTCAACGGGTCAAGGTCAACGCTAACGTTGGCGGTCAATGTTGACGTCAGCAATCAACTAGTCAACTGGGTTGATTCGAGCGAGTTGACTCATTGAGTCGACTCGGACAGGTTGACTCACTGAGCTAAATCGATCGAGTTGACTCAATCAACAAGTTAGGTTCAGACCGGGTGCAGGCTAGACCGAGTTAGATCGGGTCATACTCAGGTTAAAATAACTGGGCTAACTGGTTTAGGCCTTACTGGTTTAAACCGGCCCACTTACCCTTCAATATTGTCAGCCGTTCACTGAAAAAGATCGCTAGAGTCCCCACAATCGCCAATCTATCGAAAAAATAAAGGGCATCTGATAAGCAATAGACACAACACAGCCAACAACAACAAAAAATCAAAATCAAGCCAGAAATTACCTATAATGCCAAGAACTGGCTGGAAAGACGCGTAGCTCCGATGAGAGTTTTATCGGTGTCGAACAGACAATCTACTTGATGGGTTTTGCTCGCCTTTCATCGCAGGTCACGTCAAGGACGTCGACGCGCCCAAACAGCAACGAAGGCGGCCAAATCAGAAGAAATTAAAAACAATTTTAGTAGGTTTTTGATGAAACTTAAACTGAATTTGGATGGTGATCGATAAGGCAAACATGCGAGTGGTGTTAGGGGTTTTGTTAGGATGGACGGGGGAACATTTTCGTGCTGGCTGTGCACACCACCTAACAAAGATCGGGGTTGTCGTTGAGAGGGAAGATAAAAAGGTTTAGAGGAAAAGTCTAGAGTTTAATCAGATTCGAATAAACATAAATTTTGGGTAGAGGGTAGGTTTGGGCTTTAATATTATTATTTGTTTAACCCGACAGGTTATAACCCAAATAAAAATTTGGGCAAATTTGACACCAAGAGCTATATAGCTTAGTTGGCTGGGTAACCGGTCTTGGAATACTTAGGTCGTGGGATAAAATCCTACCACAAGCATTTTTCCAACTATCATTTTTTAACTAGGGTGTTACAGATCCTCTTATTATTAAAGAGGATAAAGTAAATATTGTTACCACCTTCAAATGTTGCTAAGGCAAATATTGTTGTGATAAATATTGTCAGGGTAAATGTAGTGGAAGTCAAAAAGTACTTCAAGAAAACAAACCGTAGACAAGGCCTTATCTGAGATCAAAAGGGCAGTGTGTTCAAGAAGCAAAATTTAATAGAAAATGCTTCAATTACCATAAGATATGGATCAAGTCTTCAGACGATAGACTTTCAAACGAGGTCAATGTTATTGGCGTAACAATTGATATGGAAAACAATTGTTTGAAGGAAAATTTATTATCTTCATGATAGCATAAACTAGTGTTATGAGAATTTGCTTAAAAACAAATATGCTATAGAGAAATTGTTCTCTATAAGAAGGATGTTGAAACCTAAACTTAGTAAATTGATTAATATGGGGGAGAAACTCTATGTAACACTATAACATCCAAGGGTAAAATGATTTTGAAGATAAATTCTAAAAAGAATTAAAACTTCAAAATGTGCCTGACATGTGAGGGAAGTTGTTAAATCAACTAATTACCTTTTAAATAATGTTTCTCACAATTAAAGAGATAGACACCATATGAATTCTGAAAAGGTCGAAAACCTTCCTACAATCACTTGAAAATATAGGGTGTCTTGCAAAGGTAATAGCCTCATTACCAAAGCAAACGGAAATTGATCCCTAAAACGGTGGACTTTATTTTATTGGCTATGCAGATCATAGCAATGTATATCAATTTCTTGTGTGTGAATCAAAGAACCCTGAGATTCACAAGAATATGATAATGGAATCAAAGAATGTCTCATTCTTTAAAGATATACTTCCTTGTATAACTAAGGATGTTGATACAAGTTCAACAAAATGAACTGTAAAGACTATCAATGAAGATAGTCCAGATGTTCAATAAAAGGTTGAAACTAAAATATTGTCATGATGACAAATAAGTGTGACAAATGTGTGTATGTCAAACCTACGCCATTAGGATATATGATCTTATGTTGATGACATACTCATTGTTATAAGTAACAATGAAATGGTAAATGTACCAATGGCATGTTAAATTCAAGATTTGACGTGAAAGATATGAGACTAGACAATATGATTTTGGGCATCCAAATCAAACGGTCACCTGAAGATCTTATATTGACTTAGTCACACTATTTGGACAAATTCTTGAGAAATTTGGCAAGGATTATTTTGGTATAGCCAGAACTCTAATAGACACGAGCCAAGATTTATCCAAGAATAAAGGTCAAATGTTAACCAAGTGCAATATGCAAAGGTCATAGGCATTCTAATGTAACTCATAAGCTGTGTTAACTGTGAAAAAGTATTATATTTTATACCATTTTTACTCATATTATTATTTAGACTTAAGCCCATTTAGCTGTATTTGTAGTAATTCATGCATAAATTTGTAGTCATTCTGTTTATTGGGCTTGGTCTTGCATTTAGTTGTTTTTGTGGAGAAAACGTTGTTGTTTTGTTTTCTTTTATACAGGTACGAATTGCCGAGCCATTGCTGAGAGGTTGCCAGGGCAAGTCGGAGATCAATACAGATTTTTCAAGACTTATCATTATCTCCAAGCCTTATCCTGGTCACATTGGATAATCACCCAAATTTGAATTAAGAGCTGCTGAAGATAAAGATGAGAGAATCTTTTGAATTAATCCGAAATTATTTCCTCTTAAATGGGTGATTCACAAATAAGGATATAAAATAAATCTTGAATTATTTCCTTATCATAAGGAAATAAATCCTAAATTATCTTCATAACTTTAGATAAGGAAATAAAGCCTAAATTATCTCCTTAAGATATGTGGTTAAAACCACATCTTTTGAAATTCAAATGAAGCTCTCATCACATATTTAAAGAGATCACATCAACACATCAAGGGCATATTAGGAGCGATAGAGATCGAAGCTAGAAGGAGATTGAGAAGAAGGAGGATCAGATCTTGGAGGAGCTGGTCTTCTCCAGATTTTATTTATTTTCTTTTGTCTTTTCAATTTACCCGATGTTTGGGTTTTATTCATTTGTGTTTCCTTTTTACCCAGCCATGAACTAGTTTAATTTGGCTTAGGTTATCAAGTTTTAGGTGTATAAGACGAATAATTGGTTTTGGTTGTTTTTGTTATTGCATTTTTCTTATTATTTTTACTGACTTTTCTTTTTGTTTGTTTTATCAAAAAAATTAGGTGTGCTACAAAGTAAGAGACATCAATATGTGGGGAAATAAAAGTTGATCTATTCGAGAGTTGACGTGGGAAGATAGGAATCAATCCAGTCAAGAATTTTTTACACCCACTGATGATTACCTATACTAACTGAGAAAAGCCCAAAGAATCCATACCGTGGGAAACTTGCGCTTGTTGTGGAGAACAACATGTGTTTAAAAATTGCCCTTACAAGCTTGATGCATATGGTTACATGGAGGACCATAGATGGAACCATCAGAAAATTCTTTCATGGTATGATTAAAAAGCTTAATTTTTTTTACCATGACAGTTTTGCAGCGACAACCGACATGCTATGGTAATGTAGTCCTTATCAGTAGCCAAGTGCCACAATAACAGAGATGTCATGGCAATGCATACCTCTTCAAGACCATTCAAATTCCATAGAGGAAACATTTCAAGCTTTCATGGCTAGACATGATTCTCTCATCGAATTCAATTAATTACTGTCGCAATGTGGTAACTTTCAGGATCTTTCAAATTCTATGGATGCAAGTATAGCTAGGTTGAATGCACTTATGAGAGATTTGGCAGATAAATTGAGGAGATTCATATATGCCATGGATAACATGCCCCAACAATTAAGTCTTAGGGATACTGAAGTCCCAAGGCAAGAGGACAAGGAGAAATGCGAAGAGAGCTCCCCGATGTGTGGGGAACAACTAGAACCTCCGAATCGAGAGCATGGTTGATAAGTGTTCAAAAGTACTAATTTTCTTACCCTTTTTACTCATATTATTGTTAGACTTAGGCTCATATTAGTTGCATAGTTAGCCATTCATGCATTAATCCATGTTTCCTCCCATCATTGAGCTTGATTACATAACTTGGTAGTTTTTGTGGAAAAGATGCTGCTTTGGTGTGCTTTGTGTGTGTATGTGCAGGATCACTTGCCAAAGCAATGCCGAGCTAGTTGCCAGGGCAATGCATGAAGGATACGCCGAGCCAGTTGCCATGGCAATTGTCGACAAAGAGAAAATGCAATAGGGATGTCGAAATTAATGACTATACAAGCCCAAGATGACGTGGAGCAAGGCCCAAGCCCAAAGGAATTTGATTGCCATGCAGAGATTAAAGAAGAATTAAATTCCAAGAAGATAGGAGAAGTTCTAATAGGAATAAAATTATAATAAAGAATTATATTCTTTAAAGATAATTTAATTCCAACTCAAACTCCTCCTCAAAGAAGGACTTTGGCCTAGCCCTATAAATAGATAGGAGATTTCGACAACTTAGCAAGAGAGAGCTAGAGGGAAATTTCGACAAGTCCATGGGAGAAAGCAAGGGATTTTCGACAAGCTTCATATTTTCTTCCTTGTTCGATTGGGTTCATGCTAGGGATTGTTTATCTTGTGTTTCTTTGGAACCTAGCCATGAACTAAATTTACTTGGCTATGATTATTGTGTTTTGTGGTTGTGAGAAACTATTGGTTTTTGTTTAGGTAATAAGAGTTTGCACTTTTCTATTTCAAGGTTTATTCATTCTTGGTTCTTATTATTGTTTGCGAGTGAATTGGGAGAGGATCTCGTGATTTCATCCATTTATCTAATATCGGGAGAGTTAGATTCAAGAAACGAATGAATATGATCTTTATTCAATCCAATGATGGTGAAGATTAATTCGGCTTAGGAATAAGTTAAGGATTTCAACGGCTAAGAGGAGCGCAAGATTGGTTGTTGTTCACCCTTGATTCACGCAGGGATGTATTATCAAGGTATGCACAAGTAGCTAGAGTTTCGACTTAGGGATAAGAAGAAACCATTGAAGAACGCTCCGCCGAACCTTGAAGTTGCTGCCCAGACGCCCAAGTAGTTGCCCAACTAGTCGCCCAGGCAACCATCAATTAGTTGCCAAGGCAACTCCGTTGTGCAAGTTGCCACGGCAACTGAGTTGCCCGTGCACTCTTTTACCAAGACGATCCAATCGGCTATCACACCTCAACTCACGATAACCTGGCCTATCTCTCTCATTTGAATTCATCCTTTCTTTTACTTTATTTGCTTTCTAGATTAGTTAAACTTCTATAATCTTTTATTTGTGTTTTTATTTTTACAGTGCAAGAGACTAGATTCTTGAAGTAGCACCAATCCCTGTGGAGACGATATCTTTTATACTATAACTTGCGACGTGTATACTTGCACATTTGCGTAGCACTTATTACGCGCAACAAGTTTTTGGCGCCGTTGCCGGGGATTGGCAATAGCGACTTTGTTTTTACTTTCTTGCACTTTTTTTTTTATTTTTCTTGTTTAAAATTCAAAGGGCTAACAAACTTTGGTTTTGCATTGGTATATGACTAGGGCGAGACCGACTTCGCCAGAATATCCCTTTGATCCAGAAATTGAACGAACCTTACAAAGACTTAGACGAAGGATAAGAGAAGCAATGGCAAATCAAGACGGCAATATGAATCAAGATGTTCGAGCAGGAGGATGAGTCATTCTTGCACGAAACATAACTATTCGAGACTATCTTGAAGAAGATCTTGATGGACTTAACCCAGGAGTTGTCGCACCTGAAATTGAAGCCGACCACTTTGAGTTGAAACCGGTAATGTTTAATATGATAACACAATTGGTCAATTTGGCGGATCAACAACTGAAGATGCACGGCAACATCTGAAATCTTTCCTCGAGATTTGCAACTCGTTCAAGATACACGGAGTCACCCCTGATGTCCTACGATTAAGATTATTCCCTATTCACCGAGGATAGGCGAAAGCGTGGTTGAATAGCATTCTGCCGGATCCATAGCATCTTGGACTGATCTTTGTCGTGATTTCCTTGCTAGATTTAATCCTACAAATTTGGTGATAAGCTTCGTAACGACATTACTTCTTTTCGGTGGGCGGATGATGAATCCATGTACGAGGCTTGGGAGCGATATAGAGAACTTCTACACAAATGCCCCCTACACGATTTCGGTGTGGACTCAAGTAACAATGTTTTACAACGCCGTGAATACACCAACAAGGATGATGCTAGATGCCTCAAAGCAAACGACATACTTCTAGATAAGTCGCGGAAGAAGCAATGCAAATTTTAAACAGGCTGGCCAAAAATGATTATCAATTCCCATCCACTAGAAGAGGAGGAGTTAGCGCTAAGCCACAATACATGAACTAGGATCATCGATTCAATTTCGCACAATTGGCCGCTTTAACCAAGATGGTCCAGAACATGCAAAAACCAAACAACACACATGAAGTCAAGGTAATGGATTCTTTTTGTGAGTTATGTGGCGATAACCATAATTCTTTTGAATGTATGCGAGAATCCGAATCCGGCTTCTATGTGGGAATTACAATCGAGCAACAACATGATGTCAAATACATACAATCCAGCTTGGAAGAAGCAACCGAATTTTTCATGGAGTAATCCAAACAATGCTCTAAACAGAACAATCAGAATGCACAAGCATCGGGATTCATTGAGAATATGCCACGACAGCGGATGCGCAAAGCAACAACCGACAACATCTAGTTCTTTGGAAAATTCTCTAAATGCTTTTATGATGAAAACTGAATCTTTTATGGCTGAGAATAGTAATTTCATAAAAAGAACTGATGCTTTTATTAACAGGACCGAGATGAGATTGCAAAACCAAGAGGCGGCAATCAAATTATTGGAAAATCAAGTCGGACAGTTTGCTCAAAATCTGAATACTAGACTACAATGAGGTTTACCTAGCGATACTGAAGTCGCGAGAGGAACTGGCCATGAGCAATGTAAGGCGATCACCACTAGAAGTGGCCAACAACTTAGAGAGGTTCAAACCCGCTCGTCAAACAAGACTCCACAAAAAGATCAAGACGAACCTAGCGACAAAGCCTCAGATGCTGAACCAGGAATTGCCGCGGCAACCGGCAATAAGCATGCCTCGACAACCGACGATAAAGATGCCTCGGCAACTTACGATAAACATGCCTCGGCAACCCCAGTTGATAATGCCTCGGCAACTCCAGATGTCTCGGCAATGCCGTCAATCGGGTTTCAAACCAATGAAAGGATCGAAGATATCTGACTTCCACCACCATTCCCACAAAGGTTGAAGCGACAAAAGCAAGAATACCAATTCAAGAAGTTTCTTGATATCCTAAAGCAAGTCCACATCAACTTGCCACTGGTGGAAGCAATTGAACAAATGCCAAACTATGCCAAGTTCCTTAAAGACATTGTGTCCAAAAGAACAAGGCTAGGAGAGTTTGAAACAGTTGCCGCAACAGAGGGATGCATGGCAATGTTGCACAATCGTATGCCACCTAAGTTGAAGGATCCCGGAAGTTTCACAATACCCTGTTCTATTGGAAATCACTATGTCGGGAAAGCACTATGCGACCTAGGGGCTAGCATAAACTTGATGCCTAAATCGGTTTTCCAGAAACTAGGAATCGGGAAGGCAAGACCTACAACAGTCATGCTGCAGCTAGCCGACAGATCCTATGTGCATCCAGAGGGAAAAATCGAAGACATACTGGTAAAAGTCGATAAATTTATTTTTCCCACTGACTTTATTGTTTTGGATTGTGAAGTAGATGAGCATGCACCCATCATTCTCGGTAGACCATTCCTAGCAACAGGGAGAACCTTGATTGATGTTGAAAAGGGAGAACTCACAATGAGGGTGAATGACCAGCAAGTTAAACTAAATGTGTTCCAAACACTAAGGTATGCCAATGATCCAGAAGAATGCCAACTACTTCATGCCACGACAGAGTTTAACTTCGATGAGGAATTTAGTTGCCTCGGCAACTACATTGCCGACCAAGAGGAACATGAGGAGTATGAAGAACCGGTCGATGAGGAACAACCAGAAGAGGCAAATTGGCTAGTCAATCGACCAGGTACATACTTTGAACCGCTGGACTACTCAGGTAAGGAAGGTAAGCTCGAAAAACCCTCTATTGAACAACCACCAATTCTTGAGTTGAAACAATTGCCAGAGCAACTAAAATATGTATACTTAGGGACCGATAATACATTGCCTGTAATTATTTCTTCTAAGTTACAGCTTGAGCAGGAAAAGAAGCTGATCAAGATGTTGAAGCTACACAAAAAGGCAATAGGGTGGACAATTGCCGACTTGAAGGGAATTAGCCCGGCGGTGTGCATGCACAAGATCTTGTTGGAAGATGATCACAAACCTTCAATTGAGGCCCAGAGGAGACTGAATCATGTCATGAAAGGGGTTGTAATGAAAGAAATCATCAAGTGGCTTGACGCCGGCATTATATACCCTATCTCCGATAGTACGTGGGTAAGTCCGGTACAATGTGTACCGAAAAAGGGAGGTATAAAGTGGTAAGCAATGAAAATAATGAACTTATCCCAACCAGGACTGCGACCGGTTGGAGGGTTTGTATGGACTATCGAAAGCTAAACAAAGCCACTAGGAAAGATCACTTCCCATTACCCTTTATTGATCAAATGCTTGACCGTCTTGCAAGTAAACCCTTTTATTGTTTTCTTGATGGTTATTCAGGTTACAATCAGATTGCCATAGCACCAGAAGATCAAGAAAAGACAACCTTCACATGCCCATACGGTACTTATGCCTTCCGAATGATGCCGTTCGGATTGTGTAACGCCCCGGCAACCTTCCAAAGATGCATGATGGCACTCTTTTCAGACATGGTCGAAGACTTCCTTGAGATCTTCATGGATGATTTTTCGGTTTTTGGTAATGACTTCGACGGCTGTCTCGGCAATTTAGAGAGGGTGTTGGCAAGATGCGAAGAAACGGATTTAGTCCTCAATTGGGAGAAATGCCACTTTATGGTAGATGAAGGAATAGTGCTCGGTCACAAGATTTCATCCAAGGGAATTGAAGTAGACAAAGCCAAGGTGGACGTGATCGAGAGATTACCCCCACCAAATTCGGTTAAAGGAAATTGAAGTTTTCTCGGACATGCGAGTTTTTACGGGAGAGGTTCATTCATAATTTTTCTAAAATCACTAAACCTTTGTGTAATCTGCTTGAACAGGATAAAGTCTTCGATTTTGATGATTCTTGCACTCAAGCATTCGAAACCCTAAAGAAAAAGCTTACCTCGGCACCCATTGTCGTTCCACCGGATTGGACGCTACCTTTTGAGCTCATGTGTGATGCAAGTGATTTTGCGGTAGGAGCAGTCCTAGGCCAACGCACAGGTAAGACCTTCCATGTGATATACTACGCTAGTAAAACTCTTAATAGCGCTCAAGTGAATTACACAACAACGGAGAAAGAGTTACTAGCTGTAGTTTTCGCATTTGACAAGTTCTGATCCTATTTAATTGGTACAAAGGTAATTGTTCATACGGACCATTCGGCAATCAAATACTTATTTTCTAAAAAGGATGCTAAATCTCGTTTGATTCGTTGGATATTACTTTTACAAGAATTTGATATTGAAATTAAGGACAGGAAAGGAACAGAAAATCAAGTGGCCGATCACTTATCACGTTTGGAACGCAATAGGGAGGAGGACGCGGATCTAGAGATATGCGATGCATTCCCGGATGAACAAATTCTAGTTGCCTCGGCAAACCTCAACGCCTCGGCAATTTTGGGAGCAGTCGCCACGGCAGCACATGCCTCGGCAATACCCTGGTACGCGGATTTAGTTAACTTCCTTGTTTGTGGTATTTTTCCTTATGGCATTACTCACCAAGGGAAGAAGCGGTTCCGCCATGATGCTAAGCATTACTTTTGGGACGAGCCTCTTTTGTTTAAACAATGTGCAGATCAGGTTATACGCCGATGTGTCCCTGAAGAAAAGCAACAGAATGTACTCCGACAATGTCATTCTTCACCCTATGGAGGACATTTTGGAGGAACTCGTACATGGGCCAAAGTCTTGCAATCCGGTTTGTATTGGCCAACATTGTACAAAGATGCCCAAGACTTTTACAAGCAATGTGATCGTTGCCAAAAGACGGGCAATATCTCGAGACGACATGAGATGCCATTCCAGAACATCATCGAGGTGGAACTGTTTGATGTATGGGGGATCGATTTTATGAGACCTTTCCCATCTTCATTCGGCAACCTCTACATCTTACTCGCCGTCGACTATGTGTCTAAATGGGTAGAGGCAGCTGCAGTTCCCAATGACGATTCCAAGACCGTGCAACGATTCCTGCAGAAAAACATATTTACACGGTTTGGGATGCCGAGAGCAATTATCAGTGACGGGGGCAAGCATTTTGACAACAGACTAATTGCCAAGATGTTGCAACGCTTCGGCATATCACACAAGATCTCCATGACATATCACCCACAAACCAACGGGCAAGCAGAAATTTCCAACTGGAGTTGAAGGGAATACTCGAGAAAGTTGTAAATCCCTCAAGGAAGGATTGGTCATTAAGACTAGATGACGCACTTTGGGCATATCGCACTGCATTCAAAACACCCTTAGGTATGTCCCCCTTCCGACTTGTCTATGGTAAAACATGTCATCTACCAGTGGAAATCGAGCACAAGGCGTACTGGGCAATCAAGACCGTGAATATGGATTGGGAAAGTGCCGGACAAAAGCGCTTGATGGATCTCAATGAGATAGAAGAATTTCGTGCACTAGCCTATAACAATGCACGAATCTACAAGGAGAAAACAAAGCGATGGCATGACAAGAAACTATTGCCACGACAGTTCACGCCAGGGCAACTAGTTCTCCTATTCAATTCTCGGCTAAAACTTTTCCCGGGAAAGCTGAAATCAAGATGGTCAGGACCATTTGAAGTCGTCAAACCATTCTCTCATGGTGCCGTGATAATCAAGTCCATCTCTGACGACCATGAATTCAAAGTTAATGGACAAAGATTGAAGCACTACAATGGTGCCCATGTGGAACGTAACAAGGAAGTGGTCAATTTAGGAGATGCATGAGCATGCTCTCCCTTTTTATATGTTTATCTTTTTTTTATTTTTTTTATTTTTATTTTTATTTTTTTTCGACTAATTAAGTATTTTATTTTTCTGATTTCTTTTATTTTTTTCTTTTCGATTATTAAGTAGTTTTAGGATAGATTTTTTTTTAGTTTAAGAATCCTATTACACATCTTTATTTATTTTCTTTATTAGTTTATTTTTAATTTTAATCCTTATTTGATTTGTTTTTGAATTGTAGGAAAGGAAGTTCAAGATAAAGAAGGAATTCTAAACCAAGTAGGAAAACATCTTCAACAAGGAAACTAATGGGCTGAATCTAAGGCTTATATAAAGCCTCCAATTCATCCTAACCAAAACCCCTTTGTCGAAAATTACTACCAAACCCTAAACCTTTTTTTCAATTTCCCCAATCCCAACCACCTATCTTTTCTATAAAACCCATCACCCTTAACCTATTCCTACTTTCTATCTTGCAACTTTTTAGTTTCTTTTCTTTTCTTTGTTCACAACCAAGATCATACATGGCATCCAAGATTAAACTTTTAGTTCATCCAAGTTCCTCCAAAGAACCAAGATACAAGAAGTTTGCTACACCGGCGGTTCAAGAAAGATTTCAATCCAAGTTTGAAAGCCGGAAGATTCATGAAGAACAAGGCTTTGAATACTCCAACTCTCATCAAGATTTCGGCCTTGAACCATTCATCTTCAAGAGGATTGCACATCAAAAGTGGCAAATCTTTTTCCATCAACCGGAACCGGGTAACATCTCATGGGTAAGAGAATTCTATGCTCACTCACCTAACCCGGATAATCCTTATGTTTTTGTTCGTGACAAGGCCATACTTATAAGTCCCGAAAGCATCAACACCTTTTACGGACTTTACATTGAGACGGACGAGCATCAAGCCTTCGTTGACCAAATCAATCCCAAGCAACTCGACAAGGTGCTTCAAGAACTCACTCAACCGGGAACTCATTGGAACGACGGTAAATACAAGGGCACGGTAAATCGCCTTCGGCTTAAACCCGAGGCAAAACTATGGAATAAGTTTGTTAAAACTTCTTTAATGCCCTCCACACACAATACTACCGTTGATATACCACGTCTTTTGCTCATACATTCTATTTTGCATAATCGCATCATTAACATTGGAAAAATTATTTGTGATGAGATTTTTGTATGCAGATCAAAAGATAAGGGTTATCTTTTCTTCCCTTGCTTAATTTCTAATCTTTGCAAGGAGATGCATGTCCCGAGTGAGTCCACCGATGAAAAGGCCCTACCCAAGTCTGGTTGGAATCAAGCACTAATCCGAAAGCTAATGGGAGAGGCACCGGGAGATTCTTTAAGGCCTCCAATTACCACGGCAACTCCTGCCGCAGCGGCAATCCCTAATGCCCAAGCACCTAACGCCAGGGCAACTCGGCCATTAATCTCGGGACACTTTGAAGCACTTTTGCACCCATTGGCAAGCCGCCTAAGGCAAATTGAAGATCGGCAACTAATGTTCAAGCGGTACATGAAGGAGCACAACAATGCCATCACCCAAGTCATCCTAGAAAAGTACCCGAACAATCGTGTGTCGTTCCCAATCTTTCCCGCCGAGATCCTTGCCCCGGCAATCAATGAAGCAATCGCCACGGCAACCAAAGCTAAAGACATCCCGGCAACCACTGCAAAAGCCAAAGGTAAAGCACATATGCCCGAATCAACTCATACGGAATCATTTTCTAATTTTTCAAATTCGGACGAGTCCTCCATTGAACCAATAAAGACCGCACCAATTGAATCTTCCAAGCGAAAAGCCATTGACATTGATGAAGAGGACGATGAGGACAACCCCGTACGAGGATCGATTCCACCACCGGCAACAAGAAAACAACTATCGCGTTCAAGCAAGAGAATCAAGACACCGACTAGAAGGAAACTAATCATCTACGATGACGAACTCTCGGAGTAAGTCTTTGTATGCATTTTTATTTTTATTTTTTTCGTTATTTTATGCATGCATTGAGGACAATGCCTAACTCGAGTTTGGGGGGGGATTGTTATTAGTAGTTACCATGTCTAGTTACATTCACTTAAGTATTACATTTAGGATACATAAATTGCTTGCCATGCCTTTAATTGGAACAAGAATTGCTTAGATTTGATGAATATTCGATGATGACTTTGCCAATGCACTTAATTGATAGAATTTTTATTCTAGGATAACCATGGAAAAACTTAGAATTTTACTATGATGCTAATTTTGATGAAACACTGTTGTGGTTTGATTGATTTAAGGAATTCTAGTAAACTTAGGTTGATAATTAACAAATTGGGGGATTAGAATAAAAATTGGATGAATGCTAGAGGTGCCCGAAATTGGCTCTAGCATATGCTAAAAAAAATTGATCACTAGAGGTGCCCGAAACTGGCTCTAGGAGGTGTTAAAAAAAATTTAACTAGAGGTGCCCGAAACTGACTCTAGTCTATTAAATTAACTTAAGAAAACTAAAAATAAAACACTATAGGTGCCCAAAACTGGCTCTAGCTAAAACATGTTAAAAAGAACCCAATAAAGTAATTTGAAAACCTATTGTTTGCATAGGATCCGAAAAATCAACTTGCACACAACTCCGCACACACTTACAAGCATTATAGTTTGATTCCGAGTAATTCCTCAGTTTTCTGAAAAATAAAAAGCCAATCATACTTTGTGCCCCGGTTCAGAGAATTGAAATCAAGTTCAAAGCTAAGTTTGTGAAAGTTGAAGTCTTGGCAGGTAATTATGAGTTTGCATTGCTTGAGGACAAGCAATAGTTCGAGTTTGGGGGTGTGATAAGTGTTCAAAAGTACTATTTTCTTACCCTTTTTACTCATATTATTGTTAGACTTAGGCTCATATTAATTGCATAGTTAGCCATTCATGCATTAATCCATGTTTCCTCCCATCATTGAGCTTGATTACATAACTTGGTAGATTTTGTGGAAAAGATGCTGCTTTGGTGTGCTTTGTGTGTGTATGTGCAGGATCACTTGCCAAAGCAATGCCGAGCTAGTTGCCAGGGCAATGCATGAAGGATATGCCGAGCTAGTTGCCAGGGCAATGCATGAAGGAGACGCCGAGCCAGTTGCCATGGCAATTGTCGACAAAGAGAAAATGCAATAGGAATGTCAAAATTAATGACTATACAAGCCCAAGATGACGTGGAGCAAGGCCCAAGCCCAAAGGAATTTGATTGCCATGCAGAGATTAAAGAAGAATTAAATTCCAAGAAGATAAGAGAAGTTCTAATAGGAATAAAATTATAATAAAGAATTATATTCTTTAAAGATAATTTAATTCCAACTCAAACTCCTCCTCAAAGAAGGACATTGGCCTAGCCCTATAAATAGATAGGAGGTTTCGACAACTTAGCAAGAGAGAGCAAGAGGGAAATTTCGACAAGTCCAAGGGAGAAAGCAAGGGATTTTCGACAAGCTTCATCTTTTCTTCCTTGTTCGATTGGGTTCATGCTAGGGATTGTTTATCTTGTGTTTCTTTGGAACCTAGCCATGAACTAAATTTACTTGGCTATGGTTATTGTGTTTTGTGGTTGTGAGAAACTATTGGTTTTTTTTAGGTTATAAGAGTTTGCACTTTTCTAATTCAAGGTTTATTCATTCTTGGTTCTTATTATTGTTTGCGAGTGAATTGGGAGAGGATCTCGTGATTTCATCCATTTATCTAATATCGGGAGAGTTAGACTCAAGAAACGAATGAATATGATCTTTATTCAATCCAATGATGGTGAAGATTAATCCGGTTTAGGAATAAGTTAAGGATTTCAACGGCTAAGAGGAGCGCAAGATTGGTTGTTGTTCACCCTTGATTCACGCATGGATGTATTATCAAGGCATGCACAAGTAGCTAGAGTTTCGACTTAGGGATAAGAAGAAACCATTGAAGAACGCTCCGCCGAACCTTGAAGTTGCTGCCCAGACGCCCAAGTAGTTGCCCAACTAGTCGCCCAGGCAACCATCAATTAGTTGCCAAGGCAACCCCGTTGTGCAAGTTGCCACGGCAACTGAGTTGCCTGTGCACTCTTTTACCAAGACGATCCAATCGGCTATCACACCTCAACTCACGATAACCTGGCCTATCTCTCTCATTTGAATTCATCATTTCTTTTACTTTATTTGCTTTCTAGATTAGTTAAACTCCTATAATCTTTTATTTGTGTTTTTATTTTTACAGTGCAAGAGACTAGATTCTTGAAGTAGCACCAATCCCTGTGGAGACGATATCTTTTATACTATAACTTGCGACGTGTATACTTGCACATTTGCGTAGAACTTATTACGCGCAACAATGGTGATGAGAAAAAATGCCCAATACTGGATGAGACTAAACAACAAATTGCCTTGGCAAGGATTGAGGAGCCTGAAAATAGCAATACCACGACAACTTTTGGTGAGGCTGAGAATAGTAATGCTACAACAAATTCTGAGGAATCTAATGCTCAGAATGTTACAACATTGATGCTGAACCATGAATCTATATATTGCTCTTATCCCCCTTTGCCACGACAACTGTACGAATGCAGGATCAGCAAGATGACGATACTTTGCTAAAAGACTATGATCAGGTGATGGCTGAAAGATTTGAATTCTTTAAAAACATTATCTCATCCACTGCAGGTATTTCTTGAGGAACCAATGCTGGTAGATTTGAAGCCATCAAAATTTCTACTAATGGAGACGTTTGAGAGGCCTAAAGAAAATGGTCGATGGATTCATGAAGCTTTTTAGAAAATTGGTTCTTCCCTTGACTTACATCAAATTTTGGCAGAAGATTGCCACGACAATTGGTTGGAGCAGCCATTGCCACAACAACGAAGACTGCATCCAACCATGATGGAAGCCGATGACAATAGGGTAATCAAATGGTCGGGTGTAGATATAATTTTTCCTATCAATATTTTTATGCCTTCAAGAGCAGTAGCAAGGTGGAATGTATGCATGAACTACAAAGGAAAAAAGATACCTCCACCAACGTAGTGGACGTGGGAGTGGTTGTGATCATAGTGAACCAACTCTTTTTGGGCAATATTATCACTCGATGGAGGGTATAGATGGACTATAAGAAGTATTGAAAACAACCCTCATCAAGTTTTCTTTAAGGCTACCCTATTCCCTTCAACTTTTCTTTTATGTTTATTTTGATTTAAGTTTTTGTTATGTTTTCCATTTTAATAAGACCAGGGTGTTGAAAAACCCAGACAATCAGACTTGTCATGGAAAAGAAATTCCACGACAACTGCTCTGATCCAAGAACTCTTGAGCCCACTGCTGCATTGATTGGATCATTTGGAAGCGAAGTAACAACTATTCTGACTCTTTGTGAAGGATCCGAATATCGCTCTAGAGCTTCATATTGGAGGATAATCCAAATTGCAGTATACCTTTTCCAAGGTTCCTGACTGAGTCACTTGCTGAAAGATGCCCTGGCAAGTTGATAAATTACCGAACCACTTGCCGAAAGATGCCCTGCAAGTCGTGATAAAAAATTATCTAAGGAATTAATGTGGAAAATTATTCCAAATTCAAATTAAGAGTTGTTGAAGATGAAGATGAGAGAATCTTTTGAATTAATCTTGAATTATCTCCTCTTAAAAGAGTGATGCGTAAATAAGGATAGGAAATAAAGCTTGACTTATTTCCTTATCTTTAGATAAGAAAATAAAGCCTGAATTATCTCTATATCTTTAGATAAGGAAATAAAGCTTAAATTATCTTCTCAAGATATATCTTTTTATATTGTATTTTTCTTATTATTTTTGGCTTCATCACATAACAAGTTTTTGGCTTCGTTGCCGAGGATTGGCTTCTCAAGATATATCTTTTGATATTGCATTTTTCTTATTATCCTTAGATAAGGAAATAAAGCCTGAATTAATCTTTTGATATTTTGATGGCTTCAAATCTACCAGCATTGGTTCTTCAAGAAATACATGCAATGGATGAGATGATTTTTTTAAAGAATTCAAATCTTTCAGCCATCACCTGATCATAGTCCATTAGCAAAGTATCATCATCTTGCTGATCCTGCATGTGGCCGTACAGTTGCCGTGGCAAAGGGGGATAAGAGCAATATACAGATTCACGTTTCAGCATCAATGTTGTAACATTCTGAGCATTAGATTCCTTAGAATTTGTTGTAGCATTACTCTTCTCAGCCTCACCAAATGTTGTCGTGGTATTGCTATTTTCAGGCTCCTCAATACTTGCCAAGGCAATTTGTTGTTTAGTCTCATCCAGTATTGGGCATTCTTTCTCATCATCATGCTCTCGATTCGGAGGTTCTAGTTGTTCCCCACACATCGGGGAGCTCTCTTCGCATTTCTCCTTGTCCTCTTGCCTTGGGACTTCAGTATCCCTAGAACTTAATTGTTGGGGCATGTTATCCATGGCATATGTGAATCTCCTCAATTTATATGCCAAATCTCTCATAAGTGCATTCAACCTAGCTATACTCGCATCCATAGAATTTGAAAGCTCCTGAAAGTTACCACATTGCGGCAGTAATTAATTGAATTCGATAAGAGAATCATGTCTAGCCATGAAAGCTTGAAATGTTTCCTCTATGGAATTTGAATGGTCTTGAAGAGGTCTACATTGCCATGACATCTCTGTTATTGTGGCACTTGGCTACTGATAAGGACTACATTACCATAGCATGTCGGTTGTCGCTGCAAAACTTTCATGGTAAAAAAATTGAGCTTTTTGATCATACCATGAAAGAATTTTTCAATGGTTCCATCTATGGTCCTCCATGTAACCATATGAATCAAGATTGTAAGGGCAATTTTTAAACACATGTTGTTCTCCACAACAAGCGAAAGTTTCCCACGGTATGGACTATTTGGGCTTTTCTTGGTTAGTATAGGTAATCATCAGTGGGTGTAAAAAATTCTTGACTAGATTGATTCCTATCTTCCCGTATCAACTCTCAAGTAGATCAACTTTTATTTCCCCACATGTTGATGTCCCTTACTTTGTAGCACACCTAATTTTTTTGATAAAACAAACAAAAAGAAAAGTCAGTAAAAGTAATAAGAAAAATGCAATAACAAAAACAACCAATTACCAATCCTCGACAATCAAGACCATGAACATAGACTCAGAGAAAGCAGGACAAAAGCGCTTACTGGACTTAAACGAGATGGAAAAATTTCGTGCACTAGCTTACGATAATGCCAGGCTCAATAAAGAGAAGACAAAATGATGGCATGACAAGAAGCTATTGCCGCTGTAATTCTTGCCAGGGCAACTAGTGTTTCTCTTCAATTCTAGACTCAAACTTGTTTCGGGCAAACTGAAGTCAAGATGGTCGATCCGTTTGAAGTAGTTAAACCCTATGCCTATAGGGCTATTGTGATCAAATCAACAACGGATGGATGTGAGTTTAAAGTCAACAGACAGATAATGAAGCACTACATTGATGCCTATTTTGAGCGCGATAAGAGAGAAGTATCATTAGGAGATGCATGAAAATGCTACTCCTAACCGTTTTTTTTTTATTTTTTTGTTTTTGTGTTATTCTTTTTATTTTTATTTTCGTTTTAGTCTTTTATTTTATTTATTTTTTATTTAATTTAATTTCATCTCTATCTCTTTCTTTATCTTTATTTCTCTCTTTGTTTGATATTTATCTATTTTTGTTAGGATACGAGTTCAATCCGACAACTACCATGCCCTTTTTTAGTTTTTCCTGACGAGTTACTTGCCCCAGCAACTCAAGTTGGCAATTTTTGCCAGTTAAGCGTGATATTGCTGCAACAACCTCCATAATGCACAAAGGTAAAAACTAGCTCAAGATCCACAACGTACTTACTTTTTTCATGATTTTCAGATTTCGAAGATACCACCTTTTCACCGTTGAATTCCCCACCTCCGGATATGCCATCCAATGCAATAATGAAGAGTCCAAATTTACCATTGGACAAAGCCAAGAAAGAGGGTGAGCCTGTTGAGGAGGTCGAGGAAATTACAGACAATAATCATGCACCAACTCCTCCACCATCAACAAGGCGAGGCAACAAACACCTCAAGCAAACGGCCCAAATGACACTACGAATTCGAGGTGACGACCTCTCCGATTAACTCATTTGCATTTCATTTTTTGTTTATTTATTTTTGCATACATTGAGGATAATGTTTCTCTCGAGTTTATAGGGTTTTCTTGTCTTTGTTTTGTCCGTCTCATTATAGTTTGCATATATTACTTGCCATGACAAATACCTGTTAAACTGCTAGAACCTGCTGTGATATCATGTGATGTGTTAATTGCCACGACATTTAGATGAGAAAACCTTAGATTTTAGGATTGGCATGGAAAACCTTAGATTTTAGGATTGGCATGGAATTAACTTAAAAATTTGTTATGATGTTGTTTATATTCACACTGTCATGACTTATCGATCTAGGAAGACCCAGTAAACGTTAGGTTGCTAAAACTGGAAAAAATTGTGCTAGAGGTGCCCATCTGGATCTAGCAAAAAAATAATGAATGATGATAATTAATTACTAAAGGTGCCCATCTGGCTCTAGTTAAAAAAATATGAAAAATTGCTAGAGGTGCCTATTTGGCTCTAGTTTAAGGAAAAAAGAATTTGCTAGAGGTGTCTATTTGGCTTTAGATGAATAAATTGTCTCAGCAATCTAATAAAAATTGAGGTTTGCTTGGAATCCTGTTGATTGACTTGTACACAACTCCTCACACACTTGTACCATTATTGTAGTTTATTTTTGAGTAAGTCTTCGTGCTTTTCGACGATCAAAAGGTAATCAAATCTATGTTTCCACTGTTCTGAGGATTGAAGTCAGGTTTGAAGCATATTTTTTGTGGTGAATGCCTTGGCAGGTAATTGTTAGTTTTTGCATTGCTTGAGGAAAAACAATAGTTCAAGTTTGGGGGTGTGTTAAGTGTAAAAAAGTACTATATTTTATACCTTTTTACTCATATTATTATTTAGACTTAGGCTCATTTAGTTGCATTTGTAGTAATTCATGCATAAATTCATAGTCATTCCGTTTATTAGGATTGAGCCTTGCATTTAGTTACTTTTTATGGAGAAAATGCTACTATTTTGCTTTCTTTTGTGCATGTACAAATTGAGAAGCCATTGCCGAGCAGTTGTCAGGGCAAGTCGGAGATCAATGCAGATTTTTCAAGACTTATCATTATATATAAGAGCTATTGAAGATAAAGCATGTGCCCACAATATGCATATATTGTGGCGACCAAGTAAAAATTGGTAGAGCACATAGCTTTATGTATAATGGTAAGTCGAGACATATGCATCGTCGACATAATATCGTTAGACAACTGATCTCAAATGGTGTTATCTCTATTGATTTTGTAAGAACAAAGGATAACGTTGCGGATCTGCTAACCAAAGGGTTAAATCAAGATGAGGTTGAGAAAACATTGAAAGGAATATGACTAAAGCCCAGGGAAATTTAAGGCGCTATGTGAAGGAAAACCCTACCTAGTTGACTGGAGATCTCAAGATCTAGATTCAAAGGGACAACCTAATTGCATAGATCTGTACGGTCACTGTGGGGTTCTTATCCCCAAGTCTGTTCCTATGATGTAAACAGTGATCAAGTGGTTTAGGCTAAGCAATGCTTTTAATGACTAATGTGTGCTTTGGTGAACCAAGCAACATAAGCCACATATGTGAGAGTGAAGTGAGGCCGCTTCAAGGAGACTATTCGACATAGTTCTTTCAAACTCTTGCAGAACCAAGAGATGTCCATGGCTTTAAGGGCATACCCATGAGAACTAATATCTTGGCCAGATAGGTAGTTGTGTGAGGTATATCATCGTTTACACAAATGACAGACAGTTCAAGGACATCACGTCTACTGATCACCCAGTAAAGTAAATATACTTTCACAAGGGAATGTTCAAGGGTGAACACCTACCTATCCTATGCAGCTATTAGTCGTATAATCTATCTCCACATCGAGTCAAAATGTTTTGACAAAATTATCAATTTCATTCATGTGGGGGATTGTTGGAAAAATTCGATGTTTTTGGAGTTTTGAATGAGATATTGATCCAAACGTTGTTAAGGGAAATGTGGAACCAATTGTACGCTAATATCTGAACCGGTTGGGTCCTCCGTGGGCTTGCGGATATTTTAACCCAAATAATTTTTCTTCAAATAAAGCATATCTTTTCCAAATTATATTTTGGAATTAAAAGGATAAATATTAAAAGGTTCTTTTAATTCAAACAGTAATTTTGGAAACTGCTCTTTAAAGGCTCGTTGATTAAATGCTCCATTAGGTCAAATTTCCAATGGTTCACTATGTGAAACTCCTATAAATACCTTGCTAACCTACTAGGTTGAACACAACTCAAAACACAAAGATTTTTTCTATTGTTTTACTCTATGGCTTTCAAAAGTACTTTTGTTTTTCCGGTGATAGACGAAGGCAAGTTATAGTTCGTGATCTCTACAATTGTGCAACTGTAGCTGATCATCTAGTTGTTGTATTCTGGGAGGCAGACGGCCAATGATATCAAGCACCATAGAAGTGGCCGAAAATATGTCTTAAGGAAACTGCGTAATTGCAGGCCTCAACACGTTTCCTACTAATTGGTTTTTTTGTCTACTACAAGTAAACGATTTCAATTTATTGTTTTAATATTCGATTTATGTTACAAATATTCTTGTATTTAAATATATGATCTGTTCGATTTATCAATAATAATTCCAGTATTTTGTTTTTACTGTTTTATTATTTTCTTGGATTATTAACGCCACTTTTCTAACAGGTTTTGGGGTATGACAAAATCTGAACGGAAAAAACAACAAAAGAGTTTGGCTTTGTTTCGCAGAAAGGAAAGAAAATTTGAAGGATAGAAAAGGGGAAGGATGGAAAATTTATTTTTTTTTATTTTCACACTGGCTAGAGTTGTTGCAGCATTTAACTGCTGGAAGAGTAAATAGTTTTTCTTTGGACCAAGGACGGGGTTTGCTCCATTGATGTAGAGTGCACAATCTTACTTGTCTATGATAAAACTCTTATGAAGGGAAAAAGAAGAATCACAATTAAACAAAAAGATGAGTTTGTACATAAAAGCTTGAGATAATGCAGTAGTATTTTCATTTATACATGTCAAATAATTCAACTAATGATGGATGTATAAAGATCATGGTGTACATATATTTCTTCATCTATAGTATCTTTTAAATGTTGATTTTCATTGAAAATTAATAAGATTTTAAAGCGAGACAATTACTTTGGAAGAACTAAGCATTCAGTAGGATCTTCTGTTCAATTTAAAAAGAAAATTGCTCTGAATTGTGAATTGCTGAGGCAATTTCCATCATCCTTGCAACATAAAAAATTTCACTTCCCACTGCTATTCATTCTCCTCGCATGCCTTCGAAGCCCGAACCTCTATAAAATAACAAATTAAGGGGGGAAACAGAAATTTGGTAAAGATTTTTCCAAACCCTAAATTAAAGTTTAGAGTTCAAGTATATTTGTTCTAAATATTGGTTTTGATTTTGGGTAATGATATATTTGTATTTTTTGAACATGTGTTTGGAAAAACATGAATTGTTGGAATCTCTTTGGAGAAAGAAAAATCTAAATGAGTAATTCGTCAATTGGAGAAATACTGTAAACTCGAATTAGAATTAGGTTAGGGTAGTCCCATGAGTGATTTTGTATGTGCGGAGTGTGGTGTTATGAAATGTTCATGCATAGGTAATTATATGATTTGCCATACTTGAATGTGTTTCCATGAATATGTGGCTTAAAATCAAGGTATGTGATTTTGGGTTAAATGATATTTTGGTGATGTTGTGATAATAATTTTATCATGGATTTTGATTTGCCATAATGAAATTTGGAAGAAATATGTTGTGTTGTGCTATAAGGTGATGAAAGATGTGAGATAATAAGTTATAGAATGGTGAAATATGATTGTATATGACCCTAGCTATCCTTATACTATGGTGGATATAGAAGACATGCCTTAGGATCAATTTAGCACTTGTGGTGAGGTGCCTTCTGGCGACGTGTTTTATGTTTAGGAGGTGAAATACGATTGTAAGTGACCTATGGGCGTTGTGTAGCCGTTGTTCAATTTGGTATGATCCGTTTTTGGTGTTGTGGATCTGTTTGTCCATTTTAGTCTAGATAACCAACGAGCATAATTCGAATAAGTATGAATTGTGTAAGGTGAATAAGTTCCATAAATTGCAAGATATGTGAAGTATGACTATGTTTTTGCTATTGATTATTGCTTTAGATATTATTTTTAATTACTACTTCACTGAATTTCTTTCCAAACTCACTTCGTTTGTTGAAGAAAGTGTATATATTAAGGACTATATTTGTTATATTAATTGTCTTGTCAGTTTTTCGTTTAAAAATTATAACATTTATGACCATTTTGTAACTTTTGATAACTTTACTCACCAATTTATAACATTTTATACTCCAATGACTCAACTAAAATGTGCTCTATCATCAAGGGACTATCTGCGCAGATAACCCAATACTTTATAGGGTAAGAACATACAATGGGCCTTGGTCCAGAAAGCGTAAAACGGTAGAGGAAATTAATAAGAAAAACCCTAGAAAAAAAAAAAAAAAACCCAAGTCTATCCAGCTTCTTTCTTTTAGCAGAAGAAAATGGCGGTAGAGTGCTACGTCGTGATTCACAACATAGCAAAGAGGCACAACGTCGGAACGCTAGCTAGAAGTGTCAACGCCTACGGTGTCACCGAATTGATCTTAGTGGGTCGCCGCGACTTTAACGCCTTCGGCAGCCACGGCTCCACATCCCATCTCCGTTTCCGCCACTTCCATTCCCTCACCGACGCACGCCTTTACCTCAAAGTAAACATCCTTTTGCCTTTCCCTACGAACCCATTTCTCAAAATCATTTATTTTAACTTTTTTCGTTTTGGGGTTCTAATTTTGGTTTTTTAATTGTGGACTGTATTTTGAAGGAGGAAGATTGTGATATTTGTGGGGTTGAGATCACAAACGGCGCCTTTTCAATAACTGATCATCCTTTCAAGAAAAGCACTGCTTTTCTTCTTGGCAATGAGGTAAAAATAAAATCCCATTTGCAAAATTTTCTGGTTATTGGTTTTTTTTTTCTTTCTTATTGAATTTATCTCATAAATGTTTTGCAGGGAACAGGGCTTTCAGCTAAGGAATGTGAGATTTGTGATTTCTTTGTTTACATTCCTCAATATGGAGGTGGCACTGCCTCTTTGAATGTCACGGTTGCCGCTTCTATTGTATTGCATCGTTTTGGAGGTATTCCCAATTTCAGTCTTAATTTTTAGCTTACTTTATAAATGTCTATAGCTTTCATAGGATTGCTGGGAAGATAGGCATTGCCTGCCTTAGATTTTAGAGATAACCAGTCTAGAGTCAAGACTGTGAGCCATGCAAGTCAAGTCCTAATGTTCTGATAAATGGTTGTTTACTCTTTCCTATTGAATTGGTTATCTAGCAACTGGTTTAAGTTGAGAGGCACAGATTTGTGTGGACGTCGTATGTGTCTAGCTATTGGATATGGTTCTTTTATTCTAAACAACTGTCCGATAGCACTGTTTATGTGCAGATGTCTACTTCCTAATTATCCGTTGTACAAAGCCGAATTAAACTAGAGGTTACCTGTCCATGGTGCTTCTTGACTGACCTCTAGATTTTGTTGTTTATGTGGAGCTTATGGTCCTTCAATCAAGAGTAAAAAAGGTCCAATGGGATGTCGAACATTTTTCACTTGACTTTTGAAGTGAATTCTAGCAGTTATGTTGCTTCTTTTGAGTCATTTACCAGCCTATCTGTTAGCCTGTCAATCTTCTTAAATCATGTTACTCCGACTTGTGTCATCTTTCTTAAAATACCCACGCCCAACCCATATCTGATACTCCAAATACATGGCACACACTCATATCTGATACTTACACCTGAGTTCAAGTAACATAGGTTATTAATACCCTGCCTTGTGCAGTTTGGGCAGGTTTTTCCGAAAGAATCCGCAATGGAAACAAGTTTGTTGTGGCTGAGAGACCTTTAAAACAGGTTCGCCGAAAATACTGCACAGAAACAGACAATCAAATCATCGAGGAGCAAAAACTGAGAAGGGAAAGTGCTTCCAATGGATTCTTTGAGGATGGAAAAAATGGTGTATCTTCTTCCAACCTCTTGGACTCATTGTTTTCCGATGAGTGATTGAGGGAATCAAATATTGACCATACAACCTTAAAAGTCATTTGGTTCAACGGTCCAACTAATTGAAAAACTGATGTAAACGTGGCAAACAACTTCTACCTAACCAGAGACCCCTTCTTAGGGTGACAAAAATTGAATTTTGTGTTAGTTGTTTTGCTTTTTTTGCTTTGATTAGCATCTTCTGTAATTGCAATGGTCGTATTCACATTATTGTTTTGTATTTTATAATAATTCTCTTTTTTACATGGGATATTTTATCCTACATGCAAACTCAACAAGATGCCTTGGGACCCCCAAACCAAGGATTAAAATCTCATGCATTTGTATCTTCTGCCCTATTTTGTACTCGCCTTTTCTTTTGTGTCTGTCAAGTCTCTTTTGTAACCGTATGTGTACGTGATACGAGTATATTCAATTATTCCTTTCATGTTTTCTGTACATAATATGTACCTACCTAATAGAGACAATGACAAGAACCTTGGTGGCAGTTGGTTTAGTTTTGGCTTGTTGTTGAAGGAGCTCAACAATCTTGGCGCCATTTTCAATTCCCGCTATACTACTTGAGGGGGCAGTTGGGGATCTTGTCATTTTAACTACTTTTTTTTGAAGTCTTAGCCATTTTGTCCCCACATTTCCAGTTTTCTCCAATGCTGACCAGAAAGATTCAAGAGTTCTTTTGCAGTAATCAGGGGTCTTCAATGTTGAGGATTCTGAGAAGAAAACTGTGGCATCTTTGCTCGAGAATACGGTGGCTGATGCGGAAGCGACCGCGGTCGAAGGTCATCATCCGAAGGTTAGGGAGGTTGAACTCGAAAGCCCGTCTAAAAGGAGATGTTGGAACCAAAACTTCCAACATTGATTTATATGGCAACTTAGGATTTTGTTATCCTAAAAGACCAATAAGAATTGCAACCTTTAATGTTGCCATGTTCTCTCTTGCACCAGCCATTTCAGAAGCCGAGGAAACCGGTTTATTTTGCTATGGAGATGATGACTATAGCGGATTAAACGCTCCGTTTGAGTTCGACATTCATAACAAGTCTCCGAATCATTATCCGAAGAGTATACTCAAGCAATCTCCCTTGCATAGTTCCCACAAGCAAAACAAGCTCTCGAGATCAAACCTCAAGGCAAAAACCAGAGCTCATCAGAGTAAATGAAGGTTGCAATCAACCTTCCTGATAACGAGATTTCATTGGCACAGAGTAAATTTCTAAGCTTCATCGAAGACAAAAACCAGAGCTCATCAGATACTATCTCCGGCAGAATCAATCGGGAGGACAGTATTATGAGATCTCCAGTCTGTTTGCCTTCGAATATGATAAAATTCTGGAACGAAGGGGGCTCAAAAAACGGCAGAAGCATTGCGGAAGTGCTTAGAGAGCTTAATGCCGATATCTTAGCTTTGCAAGACGTAAAAGCAAATGAAGAAAAAGGTATGAAGCCATCATCTGATTTAGCTTCAGTACTCAAGATGAAGTACGTTTTTGCCGAAAGTTGGGCTCCCGAGTATGGAAACGCGATCCTCTCGAAATGGCCAATCAAACGATGGACGGTACAAAAGATAGCTGACGACAATGACTTCAGGAATGTGCTTAAGGCCACCATTGATGTACCATGGGCTGGAGAAGTGAACTTCTATTGCACTCAACTTGACCATTTAGATGAGAATTGGAGAATGAAGCAAATGAAAGCAATAATCGAGTCAAACAACTCTCCTCATTTATTACTTGGAGGTTTAAACTCTCTTAAAGCATCGGATTACTCATCCGAAAGATGGACAGACATTGTCAAGGTAATATTTCTCTGTTTTTGATGTTACCCGAACTCTTGATTTCCCTTAAACTATCTGTATCTGATGCTAACCCGAATTCCGGGATGCCGATATTGCAGTACTACGAGGACATAGGGAAGCCAAGACCAAGAACTGAAGTAATGAAGTTGCTGAGGGGAAAAGAGTATGTAGATTCCAAAGACTATGCTGGTGAATGTGAACCAGTGGTCATCATTGCCAAAGGCCAAAGTAAATATCATCAGATTACAATATATTTTTTCCGCCATTCTTCTTTCGTTTTCGGATTTGTTCTTTACAGTTTTGAATTCATTTTGCAGATGTTCAAGGAACCTGCAAATATGGGACACGGGTTGATTACATTTTAGCGTCGTCGAACTCTCCATACACCTTCGTTCCGGGATCGTACTCCGTGATTTCATCAAAAGGTGCTTCGGATCACCATATTGTTAAGGTCGATATTGTGAAAGAAAGTGAGAAATCTCAGCAAAATGTCATAAAGAAAACATAGGAATGCTGCCCAAAAGCTGGCATGTCTAACGAACTGAAGATGCTTTTAAGCATTTGGAACATAAATGCTTGATATGTTATTTCTATTTCTCATTAATTTTCTTACATTGTCAAGTATGAACAAATAAATTGCATGTATATCAGTATTTATTCCTGATTTCGACGATATTTCACTGAAATTAATGTAAGATATAGATTGAGCTTTGCATATTTTAACGAGCTTTCACTCTTTTTATTCTTTTAATTTCGTGCTAAAAGTTTAAAAGTATTTAGCTATACCTAAAAATCAATATTAAATATGAATATAAGTTTAACTTTGATAATATAAAATTTCTTTTTTATTATTATTATAATTCGGTCAACTAAGTACTAACTCTATTGAATATTGATATTGTGAAGACTCTTGGAGGTTGACTGGTTGAGGGTGTTGGTGGTTACGGGTTGAACATTAGATATTTTCTCAGATAAAGTAATTAGTTATGAGTTTGGAAGTTTAAGATTAATTTTAAAATGTATAAAAATATTATAATTTTATATTTATCTCTCAATATGTATCGAATATAAATATAAAAGCATATATTTTTTAAAGATTATGCTAAATTATTTCAAACCGGTAGTTCTGTTGTCCGGTAAATTTTAATCTAAAATGTTATATGTCTACTTTAAAAAATTATACAATTGGTAAATAATTTTAATTACAACTGAGGATATTATATAGCGGCAGATTTTAACTTAAAATATTACTTTTTGTACTCTAAAAAATTACACAGTTACTAATAATTTAAATGATTATTTTACAACAAAACCATAAAATGTTGCTGCTAATTTATCATTGATATGATTTAAATGAAAGATGCTCAAAGTGTAACCAAATTAAAAAAATTGGTTAAATTTTTTTTATTAAGGTTAAAAACTATTCTTCAATACACTAAAAACTCTAAAATTTAAATTAATTGCTTCTTCTTTGAAAGTGTTATTGCTTAAAGTGCAATTGAAATAAAAGTCAAATTTGATCATCAATCTTTCAAAAAAAAAATTAATCCACTATTTTTAAATAAAAGGGTAAACTACATAAATAGTCTTCGACTATAGGGTGCTTATTTTGTCGAGTTCTCCGACTTTGAAAAGTTATAAAATGGTCTCTCGACTTAAAAAAGTAACGAATTGGTCTGCTGCCTTTAAAAATTTAACAACTGATGAGGTTGCAATTTAACGAAAATTGACATAATAACACATTTAGTCTTCCATATTTACAATTCAATCAATTTAATCTTAATTCAAAAAATTCAATAAATTTAGTACTTTTATTTACTCATTCCGTCAATTTAACCTTTTTTATTTAATCCTCCACTCCTACACCTAGGGGTGTTCATTCTCGGGTACTCGAAAAACTGGGTACCCGGTTCTTCGGGTATTAAATATGTCAGCCCGTGTTCCAGCCCGCTTTAGCCGGGTACCTGAAAAATCTGGTAACGGGTACCCTGTTCACATTTTTATTTATTTATTTTTAAATTTAAAAGTTTTAAAAAAATCACATAGCAAACACATAAAATTTAAAAGTTTATACATAATCTAAAAACAAAATTTAATGATTTGAAGTTAGTTTTAAGATGAATATTTGGATATATATATATATATATATATATAAGTTTATCACCAAAAAACATTAAAAATATTAATCTCTTTTTTTTCTTTCGATCTTGTATTAAAAAATTAATAAAAATATATTTGAAAATTTTAAAACTTAAAAGTACATAATACAAACATAAAAATAATTTATAGATTTAAATTTAGTTTTAGGTAAAAATATTAAGGAACCTAAAATAAAAATATAATTTAAAAATAATATATATATATATATTAAAAGTATCGGGTCGGGTTGGGTACTCGATTACCAAAAAATTGGCCCTACCTACACCGCCTCTCTACTCCAACGACCATCCGTTCGACGTTTTCTGTTAGGCAACCCTTCCATCCTGCCCCCTTGCTCGTTTGACCAGCCCACCCCCTTCGGCGCTCGTCCATGCGCCTTACTCGCACACTCTAACAATCCTAATCCCGTACACCAATGCCTTGCCAAGCAACCCTCTACCCTTCGATCTGATTTGGTAGAATAAAAAAGGTTAAATTTATAGAATGATTAAATAAAGAGGATTAAATTTATTGATTCCTTTTCAAATTAAGATTAAATTGATTGAATGTGTAAATATGGAGGACTAAATGTGTTATTATGTCAATTTTTTGTTAATTGCCACATCATCAACCATTAAGTTTTTAATGACACTGAACCAACTTGTGACTTTTTTAAGTCGGGACTATTTTGTAACTTTTCGTAGTCTAAAGATTCAATAAAAAACATTTTATAATCGATAGATTATTTATGTAATTTACTCTAAATAAGAATACTGAGTAAAACATAAATTTTTAACACCCTTCACCTGAAATCCAACATGACAGTCCGTATATACATAATGAAATTTATTTGTTGAAATTATGATTTTTTTTTATTTTTGAGTATTTTTATATTCTTAAATTATTTATTGATGTGACATATAAGACATAATGTAAATATTATCATAAACTTTATACGTGACTAATATATGGATTGCCACTTTAAAATTTTAAAGTTTTACTCAACATATTCGTTAAAATGATTTGATTTTTTTAAAAGTTTGAGATTCAAAGTTAACTCAAAAATTAAAAAATTAAGAACCAATTTGACAAAAAATATAAGTGTTAAATTTATCTTTATTCAAAATAATTTATAACCATTTTGAAAAGAAACTTCAATTTTTCCCTTGTTTGAATTTTTCCTAAATTTTGTTTTGGTTTTATTTTTAAATAAAACTAAATCTCCACCTTTGTAGGGGGAAAACATCAAGGAGGTAGCAACTTGTCAATGATATTTGGTTTGATAGCAAGATTAATAATTTGAGAATTTTCGGATTGAATGGTTCATATCATTCTATGTAAATATTTAGTTTAAGTTTCATTATGTGTGATAATATTTAAATATATTCTAATTACCATTGCATTATTTTCTTTGCTAAATATTATCTTTTAAATTATTGTAGAATACAAAAATGGTGACAAATTAAGAAGGCATAATGTCAAAAAAAAAAATTCTAACGTTTGACTGAATAGTTATTTTGGCTTATATTTTTTTAAGTATTTTAACCCTCAACGTTTTATTTTGGTGTAAAATGACCCCTCCGTGAATGAAAACTGTTAGTCAACTAACATTAAATGTCTTGAAATGACGTGACAAACCTATATGACAGTGCACGTTAACATAGCAATGTCATATAAACAAATTTATTGACTTTACATAATGACTTAACAATATCCTCTTGTACATTTTATACAGTTTGTATTTATATAAATTTTATTTTACAAATTTTACAAGTTTGCCTCTTTACTCTAATTTATTAGAATTTGGTCTTCAGTACCCCCAAAAATGAAAAGTTAGTTCAATTTGGGTAAACACGAGCAGTTGAATTATTGGTTATTGCTAATTTGTTTACATAAATTGATGAACCATTGATTTTTACTAATTATTTCTATATAAATTATTGAACTACTTTCTTTAAATAAGAGATATCGAACTATTTTCAGGTTTACGATTTGAAGATAAGATTTATCAGTATTATACAGTTGACAAATAAGATTAATCATTAAACTAAAAGAAATTACTATAAATTATACAAGTTTTTAACTTTACGTGATACCCTTAAAGCATTTGTTATCAAAATTCATTGTAAATTAAAAACTAAAATACAACTATAAAGAAAAAGGTAAATATATATATATATATATATATATATATATATGATCATTTACTCGGTATTAATCAGCACATTAACTTAATTAGGAAGAAGCAAATCGGTCTTATTTGAAGAAGGATCAATGGAAGGGTACCCAATGCCATGGCGTTTGTTAGGGAAACATATGAAGGCCAATGAAACCATGAGTGTAATCGGAGGCAATACGGTCAGGCAGATTAAGGCCATGGAACTCGTCGACAATGACGGATAAAAACACTTCACGGTGTTCGGTTCTAGAAGGACTAAAACCGCGAAGACGATTGACGAAAAGAAAGCGTTGACCAAGTCGCTAAAACGAAGTTTATAGCTCGACAGCTTCACCGATTCCGACGGTGTCGACGGCCAAAGACCCTTAAAAGTCTCGATCCCGTAATGAATTTTGCCGTCGCTGTCTTTGTAACTGTCGGTAAAGCAGCTGAAAATGCAGGAGAAGCCGCATAGGGCAATGAGACTGGCGGCTAAGGGCTTGTTGAGTTGATTTTTGCAGTTGCCATAGTGAAAATAGGGTTTAAGAAGTTGAAAATGAAGACGGTTCCTGTCGGAAGGAACTTGACGAGGTTGCCCATTTTGGAACATACCAAATGGATTGCCATGTTGGAACTGTTTAGATTTGAAGAACTGAGATTTTTTTAGAACCAAAAAAAAAAAAGAACAGAGTTTGTTTTTTCGTTTACCCCCAGGATTCACAGTGTTGTATAAGATTGTTGTTTGTCTATATTTATAGGCAGAATTTGAATAACTGATTAAAGAATAATTAAATTTGAGATCCATGTTCTCATGTTATTTTATTTTTGTATAAATTCGAATCTTGACATTTTATCTTTAGAAGACAAAAAGTTATTAATTTAATAAAATGTGAGAACTCAAATCCGTCTGACGCTCTTTTTTATTCGGATTTTAAAATTTATTTTATCTGTTTAAAAAAACTCCGCCCGGTTTAGAGATTAAAAATGTGGAGTCGCCACTGATCATTTGAAAATAGTAGACTGGACACCAAAATAAAACCAGAGATTCAAAATTCGGGTCAGGGAGTTGGTTATGGATGGGGAAGGATTAGCACCCCACACCGCCCAAAATTGGTACCTAGTCGATTATTTAATGTCTTGATTTCAAAAATTGTGAATTCGATTAAAATTTAAAATACGATTCTTAAATACCGAAAATATTGAGAGAATCGCATCCCTTTACACCCGGGACACGACTTCTCGTTTTCTTGGAAAAATTTAAAAATAATCACATTCCTTTACGCCACGGATATAATTTATAGAGGTTTTAAAAAATATTGGTTTAAAATTCAGAATTCATTTTTTTAAAAATATTTTTTTTGATGATTCAAAAACGCTAAATATATGATGCGAATAAATTAAAATGCATGATCAAAATATGAAGCATAAAATGACTAATAAGTATGATACTTATATAAAATAAACATATTAAATACATATATTTACATAAAAATATATATATATACTCATAATATTAATTATTATAATATAATAATATATGATAATGTACAAATAATACGTACATAATGCTATAACATTTTTTTAAAAAAAATATAACATATAATAATATGCATAATATAATATAAAACATATCTTAATACCAAAAATTCATATATATAATAAACATAATAAATACATATTATAACACTATATATGTACATATTAAATAACATATAATATACTAAATATTTAATAAATAATATAATATACAATATAAAATATGTACAATATGTATTATACAATTATATAATATATAATATAACAACTACATATGTAAAATATAAATATACACATATAATACATAGTTAATAAATATAACAACAAGGGACTGAAATAAAAAAAAAACAGAAACAACAATAGTTAACATGCTAATGAAATAAATTAGAGGATTAAAATTAAATAAAAACAAAACAGTGACTAAATCAAAAATAATGCAAAATAACAATGCAAAATAACAATGCAAAATTAAAATAAAAAAGGACGGGAAAAGAGGCGGTGACAAACTGCAGGAACTAAAACTGTGATTATCTGTAACACCCTAGTTGTAAAAAAATAAAATGAAAATGAATTTAGGGTGTTGCAGCCAAGGGGTTTGAAGCCGTGACCTTGGTTGCATAAGTAGGATGAGTAACCGGTTGAGCTAAGGCTCATTTTCTTACAAAAATAAAATTTAACTCCATCCTAGTTGGTTATTGATCAAATGATAAAGCTGAGCCAATGGCCTTTCACTTGGCATTCGAACCAAATACCCCCAAAATTCCAGATCTTTCTCCCTAGTCTAACCCGTTCGGTCGCCATCCATTCCTCCGCCACCGTCACCGTCGTTTTGTTCCCTGTCTCCGACCGAGACCCCTCAACCCACGTACCGCCTAACCTCACCGTTTACCGGCAATCGAAGGTTGAATACCCATCGAGATTTGGGTTTAAATCGGATCTTTCTGACGTCGATTCTGGCTGTCTTGGACCTCCGTTCGAGATTCCACCGCCGCAGTTACCTTCCTCACTTCGAGGTGGCCAAAACCCCTAGCTGCCAGCTGTCAACCGCCACCGTTAAGACCTTCGCCGAAATCGAACGGTTTTGGGTAAGTAGGTAAGTCTTGCTGGATTTTAAGTTGTTTTTGAGTGTTTTCTGGGCTAGTGGTTTTGGCAAGTGATAGATCCGGCCAAAATGTGCAATTTGGGCCTTTTTTCGGCCGTTTAGGGGCAGTGCGTGAACCCCACGCGCCGTCCGGGACGATTTTCGGCCGCCCTGGATGGCAGCCCTTGAACCGGACCGGTCCAATGGTGAACCGGCCTAGCCAGACCCGGTTTAGCCCTTGAGCCGAACCAGTAATGACCCGACCCGTGACCGACCCAATTCGACCCAACTCGTGACCGAATCGACCTGACCTGTTATTGACCCGACCCGACCCATTGATCGAGTCAACTCAGTGAGTCAACCCGACTGAGTTAACTCGGTGAGTCAACTCGCCCGAGTCAAACCTTTTACTGCTGACGTCAGTTTTGACTGTTGACGTCAACTTTGACTGCTGACGTCAATATTGACCGTTGACCGTTGTCTGATGACGTCAGTATGACGTTAGCGTTGACTGCTGACGTTAGTGTTGAGTTTGACCAAAAAGTCAAATTTTCCAAAAGCCCCTATTTTATGTTTTTCGACGTCCTGAGTTCATTTTTGAAATCAGTTTTGTGAAATTTTAACCTGAAAGCCTCCAAATTTGATATTAGACCCAAACATGCTTTTGTATTTCATTACTCAGTTTAAAGGCAATGTGATTAAGGACTGATTTTGTATTGTGGTTAATTGAAGGCATTCGTATATCTTTGGATCTGAGAGGCTGGGGGACGTTGAATTTGGGTTCGAAAGAGTTCGAATGTCGTTTCAAGGGTCGACTGATATATCAAGGACTTAAGGTAATACTTTACTACCTCTTGCATGCTTTATGATACGTGTTGGTTCTAGGCTAAAGTTTGCATGAGTACGATTAAGTGTACCTTTAACTCTGCTTGAGTCAATTAAATTATGAGATAATAGAATGGTAATTTGGATAAGATCGAATTATTCGAAATAGGAATTTAATAGACCAAAAGGATCCTTAGTTTAGTAAGTGGTTAATAAGACATAATCTCACGATCTAATAAATAGAGTTAAATAATTTAATAATTGAAATATTTTGTTAAGAAATGACGATAATACACTCAAGAAATAAGAATGACTTAAATACCCCTAACTAAGGAAATGTCCTAAAATTTTACACTCGGTCTGATAAATAATTACTTTATATGAAATTCTCGTTCTATTAGAAAAGAATTCGGTATCAAGATTTCAAATATGTATGATAACAAAACACTTAGATTACCCAAACTCTGGACAAACACCTGAAGATAAATTTACTAGAAGATTCTACGTATTCTTGAACTGATCTAAATGACAATAGTGAATGAATTGATTGGAATGGTAGAAATGACTGAAATAACCTCAGGCACTGAAATTTATCAAATTAACTGAAATCATAGATAAACCCTCGAGAATTGAAATGAATGAATTGTTTGGAATTACCGGAAGTATCTTAATGACTAAAACACCCTTGGGAATCGAAGTGTCTGTAATAGCCTCTAATACTAAAATGATTGAAAATACCTCTAAGACTTGGAATAAGAAATACCAGTAAAGCCAAAAAATAGACTAGCTTTGAAAGTGGTAATATAAGACTGTGTTTGTTAGTCATTTCGGATACTAATATGATATTGGAAGAATACCATATGAAGGCATGTTCGATTTATTTGGGGAAAGTACATAGTTAATAGTAAGAGTAACCTATTCTTCAAGGTACTTTCGATGTTATGGATTGAGTTCAGGTGCAATGCACATGTTTGAATACTTGGAAAATACCGCATGAATACATGTTCAATTTCTCATAATTCGTGCAGTAGTTAATTAGTGAAGGTGATATACTTTGCAATACACTATAGTCAGTTCTAAGAAATGAATACTTAAGGTGTACCTATCTGATTGAATGGTTTGCTTTGTATCTTCTGCTGATTATTACTGTTGTTACTATTATCACTGCTTAGACTGTTACTGGGGTACTTGGGATAGAGTATGAAGTTACCGAAGGTTCAGCCCTGATCCAGCTGGTAATTTCTTATGACAACTCTATCAGGTTCCTACGCTTCGGCTAGGGTAATTCCTTATGACTACTGTATCAGGTTCCTACGCTTCGGCTAGGGTAATTCCTTATGACTACTGTATCGGGTTCCTACGCTTCGGCTATGGTAATTTCTTATGACTACTGTATTAGGTTCCTACGCTTCGGCTAGGGTAATTCCTTATGACTACTGTATCAGGTTCTTACGCTTCGGGTAGGGTAATTCCTTATGACTACTGTATCAGGTTTCTATGCTTCGGCTAGGGTAATTCTTTATGACTACTGTATCAGGTTCCTACGCTTCTGCTAGGGTAATACATTCTGCATTCAGGCTTTTATGCTTCAGTTAGGATGATTCTATTGGACCCAATACACCCCTTTAGGTCAGCACCTACGCCCAATAGTCCTGGGTAAATGCGTTATAGATATAGTCTTGGAAAACTGCCTATTAGAGTTCAGATGGAGGATAGATAAGAATTTAAAATGAACCGTAATTGGAACCTGTGGATACCCAGAGCACCGTGATAGTTTTATACTATACCATGTATCTGTTTTACCTTACATGCATTTGTCTACATCGTTATTTGGTAGTTTTGTATTACTGAGTTTTCTCAAACTCACTTTGTTTCACCATTGCAGGTTAAAGAAATTTGATTATAAATTTATGATCGATATCAGTTTGGAGTTCCCTTGGCGTTGCGCGTGGAGTACGGTACCTATGTATTAGTGGGCATGTATGTCACGATTTATTTTATAATTAAGTCCGTATTTTGTTTTCTGGATTTTAGTTTGCATACACGAAATTTTAATATAGTTTTAATATAAATGTTGTTTTACACTTTTAAATGCATTTCTAAGGGTTTTCTTCTATTTTTTCTGTGGGTTGCTCTAGTGACCCGAATATGACCTCCTAGACGTATGTGTATTGCATAGGTAGGCTTAGGGGGTTACATTTAGTGGTATTAGAGCTTAGAGTTGCGTCTTTCTAGGTAGATTGGCCGATCATCTGTCTCAGGGTGTCTGGTAAACAAATGCCCCTAGATTGTTATCGTACTCCATTGTGTCAGGATTATGATGTTAGACCATTTCTGAAATAAGTGTATCTAAGCCTTTTTGTTCGTCATGGTCATATTTGTTCTGGTAAAGGATGCTTATGATATTTGTCTGTGTTTCAGATTCACGTGATGAATCTGAACTTGGATAATGATCTGAAATGATTAATGTCTAAAAATTCTGCTGAAGGTAAGTAATTTTTGTCCAAAACTTTGGTTATGTTCGATCAACTTGAAGAAGTTTTTCTTGAAAATATGGTATACTATACTGTTATATATATATATATCATCTCTGACTATAATCCGATGCTTACATCCTGATTTTGGAAGACCTTGTTAAAGGCCGTGAGTACTTGTCTAAACTACAGTTACATTTCATCGTCCACAAGCTGATGGTCAACCTAGCAGAGTAATTCAGATAATGGAGGAGGTACTCCAGGGTCACATGATTTACTTCTGTGGTAGTTGGAAATGTGTTTTATTCCTTACTGAGTTGGCTTATAATAACGGTTTATGATACCAGTGTTTAGATAGAACCATATGAAGTTCTGTATAGATATACATACCATATTTTGATCAGTTGTCTAAGACGTATGCTGGGATACTTTTGGGTCCAAGGTCAGTTTGAGTGACTGAGGATGCTGTTAATTGATCTGTGACCGTCTGTGAGTTCTAAGAAGAAACAGACATTATCGGATGGGTAAGTTTTAGTACATGAAGGGATTGAAGAGTGGTTCATGTATTTCTCTGACTCAGGTAAATTTCGAGGACGAAATTTCTTTTAAGGGGATGAGAGTTGTAACACCCTAGTTGTAAAAAAAATGAAAATAAATTTGGGGTGTTACAGCCAAGGGGGTTCGAACCCGTGACTTTGGCTGCATAAGCGGGATGAGTAACCGTTTGAGCTAATGCTCATTTTCGATATGAGTTTACAAAAACAAAATTTAAATTCATCCTAGTTGGTTATTGATAAAATGATAAAGCTGAGCCAATGGCCCTCCACCTGGCGTTTGAACCAAATACCCCCAAAATTCCAGATCTTTCTCCCTCGCCTAACCCGTTCATCTAACCCGTTCGGCCGCCATCCATTCCTCTACCACCGCCGCACCGTGACAACCACCACCACCGTCATTTTGTTCCCTGTCTCCTCCCGACCAAAACCTCTCAACCCACATGCTGCCTAACCTCGCCGTTTATCGACAATCGAAAGTTGAATACCTATTGAGATATAGGTAAGTAGGTAAGTCTTTCTGGATTTTGAGTTGTTTTTTAGTGTTTTCTGGCTAGTGGTTTTGGCAAGTGATAGATCCAGCCAAAATGTGCAATTTGGGCCTTTTTCGGTAGTTTTAGGGTAGCGTGTGAACCCCATACGATTTTTTGCCGCCCTGGACGGTAGCCCTTCCATCTACGCTTCGGCTAGGGTAATTCCTTATGACTACTGTATCAGGTTCCTACGCTTCGGCTAGGGTAATTCCTTATGACTAATGTATCAGGTTCCTACGCTTCGGCTAGGGTAATACATTATGTATTCAGGCTTTTATGCTTATGTTAGGACGATTCTACCGGACCCAATACACCCCTTTAGGTCAGCACCTATGCCCAATAGGCCTGGGTAAATGCCTTATAGATGCAGTCTTGGAAAACTGCATATTGGAGTTCAGATGGAGGATAAATAAGAATTTAAAATGAACCGTAATTCAAACCTGTGGATACCTGAAACACCGTAATAGTTTTATACTATACCATGTATCTGTTTTACCTTACATGCATTTGTCTACATCATTATTTGGTAGTTTTGTATTTTTGAGTTTTCCCAAACTCACTTTGTTTCACCATTGTAGGTTAAAGAAATTCGATTATAGATTTATGACCGATATCAGTTTGGAGTTCCCTTTGCATTGCGCATGGAGTAGGTACCTATGTATTAGTGGGCATGCATGTCACGATTTATTTTATGATTGAGTCCGTATTTTGTTTTATGGATTTTAGTTTGTATACACGAAATTTTAATATAGTTTTAACAGAAATGTTGTTTTACACTTTTAAATGTATTTCTAAGAGTTTTTTTCTATTTTTTTCTGTGGGTTGCTCCGGTGATCCGAATATGACCTCCTAGTCATAGGTGTATTGCATAGGTGGGCTTAGGGGGTTACATTATCCCCCTAGACAAACTGAAAATGGGAAAAGAAATGGAGGACCATTGGTGTAATTTGACCATTAAAAGTGTACGGATCCTCATTTGGGAGTCCGGGTCAAAACACGGGTTGAGGAGCCTAAACGACGTCATTTTGTTTAAATCGGTTTAAAAATTATCTAAAAAATAAATTAAAACAAAGGGATAAAAAACCTAACCTAGAAACCTATCTCACACTCTCTTCTTCTCTCAGATTCAAACCATAGCAGCGGCGGCGGCTCACTTTTCCGTTCGACGCCGTTCATCGCCAACAACGGACTCATGGCAATCACTCAACGGTGACCACAATCCCGAGGTAAGATTAAAACCCTCTTTCCCTTTTTTGTTTGATTATTTTGGTTTTAGAAACAAAAAGGTTTTGGATCTTAGATAAAAAAAGAACTGGGTTTTTTGAATCTTCAAAATGAAGAACTAAACGTGGTTTTTGTTTTGATTCGAAAGAAGAAAGCTAAAAAAATTGAAATTTCAAAAGCTTTGCTCTTTATTCAAAATGATTTCGAAAATATCCTATTTTTTACAACTTTCTCCTCTTCATTTTTTCGAACAAAAAAAACCCTTTTCTGATTACATTTGTTTCGATTTTTATAACCGTTTACAAACAAAATAAAAAAATAATTTATGTTGATTGTAGATCTAAGATTCAGACTTTGAGCGGAATTTTATGGGAAGATTTAGGTAGGGGTATGGTGATAGGATATGGGCATGGCAGAGGGTAGTTCGGTTTAGGTTTATATTTTATTTTTAGGGTTTGGTTTGATTTGTCGATTGAGGATTTAATTTAGGGTTTAGTGATTTAGGGTTTTAGTTGTTTTAGGGTTTTGTTTTGGGGTTACAGATAACGATAGCGGCGGCGGCGCAAGAAGCTGGCGGGGGCGGTAGGATGAGAAGAGGAGGCAATATAGTTTAGGGTTGGGGTTTCTAAAAACTTGGTTTTTTTGTCTCAGGTCGGGTCATTGGGTTTGGATTTGGGTCGGGTTATGGATCGGGTCTGGGTTTAATAGGTTTAGGGTTTGGTTTGTAAACGGGTCATTACAGCTGCCCCTATTTGCTCATTGTTGTGTAACAACAATAAAACAAAGACTAAAAATGACCCGTTTTGTCCGGTCTAGCTGAGCTTCTCCCCTCTTGGCGTATGTCTTGTTCTTTAGTGGATCTTATTTCTTTTCAACGCAGGTCTTTTTTCTTGATTGATCCAACTTGTCACTCTTGGGAAGCTAAATCTTTAAAATAGGGGGTTGTCTGTTGAGGAAGCAAAATGAGTTCAACTTGCTACATTAATGATGATGAGCTAATACCTAAAGAAAATTTGACCAAGCTGCAACACTGACGAAGAGGCAGGGTCTACAAAATTCGATCCAGCTGCAACGCTGAAGAAGAGGCAGAACCGATGGATGAAAGCTCCAACGTCCAATTCAGCTACAACTCTGACGAAGAGGCAAGATCAGAAAATTGAAAACTTTTTGTTCTTTTTTTCTTTTTTTTGCTCTTTTTTTCTTCTTTTTTCTTCTTTTTCATTTTTTTAGATACAACGTTGATAAAACTTGAAAGTTGGTAAATTTTAACCAAGCTACAACACCGACGAAGAGGCAAGGTCTAAAGTTAGTAATGTTGATCCAGCTACGACACTGACGAGGAGGCAAGATCAAGAATTAGTGAATTTGGTCTAGCTACAACACCGAAGAAGAGGCAAGACCGAAAGTTAATAAATTTGGTTCAGCTACAACATCGACGAAGAGGCAGAACCGAAAGTTAGATTTTACCAAGCTACAACACCGACGAAGAGGCAAGGTCTGAAGATTTGATCCAGTTACAACTCTGATGAAGAGGCAGGATCGGTGGATGAAAGTTCTGATGTTTGATCCAGCTACAACTCTGACGAAGATGCAGGATCGAAGGATTCAAAGCTCGTTTTGATTTTTTTTCTTTTCTCTTTCTCTTTTCTTTCTCTTTTTTCTTCTTTCTTTTTTTCTCTTTTTATTCTTTCTTTCTTTTTTTTAGATACAACATTGATAAAACTTGAAAGTTAGTAAATTTTGACCAAACTACAACACCGATGAAGAGGCATGGTCTAAAGTTAGTAATGTTGATCCAACTACGACACCGACGAAGAGGCAAGATCAAGAGTTGGTGAGTTTGGTCTAGCTACAACACTGACGAAGAGGCAAGACCGAAAGTTAGTAAATTAGGTTCAGCTACAAAACTGACGAAGAGGCAGAACTAAAGTTAGATTTGACTAGGCTACAACATCGACGAAGAGGCAAGGTTTGAGGATTTGATCTAGCTACAACTCTAACGAAGATGCAGGATCGGAGGGTTGGTTTCTTTGTGATCAAGCTACGACTCTGACGAAGAGGCATGATCAGAATTTGGCAAATTTGGTTCAGCTACAACATCGACGAAAAGGCAGAACCGAAAGTCAATCAAGTTGGATCTATCCACAATATCAACGGAGGGATAAAATCCTATTTCAGCACTTGGACTCTACTAGACCATCAACGGAGAAGTATAATCGGATGACAGCAATATGAATCCTACTACGCCATCAACGGAGGACCAAGATTGGATTTCAGCAACTTGGAATTAGCCTTACCATCAACGGAAGGGCTAGATAAAATAACAACAACTTGGATCTTACTACACCATCAAAGGAGGAGCAAGATCGGCAAACAACTTGATTTTCATTTTAAACTTTTTTATTTTTTTGAATTTTCTCCTGTTTCTTTTTTTTTCTTTTTTTTTGTTAATTTTTTTATTTTTGACATTTTTTTATTTTTTTCTGATCGATTTTTTTTATTTTGTTTTGATTTTTTATTTTTGCTACAACTATAATAAAAGAGTAAATTTCGAGTAAAATTTTGGTCTAGCTGCAACACTATCGAAAAGGCAAGACCTGGAGAGGATTTGATCTGCTACACCACCAACGGAGAGACTAGATCAACAAAATATGAGATCCACTACACCACCGACGGAGAGATAGGATCCAGATGGAAAATTTGATTTGCAACACCACTGATGAAGGCAAGATCTACATTAAGTTGGCGTACCACCACTGACGGAGGCATGATTTGCGAGATGTTGATTTGTTGTGCCACTGACAGCGAGGCAATGTCTGAAAAATTTACTCTGTTTTTCCATCAACAGAGGGTAAGATCTGGGACAAGTGGTTCCTGTTGCAAGAGTGAGAATCTAGAAATTATTGGTGTCTACCACACCATCATCAGGGGAATGAGATCCTGAAAAGGAAAAAAAACATTTGTTAGCAAATATTCAAAAATTTGTCACTGGTACATTTTATTTAGATGTTTCTGCTTTTTTGTGTGTTTGGCCATCATGATTGCCCCCTATGTTAAGGATGTCCAGTCTCTTCTTCAAACCTGTTTGTAAGCAAAAATGCATGTATGGATTTTATACCTAAATGCATGTTTCTATCCTAAACGCATGGTGACTTCGGTGTATGCAATTAATCTAAATATATGACGTATGCTAAAATGCAAGATAAGGCAGCTAAATGCATGAATGTGACATGATTTTTCTAGCTCTCAAAGGGATACCCCTGACTCCTCACTGGTCCTGTCAGGATCTTGGTTTTTTTGCACGTGGTGGTGCCCTAACCTCTTCTTGGGTTCGATCATCCATCTGGGTGCATGCCCTAACATTTTATTCGTTCTATGCCATCGTCTAAAACTGCTATTGAATTTGACACTTTGAGTGCGGATTCTATTGCCCCCTAAGTTGGGTTCATAAATTGTGCATTGGTTAATGGCAGCTCATTATTATTTTTTTGGATTGGGTGCGGTTTTGCAGACTGTGGTCAAGGATGCAAGAGTTTGACTCGGCAACGAAGACTGGACCTTGGCAAAGAATGCCCTCAGACTGGGGCCTTGTTAGAGGCACAATGTTTATAAAAGATGTGGAGGGTGCTTTTGGACATGCCCCAAGATCAGGCTCTTGTAGAGGTTCTGTAAGGTACTAGGTCGACCAACTTGTTGCATCGAAGGGGTAACCCATGGACTAACTTTAAAATTTTTAAAATGTATGCATGTATATGCGAGGTGCATGTCTTAGATGCGAAAATACTGATTAAAAAATGGTTTTCATGGCTCAACTTTCGAACTCACTAGATTCATTTGCAACTTTGAATATTGCCTTGATATCTAGAGTACTAGATTTTCTCCCGATGATAGTTTTTAAATTGAGAACCAGTCGTGAATCAGCATCTCATGCTGGTAGAATGCAAAATTAAAGTGTTATGTCATATAGTTAATGCAAAGTGAGTGAACTTAATGTGGTGCAATCAGAAAAAGGGTTAGATAGGATTAAAATAAGCAAATGAATAAATTAAATGTAAAAATAAAACAGATAAAAAGCTGTACATAAAAATGCATTAAAGCCTAAAAGGTAACCGCTAAATGGACAGAGTTTTGCATGGCTCTGAAAAGGTTGGCTCCTACGGCTCACTATATGCGGGTTTTGGTTCTAGGGAAGGGTACCCGAATTATCCTCGTTGTCCCTTACTAAAGGTAGCAAGGCCCTGATCCTCACCCATTGTAGGTTTCAAACGGACCAAGTTCAATTCAGGGGATACATCCTTTATACCTATACGGAGGTAACCCACACGAAAGCATAAGAAATATATCCCGAAAGTGATTTACCAACCTATACGGTGGTAACCCACACGAAGGTGGTATCGAACTTCCACCTAAAAATGACGGAGCTCGGGTAGAAAGCTCATGGAATGCAGTAAAAATAAATCAGTTATATTTACAAAAATAAAATAAAATCCATGTCTTATTAAAAAACAGAATCATATTTCCAATTAAAATCAAATTCGTCAATTTCCAACGGCCAAGACTAAAAATAATCGACTCATGGCTTGACTCTCTTTTTCAAAAAATGTCCCAGCGAAGTCGCCAGCTGTAAGCATCCAAATCTGTCTAGCGCTCCTTTTGTTCGTTCAGGTTTTAAAATTTATTTTAACTTTTTGAAAAAACCCCGTCCGGTTTTGTAACACCCTCAACCTGAATGCTGCAATTAGGCCACAAGCCCGAACCACTCCTATAAAATTTTCGCATTTAAAAGCCAGTAAAAGAAATTCAACCTTATAAATCTAAACGCGACATATCAAGCATTTAAATCCATACTTACTTAAAACATTCAAAATAGTTAAGGGAGCTCCAAATACAGTAATAAAACATTTGACCCATACAAGTTAAATCAAATAGAGTTACAATTACATAGGGTCTTATGAATACATAGCCTACTACATCTAAGTACTTGTACTCTACCAAAGGGCCAATGCTGGATCCTTGCTTCGATGGTGCTCCGCTACGCTCGAACTACCTATTAACCTGTGAACGGAAACAACAATTTCAAACGCTGAGCTAACAAAGCTCAGTGGATACAAAACCCTCGACCATGCTTCAGGTGAATCATAATTAAGATCATGCTATGAAATATGATGTCAAGATAGGATAAAGCAATGGTGCTACCATAACCGCCTAAACACGTGCTATAGAACAATCAACACCTTAACAATATCAACATATAAATAAACAATCCAAGAGTAAGGCCCAATGTCACCCGACACTGGGAAACCCACCCATGCTCGTAATCTCACATCGAGCTGCTCGAAATCTCGCATCGAGCGGTATACTCAGAATCTCACATCGAGTCTTCGCTTAAAATCTCGCATCGAGCGGGGCTCATAATCTCACATCGAGCAAATATTATCACCCGAAATCTCACATCGGATGGCCTTCATTCATCACCCAAAATCTCAAATCGGATGGCCTTCATGTGTTGCAAAACTCACTCACTGGGTATCCGGATCCTATCAAACAAGGACTCATAACCAAACAAGTGCCCTTACCTGGCACAACCACAATTGATCTGCCAAGGATCCCTAAAACTCGCTCACAAAGAAATTTACTTTCATTTCAATACTCAATTAAGCATTTAATCCATATAGCAAGAAGGAACACACATATTCTTGATTTTACCAGTCATTTTATATCATAAGGGACCCATTAGAACCTTAGTCGCAAATTATAGAACCCCGAACTCAAAACGTAAAAACTTGGGCAGATTGCCCAGCGAGTATCGATACTCATAAGTGAGTATCGATACTACTCTCTAAGTATCGATACTCCTCAATAAGTATCGATGCCCCAATTAAATTTGAAAGAATTGGCCCTTGCACCATACCGATACGCTCTGTTCCGTACTGGTACTCTATATCGGTACTGGATTATCTTGTATCGATCCCTACCCGTACCGATACGCCTACTATAGCGTACCAGTACGTAAAGCCTTTCCAGGCAATGCAATAGTGGGTACCGATACGCCCCTAGCGTACCGATACTCCAAAGTGTTATTGGAATTCTGGTCTAATGAGGGGTACCGATACGCAACCACTTCGTACCGGTACTCGAGGCCCGATTTTGAAACTTGGAGCTCGAAAAGTTAGCAAACCCTCTCTTAATCTCCATGCTTAAGACCCAAAACTTTCCTACCAATTATGAAGAGTTATTAGGTGAGTTTCTAACCATTTTTACTTAAACATCAACAATTACAAGTTTTGCCATGGATGACCAACCAAGCTCTAACTTATCCAAACACCACAATTCAAGCAAGCTTAGCAAAATGATGATGCACATGAACACACAGAAGTTAGAAGTGTACTAACCTCGACTCACTAACTGAGAAAAGCCCACAACCTTCCACTTCAAGCTTTTTTCTTCCCTTGAGCCTTTGAACAATCTCTAACCTCTTTAACTACAAGGAAGTGTTATAAACGAGTTACAACATGGTTTGGAGATTAAGAGAAGCTTAAAAGACAATTTTACCATAAGAAGGGGATTAAAAACACCATTCTCGTCCTCACACTAAAACCCCCACAAAACCTCTCTTCTCACCATTGCTAGCAAAACTTACCTTGGATTGTAGATCCTTGGATGCCTAACAACTTTCCCTTCTACACAAATTCAGGATTCCAACACAAAACTAACAAAGGTGAAGCTTTTTCTTTCAACTCTAATGGAGAGAAGATGAAGAGGGTGGGAGAGCTTTTGGGGGATAAGGTGACTTTATCACCTTACAAAAATCTGCAGCTCTTAACTCTTCCCACTCTCATCTTTTCTTCATTTGTGAGATCACCATAATGCCCCTCTCCAAAGCCCCATAACTTAAGCCCAAAACCAAGCCTGCCAAGGTTTAATAGTCCCAACAACATAGCCCAAATACGAGGCCCATACCTCGGTTTAGCCCGAAGCTCAGGTTCTAAAACCTGGGTCGTTGCAACTCTTCCCTTTTTAAAGAAAATTTTGTCCTTGAAATTTACCTGGTGGAAACAGATGTGGGTAGAGTTCTCTCATTTCAGCCTCGACCTCCCATGTAGCCTCTTTAATCTCATGGTTCCTCCACAACATCTTCACTAGGGGTATACACTTGTTACGAAGCTCTTTAACTCTTCTATCAAGCACTCTCACTGGCTCCTCCTCATATTTCAAGTCCGTGTCGACCTCTACCTTCTCGAGCAATAGAATATGCGAATGATCATAACGATAGTGTCTCAGCAGAGATACATGGAAAACATCGTGGATACGTGATAACTCTGGAGGCAAGGATAACCGATATGCTATAGGCTCGATCCTCTCAATCACTTCATATGGTCTAATATATCGCGGACTCAACTTGCCCTTTCGTCCAAAACAAAATATCCCTTTCCAAGGAGATACATTTAAGAACACTTTTCACCAATCTCGCACTCGATATGCTTGCGCTTCCTATCCACGTAGGCCTTCTGTCGATCAAAGGCCGCTTGCAATCTTTCTCTGATGATGCGAACCTTCTCTTCGATTTGTCTAACCAAATCAGACCCCACAATCATCATCTCATTGAGCTCGGTCCAACACAAGGGTGTTCTACATCTACCCCCGTACAAGGCTTCAAAAGGGGTCATCTTGATGCTTGATTGATAACTATTATTGTATGCGAACTTAACCAACGGTAGCTGTTCCTCCCAACTTTGTTCAAAATCTATGACACAACACCAAAGTATGTCCTTAAGAATTTGGATAACCCGCTCAGACTGACCATCGGTCTGAGGATGGAAAGCTGTACTAAAATGCAGCTCGGTGTCTAAGGCACTATGAATCTTCTTCCATAACCTTGCTGTGAACTGCAGATCCCTATCCGATATGATCGAAGATGGCACTCCATATAACCTCACTATCTCCTTGATGTACAACTGAGCCAACCGCTCTAATGTGAAATCCATGCGCACAGGCAAGAAATGAGCAGACTTGGTTAAATGATCCACTATTACCTAGATCGCATCATGTTTTCTTTGAGTCATCGGCAAACCCGTAACAAAATCCATGGTGACATGATCCCACTTCCATTTTGGAATCTGAATCGGCTGTAGTAACCCTGATGAAACTTGATGTTCCGCCTTCACTTGTTGGCAAGCTAAGCATCTCGTCACAAACTCAGAAACATCCTTCTTCATGCACGACCACTAATAATACGATCGAAGATCCTGGTACATCTTGTTGCTCCCTAGATGCACTGTGAAAGGACTACGGTGTGCCTCTCGTAAGATATGGTCCCTCAAATCTTCTAAAGCTGGAACACACAACATGCCCTTGAAGTACAAGTAACCACCGTCTCGTATTTTGAAATTTGAGGTATCGCCTCTCTGAATTGCCTCAATTTGAGCCACTAAATCTTCGTCCAGAACCTGAGTCCTCCTTATCTCTTGCACTAACGTTGGTTCAACCCTGAGCTCGGCTAAAAGCCTACCGTCCTTGGTCATCCCCAAACGGGCAAACATGGCTCTCAAGTCAGACATCGACTTACGACTCAAAGCATCCGCTACAACATTTGCCTTGCCGGAATTGTACTCAATAACGAAATTATAATCCTTTAGCAGCTCAATCCAACGACGATGCCTCAAATTCAACTCTTTTTGGGTGAGTAGATACTTTAAACTCTTATAATCCGTATAGATGTAACACTTCTCCCCGTAGAGACAGTATCTCCAAATTTTCAAAGCAAATATCACCGCGGCCAGCTCTAAATCATGGGTAGGGTAGTTCTGTTCATGAGGTTTAAGTTGCCTTGAGGCGTAGGCAACCACCTTACCCTCTTGCATAAGAACACAACCAAGTCCATTCAAAGACGCATCGCTAAACACCACATAATCTTTTCCCAGCTCGGGCTGTGTCAAAACTGGAGCCTCGGTAAGGTAAGCATTCAACTGCTCAAAACACTATTGTCTCTTCTCATTCCAAACAAACAACACTCCCTTCTAAAGCAACTTGGTCAATGGGGAAGCTAAGATTGAAAAACCCTTGATAAATCGTCGATAATATCCCGCTAGTCTAAGAAAACTACGAACTTCTGAGACATTCCTCGGTGGTTTCCACTCTACTATTGCTGATGTGGCCCAAAAAGGCCACCTCAAAAAGCCAAAACTCACATTTACTGAACTTTGCATAGAGATGCCTGTCTCTCAACGTCTGAAGAACTACTCGCAAGTGGTAGTCGTGCTCCTCAACCGAACGTGAATAACCAGAATGTCATCGATGAACACCACCACAAACTGATCCAAATAAGGCTGGAAGATTTTGTTAATCAAATCCATAAATGTTGTTGGGGCATTAGTGAGCCCAAAAGGCATTACCAAGAACTCATAGTATCCGTACCACATCCTGAAAACGGTCTTCTGGACATCTTCTTCCACCACTTTCAACTGATAATACCATGATCTTAAATATATATTCGAGAAAACCCGGGCACCCCTCAACTGGTCAAACAAATCATCAATTCTAGGAAGAAGATAGCGATTCTTCACCGTTACCTTATTTAGCTGCCGATAGTCAATGCACATTCTCATGGACCCATCATTATTCTTAACAAACAAGACTGGAGCACCCCAATGAGAGACACTTGGTCGGATAAAACCTTTCTCTAGCAATTTTTGAATTTGCTTCTTCAACTCCCTCATTTCTGTTAGTGCCATCCGATAAGGTGGAATGGACACCGATGCCGTGCCGAAAATTACCTCAATTCGAAAATCAAGCTCATGATTGGGTGGTAATCTGGGTAACTCTTCCAGAAAGACATCCATAAACTCACAAACTGTTCTGAAGCTCTCAATAGACGGGCTCTCAGCTCTTACATCCACCACATGAGCCAAAAATGCCTCACAACCTTGTTGTATTAACCTCTAAGCTACCAGAGCCGATACAACGTTAGGGATGCAGGGGTGTCTCTCCCCTCTAACTAATAGCTTAGATCTATCAGCCATACGGAGCTTCAAACTCTTCGTCCTACAACCCAAACTAGCGTCGTGCTCAACAAGCCAATTTATACCTAAGATTGTGTCAAACTCTTGGAATGGCAAAACTATAAGATCTGTTGGGAAGATTGAACCTTGAACTTCGATAGGACACATCTGGTACACCTTGTCTACTAACACATCTAACCCTAATGGACTAGACACACGAACTTCAATCTCTAGGTCTTCAGCCGGTATGCCCCAACGCTGGGATATCCCACTGTGGATGTAGGAGTGGGTAGACCCCGAATCCACTAATGCAATAATGGTAACAGAAAATAAGGAAAAAAGGTACCTGCAATCACACCTGTAGGCTCGCAATCCTCCTGAGCTCTCACTGCATACTGCCTCGCCAGTGCCCTAGCCATGGACTGAAACGTGCCTCCGCTCTAGTGGCTTGTCGCCTAACTTGCCCCTCATCTAGAGAACCTTTGGCCCCTCTGAGCCGGGTAAGAAACCCTCGGTGTCTGAACCAAAATAGTTGTGGTAACTGCGAGGTAATCCTTCACAAGGTGATCTTGGGACCCACACTCAAAGCAAGCTCGATTTGTACCCCAACAATCTCCTCGGTGCATACGCTCACACTGATTACAAAACGGTGCGCCCGTACTCCCCTGAAATGTTGAGTAGAAACTCCTAAAATGTTGAGTAAATTAGTAGGAATTCACCTTTATTTATAGGATAGAGTAGAAGTCTAAAAGTGTTCAATATATTACGTGGGATTGTTGAAAATTTTCAATTCAAAACTTTGGAAGGAAGATGTAATTTTGATTCCCTCTAGTATATTTTTTCTTATTTGAAAAATACTATAAAAACAGAGAAAAATAAAAAGAGTCATGATTTGAGAAATAATAATCTAAAAAAAACTAAGTTCGTCCACATACATATCAATCCTCTCTTATCAATGTTTTATTAATTTTTCGACGTGTGGTGGGGTATGTTGTGATAGTGAGACGAAGGTGGTGCTTTGTTTTTTTTCTTTCTCTAAAGCCATTGGCCCATGTAGTGTACTGGATGTTGAGCTATGAGGGATTTATGAAGGCTTGGCGACAATGTGGCATCGTGTTGTGGTCGAGACAGAGCAAGGAAGCATTCGATCTAATGGAAATCCACAAGAAATTCGACCATCTCTGTTGCCCAGTATTGTAGCCTTGGTTGATCGTAAAGTTCAGATATATTAATCGGATTGCCAATACGGTAGCAGACAGATTAGCAAAGGTAGCTTCTCTTCAACAAATAAATTGATTAGCTACTAGTTTCTTCTCCTTCCGTATTACAAAAACATGTTTTATTATTTTTTGAAGCTTTTACCTGTATGCGAAATTAATATCTAAAATATAAATATAAATTCATATATTTGTAATTTATGTTTATGACCATCTAAGTTGTATATATAAAATTTACATTTTAAGAATATCAATTTAGTCTAATATATATATATACTAGTGTGAAATTTTAACAATTTTAAGAGATCAACACAAATTTTTGAATATTTGAGGAGACTAAATAATTTTTTTTTAAAAATATCAAAACCTCTAACGATAAATTTCTCAGTTTTCTTTTGCAGGGAGAGGGGCATGACCCCCTCTAATACCCATTGTGTTCCGCCGTTGCACGTCCTCCATGTTCAATACAAAAATAAGAGCGCACGATTTATTCCGATTAAGGAGCTTCAAAGTAGAGGTGGCAAATGAGTTATTCGGTTCGGTTTATTTCGGGTCTGACTACATTCGGTTTAAATTCGGTTCGGTTTTAGTTCGGGTCTATGGTGATTTCGGTTCGGGTATCGGGTCAAGACTTTGGTTCGGTTGATTTTCGGTTCGGTTGATTTCAGGTTGGTTGATTTCGAGTCGGGTCAATATTGGGTTAATAGGAGATTGATGTTTTAATCGGGTTTTCAGGTCATGTTAGGTTTTTCCACCCTATATATGACTTTATATAGCCTGTATATTTGGCATTTTGGTGTGTTATGCGACAAATTCAAATCTCATATTTATTTATTTATTTATTTTAATATATTTTTTATTTCGGGTTGCCTTCGGTTTGGGTTGCTTTCGGTTCGGGTGAAATCAGTTCGGTTGAAAATCGGTTCGGGTCCATTTTCGGTTCAACTAAAATTCGGTTCAATTTCGGTTCGATTTATTTCGGGTTTCGGATCAAATTTGGGTCATCGTGTTCAGGTCGATTTCGGGTCTCGGTTCGAGTAAATCGGTTCAGTTTTCAGGTCTCGGGTCAAGTTTGCCAGGTTTACTTCAAAGTGTATTTGTTATTGAATTTTTCACATTATAGTGAAATAAACTTAGCCTTGTGGAGGAATGGCATTCAAGACCGTCAATTCTAAGATTTAGGGGTACTATTTAAAGTTTAGAGTTTGTGTTTTAGGGTTTAGACTTAAAACAAGCAATTTGTGTAAAATACGTTTCACAAAACTCATGTATCAAAAAAATAACGAATGTATTAAACTTTTAAACATAGATAGTATGGTTGCAAATGAGAGGAGATAGATCGCGAGTTATTCGAGCCTAATTCGGTCAAAATTCGACTCGAGCTCAAACTCGGCTCGAATTCTTAACGAGCCGAGCTGAGCTACTCGATACCCGACTCGAAAAGCTCGCGAGATAGTCGAAAATATAATATACTAATTATCATCATCATCATTAAAATTAAAGTGAACTAAAATGTATTTTGTTGGATATTATTATTATTGTTGTTGTTGTTGTGGTTGTTGAATAAATCCACTTGACAATTATCATCATCATCACCATCATCATCATTATTATGAATAGGACTGGCTGTAAATGAGATGAGACAAATCGCGAGCTACTCGAGTTCAACTCGGTTAATACTCGACTCAATTGAGCTCAAATTCGGCTCGAATTCTTAACAAGTCGAGTCGAGCTCAACACTAATAAACTCGACTCGAGCTCAAACTCGACACGAGTTCTTAACGAGCCGAGTCGATCTCAGCATTATTCGGGCTCGACTCGACTCGTTTACACCCCTAATTTACAGTGAACTTTGTGATGAACATGAATTCAATCTCAGCTTAGTTTGTGGCAAATAAATAACTACTAATATTAAATAAAAATAACATTATATTCTTAAAAAATCAAAGATGGCATCGAGTTTAGATGAGTTTAGGCTAATCATCTACAAATATAAACAAATTTAGATAAAATTTGAAGATCATAATTTGAATTCGATCTAAACAAATATATATATATATATATGGTTAGGATCCACTTAGACATTGCAAAATTTTTAAGTTTTATACTTTTTTGGATCGCTAGATGTAGAAAATGGATTACTGAGATTAACTCTTTACATTTTTTTCAAGTAATAATCTTCACATATTTTACTGTTAATCTCAGCCATCCGTTTCACCCATCCAACGATCCAAAAAACGTGTAAAACTTAAAAGTTTTTATGCTGCGTAACTGAATCCTATCCCTCCATCTATATATATACATACATATATATAAAGGGTAATTATACTATACACTAGCGATGGAAACAAAAAGTTTCCTCAAGCGCCTTAGTTTTAAAATTTAGGAATCCAATTTATGGTATAGGGTTTAGGGGTTTATGTTTAGGGATTTAGAATTTAGAATTTGTGGTTAAACCCTAAATCCTTAACCATATTACCCTAAACCTAAAGCATAATCTTTAAACTCTAAATTCAAACCCTAAGCACTAAATTCTAACAACAAACCATAAATTCTAAATCCCTAAACCTAAATCCCTAAACCATATACGCTAAACTAGATCCCTAAACCCTAAAACTAAGGCACTTGTGGAAATTTTTGTTTCCACCGTAGTGCATATATATATATATATGGGTTAGGATCCACTTAACTATGTAAAACTCAATTACTTTTACATTCTTGTTGGACCGTCGGATAAGAGTAATAAATGGCTAAGATTATTTCCTTATTTTTTTAAGAGATAATCTTCAAATTTCCTACTGTTAATCTCAATCATCCATCTGCCGTCATCTAATGGTCCAAAAATTGTGTAAAACTTTCAAGATTTACATAATGTAAGAGGATCATATCTTTTTCTCTCTCATATATATATATATATATATATATATGATACACTGGCGGTGGAAACTTTAGTTTCCATAAGCGCTTTAGTTCTAGGGTTTAGGGTCTCAGTTTAGGTTGTAGGGTTTAAGGGTTTATGTTTAGCAGTTTAGAAATTAGTGATTGTGTAAATAATTTAGGGTTTATGGTTAGAATTTAGGGTCTATAGGTTAAAACCTAAATCCTCAACGTATTACCCTAAATTCTAACCATTACCCCTAAATTCTAAGCCCCTACACTTAAACCCCTAAACCCTACACCCTAAACTAAAACCCTAAACCTTAGAACTAAGGCACTTGTGGAAATTAAAAGTTTTCACCACCAATGTATTGGATATAAATCACACACACATATATATAGGGCTAGGATCCACTTACATTGTGTAAAACTCAATTGCTTTTATACTTTTTTGGACCGTTAGATGATGATAATAAATGGCTAAGATTATTTCCTTATTTTTTTTCAAGTGATAATCTTCACATTTTCTACTATTAATCTCATTCATCCATTTACCTTCATCCAACGGTCCAAAAAAAGTGTAAAACTTTCAAGTTTTACATAGTGTAAGAGGATACTATCCCATATATATGATGATTCTACAATAAACGCCATGTACTGCTATGTACCACTAATCATGTGTACCGCGATGTACCATTAACTATTTTAATTATTTTTGAAATTATAGGGACCGAAAGTGTTATTATCCCTTTTTAGAATAAAATCTAAAAAACAATTTTATATTACTTTTTAGATTTTTTCTTTTTGGGTAAAGTACCCAAATGGTAACTAAACTTTGGTAAATTATTCAATTTGGTAACCAAACTTTCAATTGCTTCAATGTTACCATTAAACTTTTAGTTTTGTTCCAAATTGGTCAGTGACCCGTTAACGGACGTTAAAAGGGTGACGTGGTAGTTAAAATATTTTGTATAATAACATATTTAGTCCTACATATTTGCACATTCAAACAATTTTGTCCTAAAAATAAATTTAACCCTCACTATTTACAAATTATTTCAATTTGACACTATTTTAATTAAAAATAATCTAACCCAAAACTTAAAACTCAACCCTAAACCCTTAAACACTAAAGCATTCCTATGATAAAAAAGACTAACTACGTTCAAGGCCAACATTAAAGTTTCATTTTTTTTTCAAGTTCATAAAAAAGTTATGACCAACCGAAAAAACAGACAGAAAGCAAGTTTTAATACTAATGACATTACTTTGCATGTAAAAATAGACTGATTAAATAATTTTAAATAAATGTCCATATACTTTTTCTTCTTACCAGAATAAAACAAGCAAAGCAAAGCTCCCCGTTGTTACTGTAAATCTAGCATTGATCCCTCAAAGAACAATGTCATTAGTATTAAAACTTGATTTCTGTCTGTGTTTTCAGTTCGTCATAACTTTTTTATGAACTTGAAAAAAATGAAACTTTAATGTTGGCCTTGAACGTAGTTCGCCTTCTTTTATCATGGGAATGCTTTAGTGTTTAAGGGTTTAGGGGTTTGAGTTTTGGGTTTAGGGCTAAATTATTTTTAATTAAAATAGTGACAAATTGATAATTTGTAAATAATGAGGGTTAAAATTTTTTTTTTTCGAATTAGGACAAAATTGTTTGAATGTGCAAACATGGAAGACTAAATGTGTTATTATTCAAAATATTTTAACTACCACATCACCCTTTTAATGGCTGTAAACGGGGCAGTGACCAATTTGGAACAAAACTAAAAGTTTAATAGTAACATTGAAGCAATTGAAAGTTTGGTTACCAAATTGAATAATTTACCAAAGTTCAGTTATCATTTGTGTACTTTACCCAAAAAGAAAAAAAATCTAAAAAATAATATAAAAATTGTTTTTTAAGATTTTATTCTAAAAAGGGATAATAACACTTTCGGTCCCTATAATTTCAAAAGTAATTAAAATAGTTAATGTACATTGCGGTACAGATGATTAGTGGTACATTGCGGTACACATGATTAGTGGTACATTGCAGTACACATGATTAGTGGTACATAGCTGTACATAGTGTTTATTGTAGAATCATCCTATATATATTGGACCATTAGATGAAGGTAAATGGATTGTTGAGATTAACAATAAAAATGTGAAAATTATCACAAGAAAAAATAGATAAGGAAATAATTTTAGCCATTTGTTACCCTCATCCAACGGTTCAAAAAATGTAAAAGTAGTTAAATTTTACACTGTGTAAGGTATTGGTGCCATACATGAGCTCTGATCCAATCCTGTTAGTGAATACATCTATTTAAAATGGATAAATCTTAAAATTACATATGAATTTTTGTTAAATGTACAGTACATAAACCTTGATTTTGTGCAATTTTATACATAAAATTTTAATTTATTCAATTTTCAAAAGATACTATCACAATTCTCTATTTATTTTTTAAAATATATATAATTAAATTAAAATAAAAGTTATTTGTGTACAGTTGTACAAAAATTTCTGTTGCATAATTACACCAAATCAAAGTTCATATATCATATTACATATTTAATTAATGTTCATGTATAAATTTGATATGTATCGTAAACTAAAACAAATAATATAAATACGGATAATGGATAAACAAGACATATAGATACTGAGATTCAGTCCTTTTCAATGGTATATCGATTTTAGTCCTTCTAAATTTTAAATTTTTAACTTTTGATAAAATTATATTATACTCAAATGATAAAATTTTAATTTAATTATTATTAAAGAATATAAGATTATAAGTTAAAATAATCGCATCCACGTAAATTTATCCTTAAAATTTATAATTTACTTTTTGCTCGAAAAAAATCATAAATTCATCTCAAGAGTGAAAGATTGCAAACACGTAAAATTCAATGAAATGTTGAAAGAGATAGACCGATGATGATAATCTGATGTTTACAAACGTAACACTTTGCGTGTACCTTAAAATTAAAAATTCTTAGCTTTGTTAGCAAGTTGTTTTCGAAAAAATATAGTTGATGGATCGAAATTATGGGTAAGATTCTTACGGTGTAAAATTTTTAAAAAAAATTATATCGATTTTAAATTATTGGATGAGTATAAATTTATGAGTGAGATTATTCTTTTTTTTTATCCTTAAAAATTCATTTTCAACTTTTAATCTGACACATCAATTTACAATCATTCAACAATTCAAAATCAGTGTAAATTAAAAATAATTAAATTGTATAACTAGATCATATATATTATAAAAATAACACTTCGCATTTTGCTTATTTTTGAAAATTTTATTAATTTGTTAGCAAATTGTTATCGAAAACAACACTAAGCCTAGCTTAAATCATTCTTATAGCTATATTTAGAAAATGGTCACTTACGTTTAGTCAATATACATTTTTGGTCACTGATTTTAAAAATTAAACGTTTTGTGATTACTTACGTTTTCGTTGTGTAAACTTTTGATCACTCGAACGTTAGTTTTTGTTACCCTAATAACGTAAACGTTAGGTACTTAAAGTTATAAAAATAATAATTTAAATACATATTTTGATTAAAAAACAATTTAAATGCTAAAGGCAAACCAAAAGTACATTCTGGACTAATTTTTGATTTAAAGCTTAAAAAAGTTACTCAAAGTTCTCTTAGTGCAATTATTACTAACTTGAGTAATAAATATTTTCCATTTACACTTTTCTTCATTGGGTAAAGTAACCGAAACACGCAAGCTACCAGAAATAGTAAATTTGGAATCCCGGGTATTTTATTTTTGGGTAAACTATTATAATAGTCATTTATTTTTAGTCACTATATACTTTTGGATACATATTTTAAAAATTGAACATTTTGGTCACTTATATTTTCGTTGTGTAAACTTCTAGTCACTCAAACGTTAGTTTCCTTTACCCTGATAGCATGCACGTTAATAAAAAGGTTTATTTCTAATTTCACCCCTAAATTTTTAAAAGTTCTTTTTTTATCCAAAGAACAACATTAAACATCAAACCCTTAAAATGCAATCCATTTTATCTTAGATTTAAACGTCATCTTAGTTTATCGATCAAAATAGTTAGTTCTTGGATGTTGAATTTAACACTCAATTCACCCTACACTCAAAAAATGCAAATATCAAAAATTCAAAAACAAAATCACATTAAAAACAAATTAAAGTAAAATATATAAAATAAAGAAACTCTATGTGTTACCTGGTAAAGTAATCTAAGCTCCCAGTGAAGAGAACGTAGTTTAAGAAATTCAATTAGGAACATAAAGAAACCATATGTGAATCAGAGATTTAAACCTCATTTTCATTTTCCCTTGATTTGTTTTGCTGGCAAATGGGGAAATGGGAAACAGGTAAAGTTCAAATCAAAAGGAGAAGCAAAGAATAATACAAAGGTTTAAAAACCCAAATTAAGATTTTGGATAGATTTATCACTTTGCATAACAAATTTTTCTGGTAAATGACCAAAAGAACAACGCCCCTCATATTGGTACTTGGTATATATGGGAGCTTAAATATGGAAAAAAAGTTCGTTTAAAGTGGTCGTACGAAGGTGGGGAAGCTGGGTGTAGGTTCGCCGGAGGTTAGGTTGGACGGACGGTGGGTGGCAAGAGGTTCGTGGCTGGAAAAGGGGTTAGGTTTTTTTCTTTGGGGGGTGAAAAAAATAAACTTTTAAAAATTTAGAGGTGAAACTAGAAATAAACCTTTTTTTATTAACGTGCATTTCATCAAGATAACGAAAACTAACGTTCGAGTGACTATAAGTTTACACAACGAAAACTGAGTGACCAAAATGTTTAATTTTTAAAATCAGTAGCTAAAAGTGTATACTGACTAATCGTAAGTGGCCATTACAGTAGTTTACCCATTTAGAAAATAATATACAACATTGGATTCAAACTTGGTATTATTTTCAATTTACAAATCCTTTAATAATAAGTTATTATTATTTTTGAACCCAAAAAATTAATCTTAGTGAAAGAAATAAATGTTGTTATCTTTAGAAGACTCAAGTTCAAACAATTTTATCTTCAAGGTGTACATGAGTTTATAAAGAGTTAAAAAAATATATCATGAGATCGAATTAAGAATACTAAAAAAGTACTACTGTTTTTTTACTTTTAATAATTGTAAAAAGTGATTTTTTTTCTTTCACCCGAATAATATTAAATTTAGCAAAGTATGAAAATGAAAACTGAAGGAGATGTCTAATTACCAATCTTTCTTTTAAATAGTCAAAAGGTGATTACAATGTAGTATTTGTTTATACATATTTTTAACCCTTTGACAGCGCACACACACCATGCAGACAAAACGATTGAACCCGTGTCTCCTATGATGAACATCATCTACTTTTTCACTATGACGGCTTATTGAATTCAGTCTAACTACCAATCTAATGACCCATTTTAATTAATTTGATAATTAGGTTCGCTCCAAAACCTTTGCTTGTCGAAGTTAACAATATGTCACCATATATTACCCAAATAGAGAGCAAATAGTATAACAAAAATATCATATATTACAAAGTAAAACAATAGGACACTAATATATATACGCACACATAAAGAATGACTGTACCATACATATTTTTTAAGGTAAATCCATGAATTCACTCAACTATTAGACTGGTTCTATTTTGACTGACCCTTTACTTTTGATACAAATAATGACGGACAGTTAAGTAAATTTGCATAATTATATATTAAATTCTCGGTACTTACAAACTTTATTAATTTAATCATAATTTTAATTAAATTTAATAAATTAATCATCTAATCAAATGGGGTGACACGTGAAAATAATGAAAGAAGCAGAGTTTGCACGACTTGAACCTGGGTCAATGGTTGGAAAAATGGCATGCTTGGTCATTGAACTAAGCTCGTGTTTTGTTTAATTTTTAGGCATAAAACTAATAAATGCCCGACTGAATAGTCATTTTGGTCTTTATTCTTTTTAAGCAATTTAACCCTCGACGTTTCATTTTAGGTCAAAATGGCCCCTTACGTATAAAAATGTTAGTCAACTAACGGTAAAATGGCTTGAAATGACGTGACAAACCTACATAACAATGCACGCTGACATGGTGTTAGTAATGCTCAATATCCCACATAGGGAAGGAATATCCTTTGGCAAGGGTATTTATAGAGTTATACATTCCTTCCCTTGTTAAGTGATAGAGAACAAGGGTGAACCTCGCGCGCCGTCCGTCCATCTCGGCCCGTGGTCGTGGTAATACGTGTCGAAGACACGTTTGCATTCCAACTGATAAAAAGTTTGTGAAAGAATTTTTCATTCTTAATTTATAGGCTAAGTGAAAACTGTTAGTTTATTTTAAGTTTAGACAAATATTCTGACAAACAACGTAATTCCAGCAGTCTGTTTATTTTTTTGTAATTACAATAAATAACAGCTAAATCAGTTGTTATTTTTGCAGACTATAATAGCTGTAATTAACAGCTATTTTTTTGCACATATATTAAGATTGAATCTGGACTGCTTTTAACTCCAGGATCAGAATGTTTCTAATGCAATATTATAGCTATTATAACAGTAAATTGGGACAGACTTTACGGCTAGATTTATTCAATTGATTTAATTAGATTAATTTTTGATTATCTTGGACGATTTTATGCTCACATCTCAGCCTATAAATAGAGAGGTTATTCCTCTTATTTGTGCATCTCACACAACGATTCATTTGCTTACAAAAGTTCTATACTCTATTATAATTCTTTGAGCTTTCTGGTGCTAAGAAGAGCAATATCACTGCAGTTCACTCCAGCTCTTTGGGTGTACAAAGTTTTGGAGCGACCGTGTTAACCTTAGGGGATAACCGCCAAACGCAACAATCACACACATCAGGCGAACTTATTTCTAACACGGTGGTCTTTACCACGATACAATTTAATCAAAATTTCCCACCTTATTATTGTTTAAACTGTCTTGTCAGTGCTAACGGTCTGGTTTTATAGTACTTATTTTTTACCAACAATTAAAAAACAAATTATTCTACATTGCAAAAGATGTTGATTCCGTTAAGCAAGCTTGTCCCAGATCTATCCAAGCTAGATGCACTCGACTGAGCCATCTATCGAAGGTGGTCTGAGTGGTTTTTAATTTTCTTCGAGTAGCTAGATCTTGATTATGTGATGATTAAGCCGACTCCTACACCACCACCAGCTAATGTTATTGAAGCTATTGATACGACTGATGTCGTTGAAACTTCTACCGCCAATTGCCCACCGCCGATGCCTTAGCTGCTGGCACCGTCGTTGCTATTGAAAAATATGAGAAAGACAATAAGACGGTGCGAGGCCATCTTCTAAGTCACATGTCAAACAAACTCTTCGACATGTTTCTCAAGGAGAGAAGCGCAAATGTCATATGGGACACACTCAAGAAAAAGTACGGGCCTGATGATGCATACATCAAGAAATACGTCGTTGGCGAGTGGCTCAAGTTCCATATGTCTGATGGCAAGCCAATAATGAATCAAGTCCACGACTATGAGAAGCTGATCTCTGACATCTTGGACGAGGGAATACATATGTGTGAAGTTCTGCAAGCCAACGTTTCGATCGAAAAGCTGCCAAAGTCTTGGTCCAACTATCGTAACTCCCTCAAACATAAAAAGAAGGACATTTCACTAGAGGAGTTGGTGGGGCATATGGAGATAGAGGAGGCTAACCGCTTGAAAGATAAGGTTACTAACTTTACTGGTCAATTTCCTTTTAAAGCTAACTTGGTTGAATCTGGTGCTGCCTTATGATCTAAACCCAAAAAGATTATTAAAAGAGGTAATCAAAAGAAGAACACCAAACCCCAGAAGTCTGTCAACTTCAAGAAGCCAACCAATGCTAAAGCTCAAGAAAAGCTTGTCACCTGCTATGTGTGCAGACAAGCCAGACACAAAGTCTACCAATGCCAACGACAACAGACCACCACTGAATGTTGTAGAGAACGCTGATGACATCATTGCAGAAGTGGTTTCAGAAGTCAATCTGGTGGAGAATACTGCTGAGTAGATTGTTCACACTTCATATTCATACTAAAGATTTCTTTTTCACGTAAATTGCTTAAATGTTTAAAAACGATTTAATGTATTAAAATATAACGGTTAATTTAAGCATAAGTTAAACTAGTTATACAAAATAAACCATATTCAGTAATACTACATTATAATTCCCATGGGGTAATATAAAAAGTCGAACAATAACAAAATATGGGCTCATGTCACCGTAAGAGAGAGGCAGTCTGGAAGATGGAAATATTACAACGAAAATCAAGTACAAAATATGCCGATCCTCCAAGTGCCAGATCCGGAGAGCCTATCCAAGAGTATCTGAAAGGAAAAGTTTAAAGGTATGAGCTAGGGAGCTCAGTGTGTCCCGATAAGTGCAAATAATCATATAATATATTATAGATAAGTGTAAAACATTTCACGATATCATATAATATTTCATTCAAGTTTTTATTTCAGATCTAACTACCCTCCAACCGAACACCGATGTACAGTCCCCCATGAACTGCACCCAGAAGGTCTTACCCTAGGCCCACAGGTGTAGGAGCCTACCTAAGGTTATACCTTAGGCCCAGAAAGACTTACCTATACCCATTGGGCATAGGATCTTAATAGAAGGATTTACCAGCTGGATCAGGGTTGTACTTGCAGACACATCAAAACATATCCTAATAGTGTACCCCAAGCAAATCAATATACAGAATCATCAGAAATTAATTTACAGATATGCATGTAACTAAATAAAATATGAATCAGATATTTCAGGTTCAGATCAGGCATATGGGATATTTTCACAGATAAGATAGTATGCTCTTATAACGGAAAAATATTCATGTTAAAATCAGGAAGCCATCTAGTACTATATATGTATATATATAAATATTCAAGGCAATTATTTTTAATAGGTAATTAAATCGGTAATATAGAACACACGGAACACACCTCAAAAAGTTGATCAGGAGGGTCTATTGGGCACCTGCCTCGCCACGATCTGCAGCGGTGCTAGATCGAGTAACTATAGGGGCGCGCTGATGAGCGGATTGGGAAGAACTAGGCTGAGCTTACGAACGATCAAACGAGTCTCGGGTACCAAAACCGTTCGATCTCTGACGAGGGTCTGAACAACGACGGTTGGCGGCCGACGGCTAAGGGTTTGTTCACCTTCGCACGGTGAGCACGCCTGGACCCACGACGTGTCCTAATGACGACAAGAACGACCGAAAAAACAAAGAACGAAGGGTTTCTAATCCCTAAAACCTACGAAGCTTCTGACTTCAATTACCGGCGATCTACGCGGCGGTTGTGAGAGTGGTTTGAGGGGCTTTGGTCGGACAGTTGAGATGAAGCTAGTAGTTCCGACGGTGAGCTGCATGACGCGGTGGTGGAGGCAGATCGTGCAGTGGCCGAAATGGGTTTAGGTGAGAGGAAAAATCTGAAGCTTTGGGTATATTTTGGTTCGAATAAATGGTAGATGAAGAGGCAAAACTGGTTTTATTATAATTAATATAACCGAAATAAAAATGGGTTAAAACTTTCTTTAACAAACCCATATAAAAAATGAGTCTTAGCTTAATTGGTTACCACTCCTTCCCAATGCAACCAAGGTCACGGGTTCAAACCCCCTTGGCTGAAATTTCACTATTTTCCTTTTTTTAACAAGTGTTACAACTCTCCCCTAAAAGAAATTTCATCCTCGAAATTTACCTGGCTTGAACAGATGTGGAAACTGTTCCCTCATGGATTTTTCGGTCTCCTAGGTAGCTTCTACGAGACTTCGGTTACTCCACTAGACTTTAACCATAGGGATACTCCTATTCCTCAGAACTCTTTCATCAAAATCCAAGATCTGCACAGGCTCTTCGTCATACGATAAGTCCGGCCTCAGCTCAGCGTTCTGAACCTGAATAACATGACTCGGATCCGGGTGGTACTTCCTCAACATAGATACATGAAATACATCATGTATACGGTTAAGCTGGGGAGGCAACTCAAGCTTATAGGCAATTGGTCCAACTCTTTTCACAATATGATATGGCCCGATAAATCTCAGACTCAATTTGGCATACAGACGATGCTCTATCAAGGTCTACAAAACAATCTTCAGATGCTCAACATGTTCTTCCTTTGTCCGAGAATAGACCTGAATATCATCGATGAATACCACCATAAACTGATCTGTATAAGGTCGGAACACACGGTTCATCATGTCCATAAAAATGGCCGGTGCATTTGTTAGACCAAACGATATTACTAAAAACTCGTAATGGTCATATCTGGTATGAATGGCTGCCTTAGCTACATCAGAACCTTTTATCTTCAACTGATATTACCCAGATCGAAGATCAATCTTTGAGAAAACTGTGGCTCCCTAAAGTTGATCAAACAAATCATCAATCCTGAGCAACGGATATTTATTCTTCACTGTCAACTTGTTTAATTTCTGATAATCAATGCATAACCAGAGCGGACCATCTTTCTTCTTAACAAAGAGAACCAGAGCTCCCCAAGGTGACAAGCTAGGTCGAATGAATCCTCGATCAAGCAACTCTTGCAACTAAACTTTTAACTCCTTAAGATCTTTAGGTGCCATACGGTAAAGAGCCATAGATACATGCGTATATCCCAGATAAGTCTCGATCTCAAACTCAACATCTCTATTAGGGGGTAAACCAGGCAACTCCTCGGGAAATACATTAGGAAACTCATTAACTGTGCGAATTTCCTCAATCTTAACCAGAGAACCCTTCGTATTCAAGAAGCAAGCAATGAGGGTCTCATATCCTTTTTGAATTATCCTATTAGCAGTTAAAGTAGTTACCACATTGGACAGGTAACCACGACGCTCACCAACTAAAACCACTGACCGCCCATCAAAAGTCTTCAAGATAGCCCTCTTTGTATCACAATCCAGGCTAACCCGATGTTCAGACAACCAGTCCAAACCCAAAATTAGATCAAACTCCTCTAACAGAAATTCTATAAGGTCGACCAAAAAGATTTCTCCTTGAACCTCAAGGGGACAACACTTAAACACCTTATCTACAGTCACTGATTGACCCATTGGGCTCATAACTATGACAACATTCTCTGTGGCTTCAATTGGAACCTGAAGGTTCTGGGATACGGATCTTGAAATATAGGAGTGGGTGGAACCGTTATCGAGCAATGCAAAGTATGGAATAGAATAAATGGTAAAAGTACCTGCAATAACATTTGGCTCGTCTCGATCATCCCGGCGTCTAGTAGCATACACAAGAGCTGGCTGGCTAACCTCAAATAAAATCGGTCCCCCGCTTTGATATGGTCGAGTTCTACTATCCGACCTAGTAGCAGACCCAAAAGTTTACTCTGGTTATGACCCCTAGCCGGAGATTGGACAGAAGCTTGAGAACGAGAAGGAGTCTGGGACGATGCCTGATACCCAGAAGGTGGAACTGGGCAACTCTTCAGGAAATTATCTCGAGATCCGCAGCGGAAACAAGTACTCGTCATCTTCCTACACTCTCCCCGATGCCATTTACCACAATGCTCATATAATGGCGCCTGAGAGAAATCTGATGATCCACCTCGACTAGCAGCTGGGGTCGGAGGAACTGCAGGCCTAAAACTGGTATTACTCTTCTGAGGAACGGTGAAACGAGCCTTCTTACCAGTACGTGTAGAAGATTCTGTGCTAAAAGGCCTCTTAGATCGATCTCGATCGACTCTATCACCATCAGTGGCTAAAAGCTCAACCTCTTCTAAATCTTTTGCCATCTGAACCACCTTATCAAAAATCTCATCAAGATGGCCAATTACACGCACACACAAATTATACCGGAGACCAATGGCAAACTTACGACACTTTTCTCTCTCAGTAGGTACCAGGCTAGCTCCAAATCTCAGCTTACCCAAGAACTCTGACTCATAATCTGACGGTCATATCCCCCTGTGTTAAAGTCCTAAACTGCTCTCTCATATACATCATAAAACGCTCCCCGATGAAACGACTCCTGAAGCGTTCTTTGAAGAAATCCTAGGTCAACCGAGTGGTAGGAACACTGCTCACTATAAACTCCCACCACGTATGGGCATTACCATACAACAGAGAAACAACCCCTAAATATCTCTTGGGTGGCTTAAAACCCAACTCATCCATCTGTCTCTCGAAATCATGAAGCCATTCCTCAACTTCAGTCGGGGCTCCATCAAAAGGGCCTTCAAAAGTCCTTGCCCCACTAGAGATTAGGGTTTGAGAGACGGGAACCTCAGGTACTACGCCAGCTGCTCAGGCTACACCTGGAACAACTGTAAAAATTGCTTCCTAAGAGTCTCATCATTCACCACTGTCGCTGGCTCAGAACTGGACGCAAGTGCTCCTCTAATCGGAGTCGTCATCCCTATACCCGAGGAAGGCAGCGGATCTAAAGAAGCTGTAGAAATAGGGGCAGAAGGATTCACAGGGGCCGGAGAATTTATATGAGCTAGAGGATCTATAGGAGCCGGAGGATCACTAGGCATATCCTCAATCGGGTCAGAAAATCTAGCAGAGCGACCTCGCCCACAAGTAGGTCGACGCCCTTTTCTAACGTACATTGGATGATCTCGGCTCACTACACAGAAGTAAGAAAATCTAAGACCAGAACTGGCACTGGAGTACCACATATAATTAAACATATAAAGTTTGGTGACATGGCCCACTTACAAAAATATTTCCAAAACATTTTATTAAAATTACTTTATTTAAGACCCATTCTCGGTCCGTAGTTTATAAAACCAAAAGCTCTGATACAAACTAAATGTAACCCCTTAGACCGGCCTATATATAAAGTCTCAATCTAGGAGATCACATTTCATACTAAAGATTTCTTTTTCACATAAATTGCTTAAATGTTAAAAAAGGATTTAATGTATTAAAGTATAACGGTTAATTTTAAGCATAAGTTAAATTAGTTATCCAAAATAAACCATATTCAATAATACTACATCATAATTCCCACGGGGTAATATAAAAAGTCGAACAATAATAAAATATGGGCTCATGTCACCGTAAGAGAGAGGCAGTCTGGAAGATGGAAATATTACAACAAAAATCAAGTACAAAATATGTCGATCCTCCAAGTGCCAGATCCGGAAAGCCTATCCAAAAGTATCTTAAAGGAAAAGTTTAAAGGTATGAGCTAGGGAGCTTAGTGTGTCCCGATAAGTATAGATAATCATATAATATATTACAGATAAGTGTAAAACATTTCAGGATATCATATAATATTTCATTCAAGTTTTTATTTCAGACCTAACTACCCTCAAACCGAACTCGATGTACAGTCCCCCATGAATTGCACCCAGAAGGTCTTACCCTAGGCTCACATGAGTAGTAGCCTACCTAAGGTTATAACTTAGGCCCAAAAAGACTTATCCTATACCCATTGGGCATAGGAGCTTAACAGAAGGATTTACCAGCTAGATTAGGGTTGTACCTGCAGACACTTCAAAACATATCCCAACAGTGTACCCCAAGCAAATCAATATACAGAATCATCAGAAATTAATTTACAGATATGCATATAACTGAATAAATTATGAATTAGATATTTCATGTTAAGATCAGGCATATGGGATATTTTCACAGATAAGATAGTATGCTCTTATAACGAAAAAATATTCATGTTCAAATCATGAAGCCATCCAGTACTACATATGTATATATATTCAAGGCAATCATTTTTAACAGATAATTAAATTAATAATATAGCACACACGGAACACACATCAAAAAGTTAATCAAGAAGGTCTACGGGCACCTGCCTCGCCACGATCTGTAGGGGTGCTAGATCGAGTAACTATAGGGGTGCGCTAATGAGCGGATCCGGAAGAACTAGGTTGAGCTGACGAACGATTAAACGAGTCCCGGGTACCAAAACCGTTTGATTTCCGATGAGGGTCTGAACGATGACGGTTGGCAGCCGGTGGCTAAGGGTTTGTTTGTCTTCGCACGGTGAGCACGCCTGGACCCACGACGTGTCCTAACGCGACAAGAACGACCGAAAAAACAAAGAACGAAGGGTTTCCAATCCCTAAAACCTACGAAGCTTTCGACTTCGATTGTTGGTGATCTATGAGGCGGTTGTGAGAGTGGTTTGAGGGTTTTGGTCAAACAGTTGAGATAAAGCTAGTAGTGTCGGCGGTGAGCTGCACGGCGCGACGGTGGAGGCAGTTCGTGCAGTGGCTGAAATGTGTTTAGGTGAGAGGAAAAATCTGGAGCTTTGGGTATATTTTGGTTTGAATAAAGGGTAGATGGAGAGGCAAAACTGGTTTTATTATAATCAATATAACCGAAATAAAAATGGGTTAAAACTTTCTTTAACAAACCGATGTCAGAAATGAGCCTTAGCTCAATTGGTTACCACTCATTCCCAATGCAGCCAAGGTCACGGGTTCAAACCCCCTTGGCTAAAATTTCACTATTTCCCTTTTTTTAACAAGTGTTATAGAGGGTCTTCATAATCAAAGGATAGAGTCAGCACTACCACCAGAGCAAGGGCAGTAGCGGCAGCACACTACCGGCGTGCAGTGGCCGACGTCCAGCAGTGATCGACAACCAGCAGCGGCAGCAACAATGGTGACGCCATGCGGATCACGGCTCAGCTCGTACTCCACGTTGACAAGCTGGCATTTTGATCCCACTATTTGCAATTTCTGTACTTTAATCCCTCTTTATTTTTAGTTTGGTTCTTAAATTCTTATTTCATGCACTTTAATTCATTGTTTGATACGTTCACATTTACCATGCTCTTTAATTTATTCATCTTTACATACTTGAACTTGGTAAAATATTAGGGTAAATAGATCTCTTAATAATTACAGCTTTTAAAAAAATTACCAAATAATTTAAAGTAAATACCCTTTAGGTTAGATTTCCTAATCGATAACGTAGATATTTTTTGTAAGATTAATTACCAATAATAAAGTTTAATTAAACACTTAGACTTTGATTCCTAAAATGATGTACCTTTTAATAATATATAACGTAAATACTTTTTACCTACCCTTAATTGTAGAAAATTAAATAAAATCTATAGATAAATTTTCTTGAAAAAGATAATTAATCTATTAATTGTAAATAATAGTAAATAAAAAAAACTTTGATAAATCATTTAGAAAAGTAAAAAAACTCATTTCTCTTTAATTGTAAATAAAACTCTTTAGGTAATTTTTAGAAGAGTAAATAAATTGTAAGCCATTAATTTAAGCTTTTAGGATTAGTTACCCTAAATATGTAAAATTAATATTTAACCTTTAACGTTAAACCACCCATAAAAATAAAAAGGAAACATAAAATATCATTTAGAAAAGAGATTTTCTTGCATCATGAAAAAGAAATATTTTCTAAATTAGGGTTAATTCGGTATTCTCCTAGCAGTTTGTGGGAATGGTTGAAACTCCTATGCGAGACTATATTTTCAAATTTTTAGGGATTAATGCCTTAATCTCCTTGTGTCTAAATTGATTCGGGTTTTCTCACCTGTGAGCAAATTCGGGTATTTTTAGAACTCTGCGAATTTTTACATTAATCTTTGCATACACGCATCCGGATTACCAAGGAAGATATTAGTGATCAAGTAAGCATTGTCCTGCGTGCGTGATGGGGTGCTAATCATTCCCCACACATAACCTTACCCCCGAACCTTCAATCTGATTTGTTTTTAGGTTTCCGGTCCGCCTAATGTATTAAAAAGGACCGGTGGCAACTCCGTTATCACACTATATCGACATATTGAGAGATGTTGCGTCTTCCACACTAAGTCATCCAACGTTCTTCAAACTCATATGTGTTTCAAATGCAACTTTCAAAATTTGGAGGTAACTAAATATATTGATTGAGATTTTGAACTTTTGGCATTCCTCTAATGTTTTTCTTTGATTGTTTTCTTTTATTCTCTAGAATTTTATGCCTTTTCTTCTTCTCTTATTTTTGCTTTTCTTTTTAATTTAATTTTTAGAATTTTATAGAATCGATTCTCTACTTTGTTTCGATGTTTTCTACAGGAGGGGTTTTAGTTATTTTTATTCTTAATCGCTGTGGTTTTACAATTCGATAAATTGATTGATTTCGCAGGTACATAATCCACATGTTTAGCTAATTTTTGTGTTTTTCTCAAATATTACTATAGAAGTTAAGACTGAAATTTTTTAAAACTTTTGGTAAAACCCATGTCGTAATTCATAGGATTTTAAAAAATACAAGCTTAGTTTTTCTGATTCATTTATTGGTAACACTACATGAAAGTTGTTTTTTTTCTACGATTTACTTCTTAAGTTATTTAAAGATATCACTTTTAGGGCTTAGTCCTATGAATTTGTTTAGTAACCTTTATCATCTACAAAAAAAAAAACAGTATATGAGTTTGTGTATTCAATTTGGGGCCTTTGAGCTTAATTTGTAGAATTATTTTTTACTTTGTAAAAAAATAATGGATATTTCTAATGCGTCTTTAAAGGATTTGTATAATTGATTAATAATAACATTTACAATGGGAGTATATATAGGATTACAGTGAGGTTTAATTATACAAAGATAAAGAATTTCAAATGTTACACACAAGATAAGATTTAGATAAGATAAGAGTTAAATGAGATTGATTAAGATTTATCTTATCTTTATCTTTGATACGTCCCAACAAGATAGATGATCCATCGGTGGTTTGGTGAGAGTGTCCACAATCTGAGCTTTGGAGGGAATGTGTTGAACAAATAGTGAACCCGCAGCAACTAAGTCACGAACAAAGAAGTAATCAAGTGCAAGGTGCTTCATACGAGAATGAAAAACTGGATTTTTGCAAACATATGTGGCACTGAGATTGTCGCAAAAGAGAGATGGTGTTTTATTAACGTCATGCCAATTTCTTGAAGTAGATATTGAACCCAAAGTACTTTAGCAGTCGTATTTGTCACAAAACGATATCCAGTTTATGTGGAGGAATGAGAGACAGTTTTCTAATGAGTTAACTTCCATGAAATAAGATTAGATCCAAGATAAATAGCATATCTAGTAGTGAATTTGCCTTCCGTAGAGGATCCACTCCAGTCCGCATAGGCAAAGGCAGTAAGATGAAGTGAAGATGTTGAGCGAAAAAGAATGCCATAGCATAATGTACCTTTTAGATAACACAAGATGTGTTAGCCGCTGTCCAATGTACAAGTGAAGGACCATGCATGTATTGCGATAGGCGATTCACGATAAAGGTATTATCCGGACGAGTAAGTGTGAGATACTGAAGGAGACTAAGTAATCGTCGATAACTAGAGATACTCAGTACCATGAATAGCTTCGATAGAGTTAATTTGTTGGATAAAAGACATAGGTGTGGAAATTGTCTTGACATTTTTCATATGAAGTTGAGTCAAGATGTCTGAGACGTATTGCGCATGAGATATAAATAAACCGGTTAGAGTAGAAATAGCCTCAATGTCAAGAAAGTGGTAGAGCAAGCCCATATCCTTTAGATCAAACCTTGTAGATAATAAATTGGTGAAGTGAGCAATGAAATCGGTATTATTATTATTATTATCAGTAAGCACAATATCATCCACGTATACTAGAAAATACAAAATAACTCCCTTTGCATTATAAATGAAGAGTGATGCATCAGCCTTTGATTTCTTAAAACCAAATTGAAGAAGAAATTGAGAGAGTTCAATATAACATGCCCCCAGGGCCTGCTTTAGTCCATACAACGTCTTATTTTGTAGTGCCATTTAAGAAGGCATTATTAATATCAAGCTGCTTGATGGGCAGGCATGATGTAGTGCAAGAGTAAAAATAGCACGTACCGTAACATGTTTCATCACAAGATTGAAGGTGCAACACCCTCAATCCAGTCTAAAACTAAATTAGAATCGAAGATGTCACGGAAAACACTATACAAAAAACATATGACTGAAACGTAAAACTTTCATTACTTCAAACATGCTTACAAAAATTGTTCTTTAAACATGACCAGCTCATTCATGAACATAAAATTCAACTTGCCATATTTTTTTATAAATCAAAGACATATTTCAATGTTAAGAGTTTTAGAGCAATTTATCAGATCATTCTCTATATATTAACTAAAATCTCATACAACAATTTCATTAAACTTAGCAATTACTTAAGGCATGAACCATTCCATTCAATGAAGCATATAAAAGTTCTTCCAAAATAATACATATCAATAACCAAGACATGAATCATATCTCAAAACTTGAATTATAATCTTCCTAAAGAAATTGCACATAGCCATTCGGTGATCCCACTAAAAATTACCCAAAATATTACAAGTGATCCTAGTTTTACAATTAAAGGTTATACTCTTCAAACCAAACTGCAACAAAGTACCATGTCTTAACTCCATTCTTCAATCTTACTAATCTTAACTTAATTCAACTGAAACAAACCTAATTAATTTAACCAAATCATACAATGTCTATCAAAACCATTAACTCAACTCTCCTACATTTGTATTTCAAATCTAATAAACTAAAACAAACCTAATTAATTTAAGCCTTCCTAATCATAATATCAAGATCGCATGTTACACTAAGTAAACATAAACCTTTATAGATCATTTTGAAATTAAACCAAGCATAACACTACTATATCAAAGTAGATCATGTGATATAATGAATCATAATTCCAAAAACTTACCATTATTCATTAAATGTTTAATTCATAATATACATATTAAAGGTCATATATATACCAAATATTCCAAACAAATTATGATCAACCAATGACATTCAACCAACCAATAGCCAAATGAACTTTAATCTATAACATGCTTTTCTATTCGAAAATGAACTACTACCAATCAGTCCTCACAAATATAACGTCAATAGAGTATACCATTCACACTCCACTCCATGATGCTATCCAAATATTATAATCAAATGAACATGTAATTCTATTAGTATGAAACATATGTACATGCTGATATGCCACCATTCTAGGAATTTTAAAGAAGAACATCGACTTTACTAGAAAGCTTGGGAAGTGACTTGCAACATTTAATCACGATCGAGAATCAAAGCTTTATTCAACCTGCAAATGCATGAAAATGAAGGCATTATGCTTACTTAGCTTAGCGAGGTAGTGACCATGACAGATTATAACATATAAGGATGGCAATGAATAATGGAGAGGCAATGTAAACAAAGCATAGATTGACATTAACGCACTTAAGACTTAGTCTTAACTTATACTTTACTAGACTTTTGTTTTTACTTTCACATCTTGTTCTAATTTTTATCTTATTGAAAACTTATTTGGATTCTTTTAGAGTTCTTATCGGAGTTCATATCTGAGTTCATGCACTTTAACAATATTTTCCTTGGATCACATTGGACATAGGTAGCATTGGTCGATGTTTAACCGTATTGGTCCATGTTACACATAACACAAAGCACATAGCATAAAGTAATGGCTAGTGTTAAAGCATATCAATCAATCTTCTCTTCTCTTCCATCACCTCTCTCGTTACCTCCGTCTGTCGCCAATGTATCATAATATGGGATCATCATCCCTGAGCTGTAGCTCGTAGACCGTAGTCCCAATATACCATGTACCATGCCAAAGTGTCCAAGGGCTTCTATTTTTAGGCAACTTATAACATTTTATGCTTTAACATTAGAAGAGGAATCTTATGAAAATAGTGAGCTTTAAGCTCCAAAATACTTAAAGAGTTCATTACTTAAGCATTAAAGCTTGATGAGCATTACTTGGTGTCTTATGGAAAGTAAGCATTTAGCTTCAATTAGGAGCTCATTGTTGATTCAAGTTTATTACAAGGTTCTAATCCATCTTTTCAATTTAACAAAAGATATCATAGCATAGCAAGGTAAAATATGCATATGTAATGCCAGCATAGTCAAGAGACTTACAAAAGATGTTATGCCTTGAATGCCCTTTCCCAATGTGCTCTATTTGAGCATTATACAAAATGAGTATGATTTAAATATAACAATTCAAGTATACAAAAATCAAGATGACACCATGTCATCCCGAATGCATAAACTACACTCACCTGATATCCCGAAGTTACGGGATATCCCGAACCATTAAATTTTAGCTTGATTTACAACCCCTTTTTCCTTTTCAAAACTTTTCCTCCTCAAGGTAAACCTTATTCTAGGCAAACAAAAAAGTATAAACCATGCATTAAAACTCATTTTAATCACACAACATCAACCAATTCATAAAACATACAAAGATCATAACACTCAAATACCAACCAATTTACATAGCATTAGAAGACATTGTTTTTAATTCTTTTAATAGCATCCTTTCATTCTAATGAACTATCACTTTATATACTCTATCAAACTGTTTTCATTCTCTCACCAAACATTAATGAGGCATATCATCAAATATACAAGGCAAATTGCACTGTCCTTAAAGAATCATTTCTATAAAATATTGTATAAGTCAAAATTCGATTCTGTTTGTTTTAAACGAAACTAAACTGAATAACCTTTTAAACTATATAAATCATAGCTTTTAATTATTCTTATAAAATTTTAAGTGAATTTTCAAAGTTACTGCTAATGCAGATTTTAAAACAGATTACTAACCACTTTTGACCTTCCCTTACTTAAAAATTCATATCTTTTAATTTACAAATCGAAATTGATCACCGTATGTTGCAAACGAAACTAGATTCACACACGATTCTATACATATAAAAATCATTCTCTAATTTATCTTACATGGGTTTTGGTGAATTTTCAAACCTACTGCGAACGTACAAAATCTGGGCAGATTTCACCAAATCAATACCAAGCCATTCAAAACTTAATTTTCATCCTTAAGCTCAATTGCAACTTCTATATAAATCATATTCCAACCAATTTCAATGTTTTTCAATCCAAAATCATTCCTAACCTATTCGGTTAACTTCTAGAATTTCCTTTTCATTTGAAATTAGGCCAAAATGCCATTTCTATTAAATTTTACCACAATTCAGTATCACTCTGAATCTAATTCAAATTTCTAACCAATTTTTCCATGATTATAAAGTCTAATACATTACTAATACATTCAGTCAAGACCTTATTCCAAGACCCCAGGCTTAATTCTCCTAATTTGCTCCATTCATGAAAAATTCCCTAACAATGTACTTAGTTTGAATACATATATACATCTATGAACTAGAGTTCCACCATAACATCAATATCTACTTATCAATCACTCATGACTCAAAGAAATTCAAAATTGAATATAATCCTAACATGTCAGACTTACCAAGAGGTTGGAGAAAGCTAAATTTTGAAGACCCATTAGCATGAAATTTGAGCTTCCAAACGAACTTTTCCAAGCTATTTTAATAGTGATATTCGGCGGGGGTAGGGATAGAGGAGAAGATGAAGTGGATTTTTTTTAATTTTTATTCTATCTCTCACTTCCTTTAAAAGTAAGTTTAGGGGAATGGAGATCTTTGAAATTTATTTCGAAAACTAGGCCAAAATCTATAGTGCAAGTGAGGACGCCACCTGTTATTTTTATTAATGTTTTTAACAGATTTTTTAAAAAATAATTTAAAAAGAGAGGATGCCACCTGTAGGTGGCGTCTTCCTCTCAAGTCGCCACGTGCAGACGACCTCTTCCACCTGCACTGTAGATTTTGGCCTAGTTTCCAAACTAAAATTCAAATACCCTTATTTTCCTAATTTTAATCCCTAAACACCCTTTGTCAAATATCAATTATTTTATTTTATTTTTAATTCTAAATCACTCATTACTCATCACCAACTTGTCTAATTTGAGGTACATGTAATCCACTTAGCAAAATGGGTCAAATAGCCATGCAAACATATAACTTTAGCATTTAATTTAATTTAATCCTTTCTCAAGTTTCCACCTTTGCAAATTGATCCTTAAATCAAATAAAATTAACTCAATTCTTAACAATTCACTTCAATTCATTTTTCTAACTTTTTCCAATGGTTCTAAATGCTTATTTAAGAGTTCAAGAAAGTATTTTGGATCTTCAAAAAATACTAATAATTACTAGCCCAATTTTTGAGGTGTTACAAAAGGTCTCAAAAGTCGCGACCAACTTCTTTAGAATACCCCTTCGCTACCAATCTGGCGTTGTATCAGTTAATAGAGCCATCAGCACGTCGTTTCACATGAAATACCTATTTCCACCTTACGATAGATTGTGTAGATCGTGGAACAAAATCCCATGTATGGTTGCTCAGCAAGGCAGAAAACTCATCTCCCATGGCTTGTCTCCATAACAGATCTTTGAGAGCCTGAGTAACAGTCTTCGACTCTAATGTAGAAGGAAAATGATGACATGTAGTAGCATTAACAAATGAAGGACCATAGTACCTTGGATTTTGTCATCTAACTCGTCGTTACTAAGAATCATGCCGTGACAATTTAGTAGAGACATCTTGCTATGGCAGATCATCCAAGGGAGCTGGTTGAGCAATTTGTATAATTGATTAATAATAACATTTACAATGAGAGTATATATATGATAACAAAGAGGTTTAATTATACAAAGATAAGGAATTTCAAATGTTACATACAAGATAAGATTTAGATAAGATTTAAATGAGATTGATTAAAATTTATCTTATCTTTATCTTTGAAAGCGTCAAGGTTGAAGATATTGTGTATATAACGACCTAGATTTTTGATTCAACGATGGGCGTTGACCCAGGTCTTGGACCGACACGTCGAGTTAGATGTTCGAAGCTTATCAGGCTGAGATGTTGGGATTTATGGGCCTTCATGTATAGTTGGGCTTGCTTAGTGGATTTGGGTTTGGGTTAGGATGGGTTTTGAGGAGGGGTATTATAGTAAAACCATAAATGGAAGACAAAGGCTGGTGAAGCCTTAATGTTGTTGCATAAAGGTTGGGTGGTTATATCACCTTGGTCTCTTTGACTTTCTCTCCTATGCCCTCTCATTTGTCCTACCCAAGAACCAAAAAGCAAAGGTGGAATCCTTGAAATTATGGTGAGAATCTCGGATTGGCCATCAAGATGAGGTTTTTCAGCATGCAATGATCTATCATTCAAGGTAAACATCTCTAGCATTGGTGGAAGTTGGGTTTAAAGCTTGGATAAGGGGAAAAAAAGAAGGAAGAAGCTTGGTTGCTGATTCATTCCGAGAATTTCATGCTTAAGGTCAGTACATTTCTGACTTCTACATTTCATGAGCATCACAAAATGAATGCCTTGCTTGGTTTTATGCTTTATGTGTGTTAAGTTGGGATTTAGAAGCTTGAGCCTCTTCAATGGTAAATTTTAGTTTGGGTGTTGATAATGTGTAAAATTGGTAGGAAAGCCACCTAATATACCTTAAATAACATGTAGGAACATTTTGGGGCTTAACCATTTAAGTTAATAGATGGGATGATGAAATCTCGAGCTCTAGATTTTGAAATCTGGGCTCGTGTACCGGTATAGGGTAGCCCGTATCTATACGCATTTGTATGAAAGAGAGGCTTTATATGAGGGGCATATCAGTACAGCTGGTTGTGTATCGGTACCTCATCTTTGGTGAGAATTCAATGGTTTTTTTTGTACCGATACGCTTGGGGCGTATCGGTACTACTGTTACATTGCTTAAGGGAGGCTTTCGCATATCGATACACATTTGGAGGAGTACCGGCATAGCTTGGGGATGATACAAGATGGTTTACGTACCAGTACTAGGTACCAATACGGGGGTTAGCGTATCGATACAGGGTGAAGACCAAATTTATTCGAACTTAATTTGAGTATCGGTACTCAGATATGAGTACCAGTACCTAGAGGGATATACTGATAACCAGGTAGGAGTATTGGTACTCGTAGAGCAATCTGCCCAAGAATTTTGAGGTTGCGTTTGAGGGTTCTATAATTCATGAAAAAAGGTTCAATGGGTCACAGATTAATTATTGTAACAAATGTAATATGCCTCGGGGCATTGGTAATGGTTGACTTGATGCCTCTTATCTCCTCGTGAGATGTATGGATGCTCGGGTAGCATATGTTATCTTATGTGTCTTGGTTAGGAATCCGGATGTCCTAGAGTTAGTGCAAGGGTACTTGTATAAGGGGATATATAATTTGGGCTGTGTGATCGAGTACATCTGATGTATCCATGGGCTATATGATCTGGATGTAGTTAGAAACCTATCCTTGGGCTATGTGATCAGGATAAGGAAATATAACTCGGGAGCTATGTGAGCTCGAGTAACTCGATAGGCTATGTAAACTCGAGTAACCTGATTGGCTGAGTGACCTCAGGTAAAATCTGCTTATGGCTAATGTGATCCAAGTATGTCTAAGACGTATCTATGGCTATAGTGATCGAAATATGGTCCATTAACCCGACGACTATGTGATCACGAGTAACCCGATGACTGTGTGAGTACGGGTAATGTAGGGCTTCGTTAGCCATTGTTAGGGAATGTATGTTCTTTACGTTACTGTATGGATAATTGTTGTTGGCTATTTTATCCTTGGGCTATGTGATCAGGGTATAGAATGCATAACTCGGTGGGTTGTGTGAGCTCGAGTAACTCGATGGGTTGTATGACCTCGAGTATAGCAAGCCTAGGATAGCATGTGAGTCTCCTTATATTATAGTGGTATCTTGAGACATAATTGTGATCTCTAGCTAGGGTAAGCTAGAAGACGATCCTTATATTTGAGAAGCCTTTCCGTGCACTCTTGATTATATTATCATGCATGCTTGTTTTATGATATTCATGAATTACGGTAGATTAGAAATGTACTACTAAGCTTTGTTAGCTCAGCATGCGGAATTATAGTTTTTTCGTGCGTAGGTTGACAGGTTTCTTTCAAATGAGCACATTGAGGAAGATTTTCCCAGCACTGAGCCAGCTTCAAAGTACAATACTTGATGTTTTAGTTGGATTGATTGTATTCATAGGACCTTACCACAGTCGAGTCTATAACTTTATTTGAATTACTATTAATTGGTCAAACAGTGCATTTTTAATTAGAGTTCCTATTTTGTAAACTCGTGCAATGATTATTTAATTATGTGGATTTATAGAAATGAATATTTTGTGAAACGTCAAACTCGTGGTTTTAAAATGAAAAAATTGATGGGTCAGATTTGGGAGACCCAAATGTAATACTTCAGATCCTGATTGAGATCAGAGTGTTACAATTAGTGGTATCAGAGCCTAGGTTTAGTCGGTTCTAGGAAATCTTGAGGTGGTATAGAGGTCATGGTAAGGTTTCTAGTGAATACAAGTCCCTAAATTTGAGTTGTACTTTACAAGACTGGGAATCTTATTGTGCCACCTTGTTTCTTTTTATTTTAGAAAAGAGTTGATGGGAGGGGAAATCGGTAATGGAGAGGTGAGTCACTTTCGTAATCTTACCTCTACCTTTTTGCAAGTGGTACAAGCTATTCTGAGGCAATATGAGATGTCTCGCAAGACCCCTATAGAGAGGTTTCACTATTTTAGGCCTAAAAATTTTGAGTGCTTGGGTGAGGATGACCCGATCAAGGATGATCTATGGTTGCACGATACACAGAGAATTTTGAGACAGATGAGAGGAAGCCCGAAGGATGATCTTGATTGCATTGTTTGCCTTCTTAGAGGCAATGCACACAGGTGGTTGGAGACCATTGAGTTGGGTTTACAGTATGCACTCTTGACATAAGATATATTTTTAGATGAGTTCCAGAAAAAGTACATCATTAAGGTATATATGGATGAGATGAGGGCCCAATTTCTACATTTAGTTCAAGGAGATTGGAAGGTGTTTGCTTATGAGCAAGAGTTTCTGTGTTTGAGCCGTTATGCCCCAGAGTTTGTTGCCATGGAAGAGTTGAGGTGTAAGAGGTTCAGACAAGGTTTGAGGGTTGAGCTCCAGTTTCACGTGACAACGGGTCCTCTAAGGATATTTTTAGAACTAGCTAATAGTGCAAAGGCACTGTAACGACTTTAAGATACGACACCCGAGAGTCGGTTCGGGATCTAGTTTGAGGTTCGTAGGGGCTCTTTGATTTTTACTCCAAAAGGGAGTACTGATGGTTCAGTTAGAGTGTCGCTTCCACCAGCATATGGGCATTGCAGCTGACATCACCTTGGAGTATGTTTTTTGCTTCAAAGGGTTTGCTACATGTGTCGAGCACCAGGACATATGGTAAAGGACTGTACAGTTATGGATGAGGACACACCAGCTAATTCTTAAAGGTTAGCTACTTCTCGACATGATCAGAGTCTTGCTAGAGGCGGAGCTAGGGCACCATCGGGATATCGAGGTAGAGGTCTTGTAAGATCTACCGCTAGGGTTAATGTACGAGGCTTTTCTAGATAACCTACTACTTAGTCTAGAGATTACGGTGTTACGGCCAAGGATATGTTAGGTAATTAAGCCCATTTTGGATTTCATTTATTTTTTTATAGCCGTTTAGCTCTTTGGATGTGTAATGGGTTAGTTCTTGTGAATGTGTATCTTGTTAAATCTTGGGTTTATTGTTGCTTTAGATGGTAATTAGAATTACATCTTCTGCTAGATAAGGTTTTTACCGTAGGTGGTTGTGGAGAGTGCAAAGTATACCTTGAGTTACGAGCGAGAAGTTGTAAAGTTTTGGATTGTTTGAATCTGGTTGTTGGTGTTAGATGTGTAGAATCTTTACCTCTCTAAATCTGACGTTCTGCTCCATGGTGATAGCTCAAGGAAGGTTCTGTATGTTACAAGATGTTCTTAGCTAGCGTTGTAGATGCGAGGGTTGAGAATTCATAGCCTTAGAGTTGTGGATGTTTTAAGGGTATGAAGGTACCCTTGGTGATTGAGCAATTTTATCGGTTGATTGGGACGGGACCGCGATAAGGGTAGGGTTGAGTTCATCGTTAGTGCCCATCGCTCTAGGGTATGGTACTTAACGATCTCTTTTTTAGGGATTCACTTGTGCAAGCAACCATGTGGGTTTTGTTGCCAAATGTTTCGCCTTAGGATGTGCACGCGTTAGGGTAGCTTGTGTGATAGCTTCGGATGTGTTAAGGCTTTGGATGTGTTGAGCCATGGTGTAACGGTGGAAGACCTTTGTCTGCTTCTTGAGAGTAATGATCTCGTAATTAGATGTAGAGTAATGAGGGCCCGTGTGTTTGTTTATAGTAAAGGTACCATGTGAAGGTAAATGAAGGTTGTGACAAGCATGATGAAGTCGTTGGATGGAGCTTTAAGGGCAAGTCGTAAAGATATCTGGTCTAGCAAGTACACCTTTCAATCAAGATTCTGTAGAGTTGAGGGTCGCTCTACCCAGCGCGTGGTGAGTTACCTTCAGGTAAGACAAGCAATGTAAATGGTTATCAGAGTAGCGCAACAAAAATGTGGGATCAATAGCCGTGTTATGGATAACCGAATGATTGTGTTGTAAAGAAATGTTATTAGAGGAACCAATTGGAAATCCCTGATAGTAGTTAGATGGTTTCTCATGTTTGATTGTTGGGACTGAGTGAGGGGTTGGAAGAAGATGTTTAGACCTTTGAGGATAGATTGATTAGTTTTGGTTGCTCGTGTGAGTTCTTAAGTGGAAACGGTCGTTTCTCAAAATCAAGTAGTCCTAATAGTGGAAATCTCATGAATCAAAAGTGGTTTTCGTTTGTATGGGAGGCAAGTTCAGATAAAGTGAAGTTTCAAGTCTCGTATTGGTGGGTCAAGTTCGGAGAAAAGAGCCGTTAGTTCAAGGTAGATTAATGATAAGGTTTGGTTGTCAAGGTTTTGCACGTCCTTTAATGTTAACCGGGGTATGGTTGTTATACATTATATGCACTTAACAATGTATTATAAGAGTAGTGCATCATTTTAGACATTGATGAGGTCTAAGTTCAGGGTTTTGAATAGCGAATGTTAGTAAAAAGAATTATTATCTGAGGTAAAATTCATCAAAATTGAGCTCCTTAGATTGGTGTTTGGATAACATAGCTTGAGGTTGGTTTGTTTCCCTACTTTACAAATCGTTGTGAGTGCTAATGGTTATGGTGTTTGGATCGCTAGAATTTTTAAGAAAAGTGTTGAGAACAAGTGGTTCAGTGTTATGGTTTCGACTAAGGTAGGTTGAGGGAGAACTCTCCCTAATCAAGGTAATCTTGTTTGAATGGCAAAATGATTGGATCTTTTTTTGTTTCATCTCCTTCATCCGTTTAAATTTCAAAGACAAAATTTCTTGTAGGAGGAGAGAGTTGTAAAGACGCAAATTTTTGAGTTAACGATGAACGTTGACTTGGGTCTTGGACTGACATGTCGAGTCAGATGTTTAGAGCTTATCGGGCTGAGATGTTAGGCTTTATGGGACTCCATGCGTAGTTGGGCTTTCTTAGTGGATTTGGGTTTGGGTTATGATGGGTTTTGAGGATGGGTATTATGGTAAAACCATAATGGAAGACAAAGGCTGGTGAAGCCTTAATGTTGCTGCAGAAAAGGTTGGGTGGTGATACCAAATTGGTCTCTTTGACTTCCTCTCCCATACCCTCTCATTTCTCCTACCCAAGGACCAAAAAGCAAAGGTAGAATCCTTGAAATTATGGTGAGATTCTCATATTGTCCATCAAGAGGAAGTTTTTCAGCATGCAAAGATCTGTCATTCAAGGTAAACATCTCTAGCATTAATGGAAGTTGGGTTTGATGCTTGGATAAGGGAAAAGATGAGGAAGAAGCTTGGTTGCTGATTCATTCTAGGAATTTCTTGCTTAAGGTCAGTACATTTCTAACTCCTACATTTCATGAGCATCACAAAATAAATGCCTTGCTTGGTTTTATGATTTATGAGTGTTAAGTTGGGTTTTTAGAAGCGTGAGCCTCTTCAATGGTAAATCATGGATTGGGTGTTGATAATGTGTTAAATTGGTAGAAAATCACCTAATATACCTTAAATAACATGTAAGAACATTTTGGGGCTTAACCATTTAGGTTAATGGATGGGATGGTGAAATCTCGAGCTCTAGGTTTTAAAATCTGGGCCCCCATACCTGTACGAGGTAGCCCGTATCGGTATACCTTTGTATGAAAGAGGGGCTCTATATGGGGGTATACCAGTACAGCTGGTCGCGTATCGGTACCCCATGCTTGGTGAGAATTCTAGTGGTGTTTTCGCGTACCGATACGCCCCAAGCATATCGGTACTACTGTTACATTGCTTAAGGGAGGCTTTCGCGTACCGATAAGCATTTGGAGAAGTACCGATAAGGCTTGGGTATTGGTACATGGTGGTTCACGTATCGGTACTAGGTACTGATACGAGGGTTGGCGTATTGGTATGGGGTGAAGACCAAATCTATTCGAACCTAATTTGAGTATTGGTACTCGAATAAGAGTACCAGTACCTAGAGGGATGTACCGATACCCAGGTAGGAGTATCGGTACTAGCAAAACAATCTGCCTAAGAATTTTGAGGTTGCGTTCGGGGGTTCTATAATTCTTGGTAAAGGGTTCAATAGGTCCCTAAAGGTATAAAACAAATTCTAAAACTGAGAAATCAGGGTAACCCACATGTGGAATAAATGGCTAATGGCTTGGTAATAATTGGATGAGTTGCTTGTACTAGTAATCCATAGGGATCCGTGGTAGATCGATTGATGTTGTGTAGAAATTTGGGGTCCTTGTGTGTGCTGAAGGGGCACCCATATAGGCTAGATGTAGTGAATTTTGGGATGATCTAATGAGAATATTGTGAATGGGCTAGAAAGATATAGATTAATTATTGTAACAAATAAAATTTGCCTTGGGGCATTGGTAATGGTTGGCTTGATGCCTCTTATCTCTTGGTGAGATGTATGGATGATCGGAGAGTATATGTTATCTTATGTGTCTTGGTCAAGAATTCGGATGTCCTAGACTCAGTGCAAGGGCACTTGTATAAGGGGATGTGTACTTTAGGTTGTGTGATCGAGTACATCCGACGTATCTACGAGCTATGTGATCTGGATGCGGTTAGAAACCTATCCTTAGGCTATGTGATCATGATAAGGAAACATAACTCAGGAGCTGTGTGAGCTCAAGTAACTCGATAGGCTATGTGAACTCGTGTAACCTGATTGGCTGAGTGACCTCAGGTAAAGAATGCTTGTGGCTAATGTGATCCAAGTATGTCTAGAACGTATCTGTGGCTATGGTGATCCAGATATGGTCTATTAACCCGACGTCTATGTGATCTCGGGTAACTGACGGTTGTGTGAGCACGAGTAATGTAGGGCTTCGTTGGCCATTGTTAGAGAATGTATGTTATTTACGTTGCTGTGTGGATAATTGTTGTTGTCTATTTTACCCTTGGGGTATGTGATCAGGGTATGGAATGCATAACTCGGTGGATTGTGTGAGCTCGAGTAACTCGATGGGCTGTATGACCTCGAGTATGGTAAGCCTGGGATGGCATGTGAATCTCCTTATATTATAGTGGTATCTTGAGACATAATTGTGATCTCTAGCTAGGGTAGTCTAGAAGATGATCCTTATATTTGAGAAGCCTTTCCGTGCACTCTTGATTATATTATCATGCATGTGTTTTTTATGATATTCATAAATTGCGGTAGAGTAGAAATGTACCACTGAACTTTGTTAGCTCAACATGCGGCATTGTGGTTTTTCCGTGTGTAGGTTGACAGGTTTCTTTCGGAGGAGCACATCGAGGAGGATTCTCCCAGTACCGAGCTAGCTTCAAAGTACAGTACTTGATGTTTTAGTTGGACTGATTGTATTCATAGGACCTTACCACAGTCAAGTTTGTAACTTTATTTGAATTACTATTAATTGGTCAAAATGTGTATTTTTAATTGAAGTTTCTATTTTGTAAACTCGTGTAATGATTATTTAATTATGTGGATTTATGGAAACAAATGTTTTGTGAAACGTCAAACTCGTGGTTTTAAAATGAAAATTTTGATGGGTCAAATTTGGGAGACCCGAATGTAATACTTCAGATCCGAATCTGGATCGGGGTGTTACAATGTATTCGTTTCGGGGCCTTTGAGATTAATTTATGAAATTTAATTTGATGCTAAAAAAGAATAGATAACAACTAGAATTGTTATCAAGCATACCAGTCTTATTTGACTATTTCAATGAAAGTGTTATGTTGAAAATAATTTGACGGTGTTGCAATGTTTTGACACTTAAGTGGCTGTAAGCACTTCAATATGGAAAAAAATTCGTCTTGCAAAGAAGTATTATCCCAAAGATTTTTCTGGACATGGTAAATATTATTTGGAGTATGACTTTTAGTTATTTCTTCGTGATGCTCCTAATCATGAAAAGATGAAGAATTTGAGCACCATAACTCAATTATGCTGAAATTTGTCAGAAAGTAGAAAATTATTTTTCTATCTCCTTGTTGATATATTGATTCGACTTATTTTAACTCTTACCATTAATACAACTTCTGAAAGAGCTTTTTAACAATGAAAATTGTCAAGATTAGTCTACAAAATAAGATAGAAGATGACTTTCTTTCGAATTACTTAATTGTGTACATTAAAAAAGAAATTCCTGAAAAATTTACTATTAACTCGATCATAGATGATTTTGATTCTATGAAAAGAAGGAGAGCTCATCTTAATTGATGAAGAATATATTATGTTTTTGATGATGTGTTTTTTTAAATAAATTCAAAGTTTTTGGAACATGTAATCCTATTATTTTCAAGGGTAAAATACATCACTAGTCACCGAACTATGGTTTCTTTCTTATTTTGGTCACCGAACTATTTTTTTTTTGGCAAAAACATCACTAACGTTATGTTTCCTTCCTATTTTGGTCATCGAACTATTTTTTGGCAAAAGCATCACTAACGTTATGTTTCCTTCTTATTTTGGTCATCGGCTGTTAAAAACTTAACGGTTTTGCTGACGTGGAATTTTATTTTATTTTTTTAATTTTCAAGGTCATTTCTTCTCTCTCCTCGTAAGCAATATATGTTATTTTATAATATTTTTATTCAAACTAACAAGATGGTGACACGTGTCATTGCCTATTAGTGACATGAAAAGAATGAAAAATCAAGCCCCTTATGCAGCTAGAGAGATTCGACTAATAGGCAATTTACACGTGTCATCATCCTATTAGGCAGTTACACGTGTCACCATCTCTCTGGCTGCATAAGGGGCTTGATTTTTCATTCCTTTTATTCCATTAATAGGCAGTGATACGTGTCACCATCCTGTTAGTTTGAATAAAAAATATTATAAAATAACATATATTGCTTACAAGGAGAGAGAAGAAATGACATGAAAAATTTTAAAAATAAAATAAAATTCTACATCAGCAAAACCGTTAAGTTTTTAACGGCCGGTGACCAAATTAAGAAGGAAACATAACGTTAGTGATGTTTTTGCCAAAAAATAGATCGGTGACCAAAATAGGAAAGAAACCATAGTTCGGTGACTACTGGTGTAGTTTACCCTATTTTCAATTGGTATTATATATTTAGATTGAAAACTATATATATGAATTAAGTTAGATTATTTTTTATTCTATTTATATTAACTCAAACAATAATATTTTTCTGGATTCGTTACCGCTTCTTTTACTAAATTTCAAAAATCTAAAGATTAGCAAGGGCATAAAAAAATCAATTTCAGATGATCATCTTTCGACTTGATTCGTAGAGAAATTTAGAAGAAATGCATCTATTTGACTAATATGTACAACTTAATTATCATATTTTTAGCAAAGAACTTATTTTTATTAGTAAAAAGATTCATTAAAATAGTAGGAAAAATTCAGAAATAAATCCGAGAATACAACGATACGTTAAAGCACAAAAATAAATCACTTCATACACCCATGACTCAAGTAAAAATAACAAAGACTTTTTACATCATACATACAACAATCCAAAATTACTGGCCCAAACTAATCACCTAAGTAAAATAAAAGCAACAATGAATGATAAAATAAAACATATCATCATCTGAACAAGTAAATCTGAAGAAAAAAAAATCGTCCCACGAACATATAACCTTTCCAGCATTAACCAAACCAAAATGAATCACCAACCCCCAAGAAGAATTGAGAAAACAAAACCCTTCGACCCTGTCTCAAATCTTATCAACATTATAAGCTCTCAATAACACAACACAAACATCCACTCGCGACACTTCCAAGAGTTCCACCCAGAATGACACTGTATAATACACAACAAAACCATGTTGCACCCACACACTAAAAACCTCAAGGATAGCGAAGAGACGGCCTTCATACCCTAAATTCCAAGAATCCAACCAAAGAAAAGCTACAAATAAACCAAGAATCACCCAACACGAAGAGAACCAAAATTGATGGCACATAGAACTAACAATGACTTAGATCTGTATTTTCGTGCCATAGATCGAATAGACACCAGCTCACCACCAGCAACTTCCGCATGACCTCAAAGGACAAATGAACCTTCCAAATTAAAACTCGCATCCTATCTAAACCTTTCATCAAAAAATTTCATTGCGCCTATATCAATCTCAGCTTCGGACCCTATAGAAGACCCTGATCATGAGCTTACGATCAACGGACCCGCAACATTATTAACCTCAATGATGGCCCCTAACTTCACGCTCAACCGATCAAGCCTATTTTTGATTTGTTCATCGGGGCCACGAGCAGTTACAGATCCAGAAATGATTTTTAGGATGGGCACACGTATATTAACATTATGTTCGAATCCGGTTTGTCCATTAATCAGTGTGTTTGGGCTTGGTTCTTTTAGTTTTCACGAACATGTTCGTTTAGCGTTTGCGTTCATGTTCGTTTAACGTTTGCAAACATGTTCATTTATATGTTCGCAAACATAATAAGCGATTACATGTAAATAAGTTGACAATGTAAACATAAGTGAATCAGAAAACAACGGTGTAAACAACTTGTCTACCATGACTATATGGTGGATCTGTCACTATGGTAATATGTATATAATTTAAAGTTTGTTTAAAAAGCAGAAAACAATGTCTTATATTACTACTTACAGAAACTGACATATATAACATCTTCATGATGTGAACAATTTTATGCGAACATTTGCTTTTCCCCATGTCGTGGGGATTGAGTACAATCCTGCACAATAAAAGGAGGAAAGCATATCATTCTCGCTAGCCATAAAAACACCTTAGTGAATCAGAAATCTCCAAATTATAATTTACAAAGCAAAGCGATATATAATAGCTACAAGGCTACAACAAATTTGAAACAACTCAATTTGTACCAATTACCAATTTATAATGTCATATTAATACTTCTACTCTCAATTAATTTAATCTCTAACACAAAACTCAAAGTTAGAAAAGGAAATGGTAAACATGAATTCACTAAATATTTAATTATTCTATCTCCATTTTGTGTTATCTTATAATTGATATTATTTTTTAGGCTTTTATGTAGGATTGTAAATGAACTAGGCTCAAATAAAATTTCAGGGTGGGCGCAAATAAAATTTCAGGTGGATGCAATCAATAAAATAAATAACTAATATGAGAAAATTTAGATTCCATGGTGGGCAGGTGCCCAAACATAGAGTGCATCCGCCACTAGCCATGAACACAACTTCTTTCTACAAAGGTTATAATATAAAATTAAAAAAATATAATTAATTATCTCATAAATCAGGAAAAAAGATTATGACACAACAAAGTTAATAATACATACATGCATACATACATACAAAAAGGTGGTTCTAAATATGTGTAATAAGAGCGATCGCATAGTGTTTCAAGAAAAGAATGACTCAAAATGAGTTAAGTTAAATACTTATAAGGGATAAAACAAATGGTTGATTCTGAACTAGTGATAAAGCACATAGAGAAAGCAAAATAATGTTATACTTGATGGATTTTGGGTCATGTTAGACTTATTTTTATTCAAAAATCAATCAACCATATATACACAAGTCAATAAACATTTATTTTTTAAAATTAAGAGTCACATTTTAATAAATTGTACATGACCCTTAAATATCATTTGATTTTTTTGTCAACATAATCAAACCTTTGGTACAAAGAAAAGGTTACATAAAACATAAAAACTTCTCTCTAGCAATCTATAACCAATTTTTGTTTCATGTCCGAAGCCAAACTAGGAGGAATCACTAGGAGGGGGTAACCTATCCCATGGCGGCTGTTAGGGAATACCATGAAAACGGTACCCGAAATCCCTCCGATAACCGGAGGCAAACTCATCAGCACAGCCTTCTCGGTTGATTCAAAAGACGGATAGAAACAACGTACGGTGTCGGTATGCAACAAAGACAAGGCAGCAAAGACAACGATAGAAAAAAACGCGTGAACAAAGTCACCGATCCTCAATTTGTAGCTCGACAAGTTTACCGAACCCGAACCCGAAAACATCCAAAGACCGTTAACCGTGGCAATACCGTAATGAACTAAGCCATCACTGCCTTTGTAACTGTCTGTGAAGCAAGAGACCGCACAGGAGAAGCCACAGAGGGCAATGAGGATGCTGGTGAGGACCTTGTTCACAGGGCTGCACTGTCCATTGTTGGTTAAGACAGGGTTGAGGAATTGGAAGATGAAGACGGTTGCTGTAGGAAGGAGCTTGACGAGGTTGCCGAGACCTGAAAATGTTCTGTTCGAGAACGAGGAGTTTGATGAGGAAGAAGTGCTGGAAATAGCCATTTCGGGAAGTGAAGAAAGTTTTATTTGGCTTTAGAAATTAGAGAAAAGGGATGAGGGTTTTGAGTGAATCCTTTTGTCAAAGTTTGAGGAGTATATATAAAGAGAAATTAGGGGGATGGGGGGAGTTAGAGGGGGTTGCTTGTACGTAAAATTAGTGTTTTCACACTTCTAAAGCTTTGCCAAATATTGTATCATGTTTTTCCAATGAAATAAATAGAAGCATACACATCTAATATAGAAATCTTCTGCTTCATCTCGGTGCCTATATTTATGCTCTCATATCTAAAACATAAATTTAGGGTTTATGGTTAAGATTTAAGGTTAGTGTTTAGGAAATTAGGAGTACAATGTATTTTTTAGAGTTTAAGGTTTATGGTTTAGGGTTGGGGTTTAGAGTTTAAATTTTTTAGTGTTTGGGCATAAAAAACACTAAAAAGGTGCATATGATTTTTGTCCCTAATCACAATACAGATTGTTATAAACACAAATTTTTTGATTAAAACTCAATCTAGGCAATTATGTTTTAGAAAGCCCGTATTCACAAATAACGGGTTGATCTAATGACATAAAGCACTAAATCTTTTAGTCAGTGGTAGAAGTTCGAATTTAACATTGTAAATGAAATAAATTAAATTAAAAAAATCGTCTCATAATAATGGATTTCTACAGCACATGATAAGTTGGATATAGGTAATTATATTAAGAAACAAAAAGCCATACTCTTATCTCAGTCAGTGCATTGCCAGCTGAAGTAAATAACTGGACACTATCTGAGGCACCATTCGAACTGACATAAGCCTCATTTGTTGAACTACTTCCATTGGAATCCACAAGGTTTCCATTATTTTTACCAAACTGACAAATCTTTTGATTTTGCATGGGACGTATGTGATTCAGCAGTGTAACAACTTTTCCTTATACAACTATTTTTAAGATCAGAATTTAAAAGAAATTGATGTATTTTTGAATTTTTTATAGTTATTTTAAGCTTTTTATTTTTATAGTTTTTGAATTTTTAAAAATTTAATAGTTTTTTTTATCTATGTTCTAATTCTCTATTTTTTTATCAGCAAGTATGATTTTATCATAGTAAAAAATCATATAAATAAATGCTATTATGTGTCTCATTAAAAGCCTCTATAAACCTATGATGGAGAAAAAAAATACAATATGGTAGTATTAAAAGACAAAACACCAAAATAAAATAAAGGAACAAAACACCAAAGCTAGAGCAAATTATCCAAAATGCTCGTTGTACACAAGCCGAAACCAGCAACACGATCGCAGCCCGCATAAGCAACGCATCAACACCAAATATACCCTCCACAGTCAGGGGCAGATCTTGGTATAATAAGTTGAGGGTGCTAATTTAAATTTTTTAAAAGTTTTAGAAGTTTAAACTAAAATTTTTAAAAATTTCAAGACTTAATGAGAAATTTTCAAAAATTTAATAGGAGACTTAACTAAAATATTCAAAGAAACGAAAACTTAGTGAAAATTTTAAAATTCTTTAAGGGAACAAATTAATTTTTTTCAAAAACTTGAAGGATAAAATGTAAAATCTTTAAAAATTTTGGGTGGGGAGACGAAGCCCTAGGGGTGGCAATCGGATGGAGAATAACCGAAAACCGTGAGGATTCAAACCGTCTCCGATTCGTCCTGTTGCCAACCCTACGAAGCCCCCTCTAGGCATCACCACCATCCGTCCCTGTCTCCACAACACGCGGTCACGATTTTTTGTCTTTTGCATTTTTACCTTATTTTTTACTCCCTATGTCCCAATAAAATTGTCACATTTATGTTTTAAAATTGTCTTAGTCAAAATATCACTTTGAAAAACTCAACAACTTTTATAAGATACATTTACTTTTTATCTTTTTAGTTTCCCAACAAAAATAAAAGTTACTCCTTTTTAAGGGAAAACTTGTCATTCAAATTATTTTACACCACACATCTTATATAAACTTTTTCTTTTTAAAACTCCATAAAAAATCAACATGTGATACAAATAATGCGACGGAAGGAGTATAATTTAGTCCTAATAATAAACAAATTGAGACAAGGTGTGGACGTTAAAAACTAGTTTTTTATTTTCACAATTTTAAAAAGCTCCACGTCATTTAACTATCAAGGATTCAGCATTGGATGGCTAAAATTTTAAATTTCCTAATATATTAAAAAATAAAATTAAGAATTTCAAACTTATTTGTATTATATTTTTATAAAAAACAAAAACTTAAAATAGATATATGACCAGTTCCTTAATTCGATTGGTAGAATTTTTTAAACTTTTCTGATGTTAATAAGCATTATAATAGGTCATGCATATTTATGGATAATTATCTGATATATTGTTTGTAAAAAAAATTAATTCCATAAATTTATTAAAAACTATCATGTACTCTTAACTAATATTTTAAAATAATAATAAATAAATTACACATTTTTTAACCCGCTCGTGAAATTAAAAAGAAAAAACCACAACCCCATTAGAAAATTTCACACCAGTTTAGTATCGTTTAATCATGTTTCGAGTTTGACGTCTTGTGTATGCAAAAAATTCTTGCAGAGAGACTAGCTTATCAACATAGGTGTGTGACGTGAGTCGGTTCATATTAGTCAGAGTAAAGCTCTGGAGAACCGGGAGGACAACTGTAGGATGTCCTTTTACGCTAAAAAATGTGTGTGTTTTTTATTATTGTCTTCCGCGTGGAATTATATAAAACTCGTGTTTTATTTAAAAATGGAGTCACCACCGGCCACTCAAGGTGGACCGGACACCGTAAAAAACCATAGATTTAAAAAATGGGTTCGGGAGTCGGTTACGGATGGGGAAGGATTAGCACCTCCACACCGCCCAAAATTGGTACTTTAATAATTACCGCTTTATTAATATTAGATTTTCCGGATTCAAGTGACGATTAAATTAAAATTCGGTTATATGTGCGAGTAAATTTTAAAAGCCCTATTATTCGAGAGTAAACGCCCAACCACTATCACTACGCCTGATACTGGCCCCGTTTACGCTCGGATAAAAGGGCACCGCATTGACAATTAATATATTCCGAAATGCAAACTTAAAAAAACATGGCAAATATAAATAAATGCATTGCGATAAAAATATAAATACTAATATAATAAAATACTAATATGACATAAATAAAATACTAATCTAAAACATACATACATAACTATTAATCTAACACATAAATAAAAACAAAAATAAAATAATAATCTAAAACATACATATATAAATATTAATCTAACTCATAAATAAAACAAATCTAACATAAATAAAATATTAATATAAAATATAAATTTAAAACATAATAAATACTAATCTAAAACATAAACATACAAACTAAAAAAACACAATTCTAAATTAACTATTACTTCATTAAATCATAAAAATTACAACACAAATAAAAAGGAAAGAAAATATACCTAACTAGGAGTTCGAATGACAAACCCCGACTGAACCACACCGAGATCTAGCACGACCTCTCCAAAAATGTTAACTAGATCGGGTTTAAAATAGGATCCCGGTCGAACCGGTTAGGACCGGGGAACTGCTCCTTAGCCCTGGGCTAGCCGAGAGCATTGCTCTCTTATTTGGCCAGCCCCTGCCGATTCCATGCCTTGCTTCCCCCACCCCCCATGCCTTTATATAGGCAATTGGGTGGTTGTGGGGGTTGACGTGGAGCTTCCCCCACCTTTACTTTTTTTTACACTTTAATTACTATTTATTTATTTTTATATTTTTTTATATTAATAATAATATTATTACAACAATACTAAAAATACTAAAAACCCAGACAAAAATGAGTGATTACAGTTGTCCCTCTTTGCTTGTTCTTGTGAAACGAGAACAAAGCAAAGATCAAAAGCACTCAATTTTGTCTTATCTGGCTGAACTTCTCTCCTTTTGACACGTGTCTTCTTTCTTTGGTAGATATTCTTTCTCTTCGGCGCAGGTCTTCTTTCTTGTCTTGATTGATCCACCTTGTCACTTTTGGGGAAGCAAATCCTTCAAAATAGGGGGTTGTTTGTTGGGGAAGCCAAACCGAGTCCCACTTGCAACATTATTGATAATAAGCTAATACCTAAAGAGAGTTTGACCCAACTGCAACACCGAAGAAGAGGCAGGGTCTACAAAATTCGATCCAGCTGCAACACTGACGAGGAGGCAAGACCGATGGGTGAAAGTTCTGATGTCTGATCTAGCTACAACTCTAACGAAGAGGCAAGATCAGAAACTGACAACTTTTTCCTTTTTTCTGCTTTTGTTTCTTTTTTCATATTTTTTCTTCTTTTTTTTCTTTCTTTTTTTTTGATTTTTTCAAGAAACAACATTGATAAAATTTGAAAATTAGTAAATTTTGACCAAGCTACAACACCGACGAAGAGGTATGGTATAAAGTTTGTGATGTTGATCCATCTACAACACCGACGAAGAGGCAGGATCAAGAGTTAGTGAATTTGGTCTAGCTACAACACCGACGAAGAGGCAAGACCAGAAGTTAATGAATTTGGTTCGGCTACAACACCGACGAGGAGACAGAACCGGCAGTTAAATTTGACCAAGCTACAACACCGACGAAGAGGCAAAGTCTGAAGATTTGATCTAGCTACGACACCGACGAAGAGGCAGGATCGAAGTGTTTTTTTGTGTGATCAAGCTACAACTATGACGAAGAGGCATGATCAGAATTTGGTTGAAAACTCATTTTTTTTTTCTATTTTTCTTTGATTTTTTCTTCTTTTTTCTTTTTTGATTTGTTCTCTAGCTACAACATTAATAAAGAAAACTTGAAAATCAGTAAAGTTGGATCTATCAACGGAGAAACAGAAACATTAACTGGAACCCTACTACACCATTAGCGGATAAGTAGGACAGCACAACTAGGACCTAGCCACTCCATCAGCGGAGGACTGGATTGGATAATGATGACCTGGAACCTGCTACACCATCAGCGGAGAGCAGGATCTGAGGCCGACGGGAGCTTGGACCCGTCCACTCCATCAGCGGAGGACTGGTTTGGATAATGACGACCTGAAACCGGCTACACCATCAGCGGAGAGCAGGAAATGAGGGCGACTGGAGCTTGGACCCGGCCACTCCATCAGCGGAGGACTGGTTTGGATAATGACAACCTGGAACCGGCTACACCATCAGCGGAGAGAAGGATCTGAGGGCGACGGGAGCTTGGACCCGGCGACTCCATCAGCGGAGGACTGGTTTGGCTAATGACGACCTGGAATCAGCTACACCATCAGTGGAGAACAGGATCTGAGGATGACGGGAGCTTGGACTCGGCCACTCCATCAGCGGAGGACTAGTTTGGATAATGACGACCTCAAACCGGCTACACCATCAGCGGAGAGCAGGATCTGAGGACGACGGGCTTGTACCTAGCCACTCCATCAGCGGAGAGACTAGATTGGATAATGAAAGTTGTTATATTTTCTTTTGATTTTTTTATCTCATTCATTTTTTCAATTTTTGATTTTTACTCTTTTTTTTTCAATTTTTTAAACTTTTTTTGATTTTATTGATTTTTGATTTTTCAATTTTTTCAATTTTTTCTTTGACTTCTTCTAATTTTTTCTTCTTTTTTCTTTTTTCTTTCAATTTTTTAGATACAACTATAATAAAAAGGTAAATTTCGAGTAAAATTTAGGTCTAGCTGCAACACCGTCGAAGAGGCAAGACTTGGAGAGGATTTGATCTGCCACACCACTGACGGATAGACTAGATCAGCAAAATATAGGACCCACTACACCACCGACGGAGAGGTAGGGCCGAATGGAAAATCTGATCTGCAACACCACCGACAGAGGCAAGATCTGGATAGGATTTGATCTGCTACACCACTTCCGGAGAGACTAGATCAGCAAAATAAGGGACCCACTACACCACCGACGGAGAAGTAGGGTCGAATGGAAACTTTGACTTGCAACACCACCGATGGAGGCAAGATCTATATTAAGTTGGCGTACCACCACTAACGGAGGCATGATCTAAAGTTAGTAATGTTGAATTGTTGCGCCACTGACAGCGAGACAATGTCTGGAAAAATTTACGCTATTTTCTATCGACAGAGGGCATGATCTGAAAAGAATTTTTGTTGGCAGAAGTGATAGTCAGGGAAAATGTTGGCGTCCACCACACCATCATCGGAGGAATCAAATCCTACAAAAGAAAAAAAACATTGGTCAGTAATTATCAAAGATTTTGTCGCTGATACCTTTTATTTTGGGTGTTTCAACATCTTCTTCGTGTTTGGCCTCCTTCAAGACTAGGGTTGGCCCTTTTGTCATTGCCCCCATGTTGAGGGTACTTGGTATTTTTCCTATACCTGTTATGTACAAGCAAGATTGCATGAATGCATCTAATTTTATGTCTAAATACACGTGTCTACCCTAAATGCATGGTGATTTTGGTGTATGCACTTAATCTAAATATATGACGTATGCAAAAATGGTTTAATGCAAGATGAATGCAATCCAAATGCATGAATGTGATATGATTTTTTTTTGGCCCTCAATGGGATGCCCCTGGCTCCTTATTGGTCCCGTCAGGATCTTGGTTTTTTCACGCGGTGGTGCCCCGACTTTGTCTTGGGTTCGATAAGCTTTTATCTGAGTTGATGCCCCAAAATTTTGTTCATTACATGACATCGTTTGACACTGCTCTTGAATTTGACCCTTTGAGTGCGGATTCTGTTGCCCCTAGGTTGGGTTCATAAATTGTGTGTTGGTTCATGGCAGCTCATTACTATTATTATTTTGGATTAGGTGCAGTTTTGCAGACTGTGGTAAAGGATGTGAGAGTTTGATTCGGTAATGAATGATGGACCTTGGCAAAGAATGCCCCTAGTCTGGGACCTTGTTAGAGGTATAATGTTTGTAAAAGATGTAGAGGGTGCTTTTGGACATGCCCCAAGGTCAGGCTCTTGTAGAGGTTCTGTAAGGTGCTAGATCGACTAACTTCGTTGTATTTAATGGGGCAACCCGAGGACCAGTTTTATTATTCTGAAAATGAATGCATATAAAATGTATCCTAAATCGATGCAATGCAAAATTAAGATTGTGATGATGTTGTGCAATGATGCAGGTGAAATCAATGCGATGAGAATAAAATGAAACGAGTTAGTACCAAATAAAATGATTAAATAAAACAAATGATAAATATAACAAAAATAGAGTAATAAAAACTGTACATAAACAAGAAATAAGACACCAGAGCCTAAATAGGGTGACCACTAATCGGGTAGAGTTTCGCATGGCTCTAAAGGGTTGGCTCCTACGGCTCACTATATGCAGTTTTGGTGCTAAGAGGTACCCAAATTGTACTTGTTGTCCTCTACTAAGAGTAGAAAGGCCCCCGGTCATCACCCATTATAGGCTCTTTTCAACCAGGTTCAATTTAGGGGGACCCATTCGCTTATGCCTGCACGAAGGAACGATGTCCTTACGAAAGCATAAGGTACTCGAGCCCCGAAGGTACTTGCTAGGCCTATACGGGAGAACGATATCTCCATGAAAGCATTAGCGTTTCCCCTCCACTTAAAAAAACAGGTTTATATGCCATATTTTAAATGCGTTAAAATAAATGCGCAATTATAACCGAATGTTAGTTTAATAGTCACTTTAATCCTAAATTTTCGATATTAATAAAGCGGTAATTATTTAAAAAAAAAGCTCGACTCTCTCATTTTTGAAAACCAAAAAACCTCCCCAGCCGAGTCGCCATCTGTAGCGATGTCCTTTTACGCTAAAAAAGTGTTTTTTTTATTATTGTCTTCTGCGTGGAGTTTTATAAAACCTGTGTTTTATTTAAAAATGGAGTCGCCACCGATCACTCAAGGTGGACCGAATACCGTAAAAAACCAGAGATTTAAAAAAATGGGTTCGGGAGTCGGTTACGGATGGGGAAGGATTACCACCCCCACACCGCCCAAAATTGGTACTTTAATAATTACTGCTTTATTAATATTAGATTTTCCGGATTCAAGTGACGATTAAATTAAAATTCAGTTATATGTGGGAGTAAATTTTAAAAGCCCCGCTATTTGAGAGTAAACGTCCAACCACTATCACTACGCCTGATACTGGCCCCGTTTACGCTCGGATAAAAGGGCACCGCATTGACAATTAATATATTCCGAAATGCAAACTTAAAAAAACATGGCAAATATAAATAAATGCATTGCGATAAAAATATAAATACTAACATAATAAAATACTAATATGACATAAATAAAATACTAATCTAAAACATACATACATAACTATTAATCTAACACATAAATAAAAACAAAAATAAAATACTAATCTAAAACATACATATATAAATATTAATCTAACTCATAAATAAAAATAAATCTAACATAAATAAAATATTAATATAAAATATAAATTTAAAACATAATAAATACTAATCTAAAACATAAACATAAAAACTAAAAAAAACACAGTTTTAAATTAACTAATCTTCATTAAATCATAAAAATTACAACACAAATAAAAAGGAAAGAAAATATACCTAACTAGGAGTTCGAATGACGAATCCCGACCGAACCCCACCGAGATCTACCACGACCTCTCCAAAAATATTAACTAGATCGGGTCTAAAATAGGACCCCGATCGAACCGGTTAGGACCGGGGAACTGCCCCTTGACCCTGGGCTAGCCGAGAGCATTGCTCTCTTATTCGGCCAGCCCTGCCGATTTCATGCCTTGCTTTCCCCACCCCCCATGCCTTTATATAGGCAATTGGGTGGTTGTGGGGGTTGACGTGGAGCTTCCTCCACCTTTACTTTTTTTTTACACTTTAATTACTATTTATTTATTTTTTATATTTTTATATTTTTTATATTAATAATAATATTATTATAACAATACTAAAAATACTAAAAACCCGGACAAAAATGAGTGATTACAACAACAACAAAAAATTAATTATTTACAGTTACTTGTAACAAGGTTTCATTGTGTGACTAATTGTGGGTTAATAAATTTATTCACTACCCTATCAATATAGATCTTGTAATAGAAACCAGAAGATGTTGCCATTTTATTGGAGTTTAACGTATAAAATATATATTTTTTTCCTTTTTGGTGTAAGGGGATGGAAAGAGAGATGAGAAAGAAGATTTTGCTAATTTCCTAGATCAAATTCCAATCATTATTTTGCAACAAAACATATATAAAAATAATTCTCAATTTTTTTATACTACTAGGGATGGGCATTTCACTCGGACCCGACGGATTCCAACTCGATCGGGTCATTTTTTTTTGAAAAGTCAGGTTCGGGTTGATCGGGTTCGGGTTTGTGGTGAAAAAATTCAACCCGATTCGACCCGGGACTAATAGTGTAATGTCCCTATATATTTTTAGAGATATTTTATAATAATACCCCTCTTTATATATTTTTTTATAATTAAGTCCTTAAAATTGATTTTTTTTACAATTAGGTTCCTGAAATTAATTAATTTTTTACAATTAGTTGCATAAAATTAATTTTTTTACAATTAAGTCCCTAAAATTAAATTTTTTATAGATCAAATCAGATCGGGTAGGGTTCGAGTTGAGATATATAACTTTCGGGTAGGATTCAGGTTTAAAGTTATTATTTTTGGGTCGGATTCGGGTCGGCCAAACACCCGCCCGATCCGACTCAACCTGTGCCCATCCCTATATACTACTCTTCTGCTTGCATCATCTTGCAACACTTTGTGTCATATAATATGTAAACAAAAAACACGCATAAAAACTATTACAAGTAAAACAAGTTCTAGGCTGCAACTAGATACAGTAACAGAAGTTAACCATAATTATTGAGAGATCATTTAAAATTTAAAATTTATAGGATGGTCATTTAAAATTTTTAAATTTTTAAGAGAATAAATATATATTATAAATACTTTTTTAATATTTTTTGAGAGCGGACTGGCTAGACATTTTAAGTTATATTTGATTAGGTTTGATAATGAAGATTTTTCGGTCTTGTTTGAATTATAATTTAAATAATAGAAATACTTTTATTCAAATCTAATTATAAAAATATTTTTGACTGATTTTATTGTTTTAGAAATAGTAAAATAGACCATTTGAGCCACTTCAAGCTTAGATTTGGGCAAATTTTAAAAACTCACTAGCTTACTATTTATACTTTGAACCAACACATGAACATATCTATTAACGACAACTTTATAAATTATATTGCTAAAACTCATTTCTTGCAACGGTTGAGATGTTATTTTGGTTTATCTTTTTACAGTTAAACATGGGAAGGATACAATGACACAATGCTATCAAATGCTCTTTATAAAATAAATACCCACAAGGCGGGTGTACCAAATTAGATTTTTTTTCTTATAGATAAATGCATGCCTAATTTGGGTCACAAAATTTACTATTCACTATCATTCGAGGAAAGCTCAATCAATATCAACCATATTTCTGAATTAATCCTAGGCATTTGCACTCTTAAGAATAGGAGTGGGCATTCAATCGAGTTTAGTCTGGTCAAGTCAAAAAATTTCGAATTAGTCTAGTTGAATAGTCATATTTTATAATTCAAACTTCATTTGAACTTTTTTTGAGTCGAGTTTATGAAATTCGAGTTGAGTTGTTCGAGTTTCTGTTCAAGTTTAATTGTAAACATTTATAATGTTATAGTACTAATTAATTCTAATTTAAACTATTTTCTATAACCATATACAATACACATATATATTTTTTATATTTTCATATGTGAAATATATATCAGGTAAAATTGAGTGGCTCAATTCAAACGTGAAAACTGACCCACTAATTACTAAAAGTTTCGATTTATTCAAATTTCTATTTTATAATTCAAACTTTATTTGAAATTTTTCGAGTCGAGTTGAGTTTATGAAATTACAAGTTGAGTATTTTCCCATCAAGCCGAGTCGAGTAGAATAATTTGAGTTTTTTCGAGTCGAGTTTTGTACACCCCTACTTGAGGGAAAACCCCAAGAAATAAAAATCCAAAGTTTCATAGGCTAAATGCAATGCATCCAAACCTCCCATATGATTGCTTCTTCAAGTGGGTAAATACTATAATGGTAATCTCTTTGCTCTTGGGAAAGAATATTTCCATTCTTGATATTTTCATTACCATTAAAAAGGCATCCCATTCTGATAGTTTCGTAGCATTAATTCAACTACATTCTTTTTTTAAGTACAACTTTCATTTTCTTAACAATTTTTACCTAAGGGAGGGAAAATGGGAAATTTGCTCCTAATGAGTCTTGAACCCACAACCTAAGGGAAGAGAACGGTGTCAACTGAGAGCTTTAACCATCTGCTCTAGAGATTGTTGACAACTTTCAATTATTATAATTACAAGTATGAAATTGAATTATAAGATTTCTTTTATAAAATCACATGCTAAAAGGAATGATTGTATATGTTATGATTTAAAACTCAAAACCTGCTAAGTATCTTCTCTTACCCATGAATGCATAAACAAATATTATTAGTTTCAAACCAAACCATAAAACTTAAAACGCTTGCTTGCTTTGCTCTCCCCTAGTCATTTTTTCTTTGCTTAATTGGCGGCAACACGTGGTACCAGTTTTAGTGTTGATTGTCGACCGCCTATAATTTATATTTTTCTTTGTTTTTTATATTTGAATCTATTAGTTTTGTTTTCTTCTTATCCGCATATCTTGTTGCGCTTTTCTTTGCCTATGTGACATTTTTTTTGACTTTATGGCACATCTTTTTCTTATGACACGTTTTATAACAACTTTTGCAAATGTTTGGTGTTCGTTTGGTGACCTTCACGACTTTGTTTTTGATTCATGTTTTTCGGTGGTCTTGGATAGTTTGATCCTTTTATGTTGTTGGCCGATGTAATCAGAACCGTGTAGCGAATCATTACCTTTCTGAATAGGCGTGAAAGGTTGTTTGTGATTTTGAGATTTCATGTAGTTCGTGTTTTCACAACTCCCTAGTGACACTCCTACAATGGACCACAGAGATTTTCTTTAGTACAAAGAGTAAGTGCCTAGTCTGATTGGTGCAGTGCTTATCTTCTCTTTTTAAATCTACTATATTTTTGTTGTTTTTTGTTATTTTAAACCTTTGATATGTTATATTTTTTTACTTTTATTTATCAATAAAGTTGGTTAATTAATGTGTGAAACAATGATAAAACTTAAAACGATCTAAACTGTACTTGGGTTAGCCAATGTTGAAATGGCCCATTCATCGGTTGCTGTGTAACACCCATAGATCGATACAAGTAACCCGATCCAATCTAAGGTGTCACATTCGGGTCATCATGCCCCTAATTACACAGGTACCGCACTCCGCAAGCCAGCTGAAGAAACTTATATGCTGATGTCAATAACTGTACCATGATCAATCTTTTAACCTGCAATGGAAAATAACAGAATGAGCTTAGAGAAGCTCAGTAATACAGAACTACCAAGAGATGCTAAATGCACAAGTAGGTATATGGAAAAACGTTAAGCTATCATGGTGTTCAGGGAAACAATAGGTCTGATTTTGATTCGATATTCCAGTAAAATGGTTTATCTGAAGGTAACAGAGTTGTTCTTTCTTCGACCACCTGAGTATCAGGCAAGAAGCCTATAGTCCGAAGAATTAGAAGAGAAGTAGTTTACGAAAGTTGATATCGTGAGTTTAGTGTGTTCCATTGAGTGCAGATAAGATGTATACAGAGAGTTTCAGACGGTGGTAAATTAATTCGGTAGGGTAGATTTAAAATAGGCAAGAAGATTTTATTTATCACCTAACTACCCTTCAACCGAATTCAGTATGCAGTTCCCTTGAATTGCATCAATAAGATGCATTAACCCAGGCCCATTAGGAGTAGGTGCCATCCTAAGGGGATACCTTAGGTCTAGTAGGAATCACCCTAGCCGAAGCATAGGAACCTAATACAGTAGGAATCACCCTAGCTGAAGCATTCAAACCTGATACAGTAGGAATCACCGCCAAGATCAGGGTTGAACATATAATGACTTCATATTCTATCCCAAGTACCCCAGTAAAACAGTCTAGGCAGTAATAACAGTAAGAAGTAGTAAGTAGTGGTAGCACTAGATATAAAGTAGACAATTATTTTCAGTGAAACGGTAACCAGAGAGTATGTTTTTCAGATTAGATACAGAGGTATATTTCAAACAGATAAAAGTTATGATTCAGATCAAGAGACATTCTTGGGTTCAAATTGGAGAGAATATTCATGTGCACTTGGAATACACTCGATGGAATAATTTATTACTCAGATGTCCTTGATAATCACATAAAAGAGATATTGAACTATAGTCCATTCTAGACTGATTTCAGAATCAAGAGCCTTACTCGAAGGAATTTGATAGATATCAACTTCATCCAGGTTTTCGGGAATTATAGCTTATGATATTCAAAATTTTTGGTATGTTATGATTATGTAAGAATTCAGACATATCATGATAGATTTTGAGAAGTCGGGTAGATCAAGATCAATTAAGATCACAAATATATCCTGAGAGTTCTAGTCAATTTTGCTCAAAAGGGCATTTTGATCATTTTAACATTCAAGGGCAATTTCATAGTTTAACTCCGATAAGATAAGTCAGTGTTTTGTTATACTGAAGATTGTTGATGGCATGCCAGGATTCCAAGTCTATTCTATTAACCATGTCTCATCAATGCATTACTTTTTAAGCATTTGAATATTTACACCTCACACGTGTTCAAAATTTAGTTCTAGCTGCGTGATATAGTTGAACATGTCACCATCACCAATTATTGAACATGTATTTGTACATTATTCTTTCATTATTGTAACAGTATTAAGAATGACTGATTTATATAAGTTAGGCTTCAAACCCACAAGGGCATTATAGTTATTTATGGTCTATCATAACTTTTAGAATTTCCAAGCTTTCACATATCTCAAGTCCTATGGGTATTTGATTATTTAAGTGCTTGATGGTAGTTCAGACATCTTGATCCTTACGGTCCTTACAAACAACACATTCATTTCAGAATTCAATAGTATATCCATCATTTCAGTTAATTTGGTAATTTTAGTGCATGAGGTTATTTTAGTCATTTCAATCATTTCGATCAATTCATTATTTACTGTCATTTAGATTAGTTCAGGAATACAAAGAACTTCCAGTAAGTTTATCTTCAAGTTTTTATCTAGAGTTTAAGAAAAATCCAAGTGTTTTGTTATCACACATATTTGCATCTTAAAAGGATTTCAGATGAAGTAATTATCTTATCAGATCAAATGTAAATTCCAGGTCATTTCCTTTGTTATGGGGTATTTTAGTCATTCTTACGTCTCAAGGGTGTTATCGTTATTTCTTAAAGAAATATTTCAGATATCAAATCTTTTAACACTGTTAACTAGATTGGGAGATTAATTGTTTTATTAATCACTTACTAAAGTCAGGATTTCTATCGGTCTATTAAACTTCTGTAACACCCTAAACCCAGTGTCATATTGGGCCTCAAGCCCAACCCATTTCAAAAATTTGCGAGCAAGTTTAGCCCAAATTCATAAATTTCTTAAACCATACAATCATTAAAAGAGTTATACAAAATATTCAAGCATTACTTTAGAGCTCCAATTTAAAACATTCCATATGGAAAATAAATTGAAAGGAGTTACAAGTACAAAATGTAAGGGCCTTATGAATACATTGCACCTACAAATCCAAGTACTGTACTCTTCGCATATCGATGTACTGAAGTCCTACTCCAATGGCTCCTTGCAAAGTATGCAGCACCCTAAAGACCTGCGTAAAGAAATAACAATTCCAAACACTGAGCTCGAAAGCTCAGGGGATACACCTCTATTCTACTATACTTCATGCATATCATAAACATAAGCATGTATTCAAACAATGATTAAGCATGCAAGAATATCATGTGGTGCTACTCTGTTCGCCTAAACACAAGGAAACAATACAATCAATCATCCAAACAATTAAGGGCTCACAAGGCCCCACATACCATACCATACTATATAAGAGTGAGGCTAGGTCACCTAGCTTCGGTACATATACTCCGGGTGAGGTCGGGTCATGTAGCATCGGAACATTCATCCTGGGTGAGGCAGTGTCACATAACATCAGAACATACATCCCGCTCGGAATCATCCCTTGAGCATATACGGATAAGGCCTGGGTTATATAGCATTAGTAATCTCCATCCCCTCATCTTCCATGGGGTTGCAACACATTCTCTGGCATCCGAATCCCATCAACCAAGTGGTCACACAACACGAATTAATATTACAATAACACTACTTCAGTAGCTTTTAATCAAAGCATGCATTACACAAGTCTTATTCCTATATTTAAACTTATTTTATTTACATACAGGATTAGAAATTCGGTTTCTCAGCTTTACAATTCATTTCATACCTCTAGGGACCCATTGGGCCCTTTACCTTGAATTATGGAACCCCTGAACGTAAACTCAATTTCTTTGGGCAAATTGCCCAGCGAGTATCGATACTCCTATATGGGTATTGGTACGTCTCTCTATGTACCGATACTCCTCTACAAGTATCGATACTGAATTTAGGTTCGAAAGAAATAGGTCTTCAAGCCGTATCAATATGCTCATCCCCATATTGGTACTCAGTATCGGTATATAAACCACCTCGTATTGATCCTCACCCTTACCGATACTCCTATTTTTGTGTACCGGTAAACAAAAGTCTTCTTCAGGCAATAGAACAGTAGTACCAATACGCCCCCTTACGTACCGGTACACAAAAATATTACTAGAATTTCTCTTAAGCAAAGGGTACCAATACACGAAAAGCCGTACCAGTATGCCCTTTATGTTTTGACTCATTCCCTAGAGAGGGGTACCGATATTGAACCTCTCCTACCGGTACGTAAACCTAGATTTATAGGTCTGAGGTTCGAATTTCTTCTCTTTAACCCACAAACCAACTTGGTAACCTCCAAAACTCAACCTATAACTTACAGAAGGTGTTTAGGATCAGTTTCTACCAATTTTACAAGTTTTTAACATTAGTTATAACTTTTGCCATTAACACCCATCAAGATAACTTAAGCATGCACAAAACACCAAAATGACATACAAAACAATTACCTTTGTGATATGTAGGAAACAAGGAATTGAAAGTGTACTAACCTCCCTTGATTCACCAGAAAACCTTGATTCCACAAGCTTCAAGCCTTTCTTTTTCCTTGAGCCTTAGAGTGCTCTCATACTTCTTTGACTACAAAAGATGAATGATAATTGTGTTACAACACTAGTGGGGAGATTAGGAAGCTAAAAACAAATTATAACAAGAATTGAGCCTCCAACACCCCATTCTCGTTCTTCCCAAAGACCCCAACCAAAAACCTTTCTTCCACCACAATCAACCATTTTTACCTTGATGGATAGATCCTTGAGAGCTGATAACAAAACCCTTAACATAAAATATGGGATTCACACTCCAACGCACAAAGATTAAACCTTTAAGCTTTGTTTCTTGGGGAGAAAAAGATGAGAATGAGCAGGGTGGCAAAAGTAAGAGACAAGATGATCTCATGTATTCCTTTTTTTTGCAGCACATTAATTCAACCCTTTCCACACTTCAAAAATAGGGTAAGTTACCTTTTTACCCCTTCCTATCTCCCCATGCCATCTATTAACCCAAGTCCTAAGCCCAACAACAAGAGGAAAGCCCACTAAGGCTCTACACATGGTTTAAAATACAATGCCTATAACTCAGATTAACCCGACCCTCAGATTTTGAAATTTGGGTTATTACAACTCTATCTTCCTTTAAGAAAATTTCATCTTCAAAATTTACCTTTGGGAAATAGAAGCGAGTAAAACAGCTCTATATCCTTTTCAACTTCCCACGTGGCTTCCTCGACCCTGTGGTTCCTCCATAACATTTTCACTGAGGGTATGCATTTGTTGCGAAACTCTTTAACTCTTCTTTCCAAAACTCTTATCGGTTCTTCTTCATAAGTCAAATTGGGACTATTCTCAATTTCTTTGAACAACATCACATGAGAATGATCCCAATGTTAACGTCTCAACATTTATACATTGAACATACTGTTGATACACGCCATCTCTGGTGGTAGGGCTAACCGATAAGCTACAAGTCTGACTCTCTCAATGATCTCGTACGGTCTAATAAATCTCGGGCTCAACTTGCCCTTCTGCCCAAAGCGGGTGATTCTCTTCCACGGTGACACCTTGAGGAAAACCTTGTCACCGACCTTATATTCACTTTGCTTGCATTTTCGATCTGCATAGGCCTTTTGACGATCAAAAGTCACTTGCAACCTCTCTTTAATAATCTGAACCTTTTTCTCGATTTGCTTAATCAATTTTAACCTTACCATATTCCTCTCATTAAGCTCCGTTCAACAAAGTGGAGTTCTACATTTACACCCATACAAGGCCTCGAAAGGAGTCATCTTGATACTTGAATGGAAACTGTTGTTGTAGGCAAACTCAACCAGAGGTAACTGCTCCTCCTATCTCTTGTTGAAATCTATAACACAACACTAGAGTATATCTTCCAAGATCTGGATGACTCGCTCAGACTGACAATCGATCTGAGGATGAAAAGTTATACTAAAATGTAACTTGGTATCCAAAGCTTTATGAATCTTCTTCCATAGCCTAGCGGAGAAACGAGGGTCCCTATCGGATATAATCAATGATGGCACTCCATGCAATCTCATAATCTCCTTAATGTACAATCTAGCCAATCGTTCAAGGGTAAAATCCATACGTACAAGTAAGAAGTGAGCGGACTTAGTCAAACGATCCACGATCACCCAAATCGCATCATGCTTTTACTAGGTCAAGGGAAAACCCGTAAAAAATCCATTTTCACTCTATCCCACTTCCATTGGGGAATCTGAATGGGCTGAAACAAGCCTGAAGGAATTTGGTGCTCTGCCTTTACTTGCTGACACGTAAGATACATGGTTACAAATTTGGATATATCTCTTTTCATGGTTGGCCACCAATAGAAAGAACAAAGATTCTGGTACATTTTGTTACTACCAAGATGCATGGTATACTGGCTACGATGCGCCTCTCTGAGAATACGATCCCAAAGATCCTCCAAAGTTGGAACACACAATCGACCCTTAAAGTACAAGAATCCACCATCTTCTTTGACTCAAATTCAACTCTTTTTGAGTGAGAAGGTTGTTGGGCTCGATGAATCAACCAAACTTGCTTGCCAAGTAGTGGAGAAGTTGCTATTAGGTGATTTTTGTGGGAAAAAAGATAGAAAAATGAACACAAGAATTTAAAGTGGTTCGGCTTTCTAACCAAAGCCTACATCCACTACCTTAGCTTCCCAACTAAGGATTTCCCAAATCCACTAAGAATTTCTTCCACTTTTAACAGGCTTAGGCGGCAACCTTTACAACCTCGACTCAATTACCAAGCCTAACATCTAAAGCTTACAACCCAAGCTTCGGAAATCCTCTCTAACAAGAGAAAAACAACGCAAACAATAAATCCCTCTACAAGGTATGTGTTTGCACTCTTGCTCTCACCCAAAATCCTAATACACTTGAGCATACATAAACATTTTGGCTCACAAGTGTAGTCTATACAAAGAATGACAATTAAAGCACAAAAGACTTAATTACAATCATAGATATGTTGGCATGTTGATCATTAGTTGTTGCTGGAGCTTCAAGGGCCTTTTTATCATCCCAAATAAGTTTATAGCCGTTGGAGACCTTTGGGTTGGATTGGAGCCGTTGCAGACAAGTTCCAAGCTAAATTTCCACTTTTGATGCTTCCAGTATCGATATGTGGGTTACCCCTATTGGTATACCTATAATTGGAAATAGCCGTTGGGTGCAGTTCTACATACGAGTATCGATATGAATGATATGCGTATTGGTATGCCCTTCTTGGAAACTAGTCGTTGCAGGGTTTGAAAACACAAGGTATCAGTACACGTATAAGCGTATCGGTATGACCCTCTCTGTATCGGTACGAATATGCCTGTACAAATACGGGTTTTTAGTTATGGAAAATTATTGTAGTTGAAACCCTAACTGGTATCGATACGGGTGGAACCGTATCGGTACAGCCCTTTAGAAAAGTTGGATTTAGCTATTTAAAAATGTTTTAATCCTTTCCAAAACCTTTTAAAAATACTCCAAGCTTATTTTCAAGATGTTTGGACTTAAAAACATTTTTGAAATCTTTTTAATTTAGTCCAAAACTATTTTTCAATTATTATATTAAAACAAATATCCTAACAAACTCCTCATTTTGATATAATAAAACCAACTTGAATTTTTTTGAGGTTCTCCCCCTTTGTAAAAAAAATTTGAACAAGATTTTTAAAAATATAAATTTAGTAAAGCTCCCCCTTATTCATTTGAAAATTCAAAATTTCAAAACATTCCCCCTTTTTGTTATATCAAAAATAGTTCAAACCAAAGTTTGAAAACTTTTAATTCCATAACAATGGAGAATTTTAAAACAAACTTTGAAAAAATATGTTTTGTTAAAATAGGCTCCCCTTACTCAAGCATCAAATGAAAGGTTAGTCCAACAAATATATGATAAACTAGTTGAATTAAAATAAATAAATAAATCAAATTAAAACAAATAAGATTCAACTAATTTTACCACTTGAACCAAAGGTAGGATGTGAAGCCTTCCTTCTTCAAATGATCTCTCTTGTGTATATAGAGCTCCCCCTTAATTTCATCACTTGTCGATCAAAGCTCCATCACACCTATAAAAAGACAATCACAAATGTTTTGGTATCCAAATTGCTTTGGATCTATAGGCATTAGTAGCACAAACTTTAGTCCCCTTAGGAATCCATTTTTTAATTTCATCCTTTTTATTTGAAGTAATTAGTTTTTTTGGGACCCAAATACTTCTAAAACATTTACCGTTCAAAAATCTAGGGGCACTGGATTGTCTTACATAAGAATTTGATTTTCCAAAATTATTTTTATTTTCTAATTTCTTGGAAATGAAATCGTTTTCTTTCTTAAGATCATCCATTTTCTTTTGATGATCTTTTTCCAAACATTGAAGAAAAATTTGTAAATTTAAAACTTTAAGCTCAAAATCTTTCATTTTTGCTTTAAATTCCAAATTGGTTTTAGAAAGCAAATCATTTTCGGTTTTCAATTTTGAAATCAACTTTTTATTTTTCGAAAATAAAGCCTTAAATACAAAAACCAATTCATCATATGCTTATTGTAACTCATCAAAAGTATAAGAATTAGAAATAGGTGAGTTAGGAGCTACCTCTCCCTCTTGGAAGGCCATAAAGCATAGGTGGGTTACCTCATCTTCATCGATGGAGTCTTCATCATTCCATATTGCCACATATCTTTTCTTTGAAGATGATCACTTTTTGTTGAAGCGAGGGCAATCGTATTTGGTGTGCCCTGTCCTCTTGCATTCGGAGCACTTAAGGGGGTCATTCATCTTCTTCTTGTTCGATTCATGCTTGGATTATTCCTTTTCGCTCTTCATGAATCGAGCAAACTTCTTGAAGAGATAGGCCATCACTTCATCCTCACTTGATTTTTTTTGATGGCTTGTAGAGGATTTAAGAGCTATTGTGTTTAGATCTTCAATTTCAATCTCTTTGATCTTCTTCTCCTTCTCCTCTCTCAATGGTTAAGAAGAGACCTAATTAGCTCATCAAGCTTGAGCCCCTTTAAGTTCTTGGCCTCAATGATAGCCATCTTCTTGCTCTCCCATGATTCAGGAAGTGAATAAATTAACTTTTAAATGAGTTTTTCTTTCGAAATCTCCTCTCCAAGACCTTTGAGTTCGTTGACCATTGTGGAGAATCGGTCGAACATACTCTTGATGTCTTCTTCCGGGTTCATCTTGAAGTTCTCATAGTTGAGGTTGAGTAGTCCAATCTTTGTCTCCTTCACCTCATTTGTACCTTCATGGATCACTTTAAGCTTTTCGCAAACTTCTTTGGCACTTTTACAAGAAGAAACCTTTACATATTTTTTCGGGGCCTTGCAATTAAGCTCCATCTTCCTGCGATCATCCACAGTCCATTTTGTCCTGCTTTGTTGTGGCACGAACTGTCCATCGAGAACTATATCCCAAAGATGGTAGTCTTTGGCTCTCATGAAAAACATCAGCCTATTCTTCCAATAAGCACAATGTTCACCGTTGAAGAATGGTGGTTTGTCAATGGATTGCGCCATGGAGACCAGTTGAAAAATAATTGGTCGAGCTTGCCGGGATTGCCTCAATAGGATGTTAATCATTCACGATTGAGCCTTGCTCTGATACCAATTGTTGGGCTCGATAAATCAACCGAACTTGCTTTCCAAGTAGTGAAGAAGTTGCTATTGGGTGATTTTTGTGAAAAAAGGTAGAAAAATGAACACAAGAATTTATAGTGGTTCGGCTTTCTAACCAAAGCCTACATCCACAACCTTAGCTTCCCAACTAAGGATTTCCCAAATCCACTTAGAATTTCTTCCACTTTTAACAGGCTTAGGAGACAACCTTTAAAACTTCGACTCAATTACCAAGCCTAGCATATAAAGCTTACAACCCAAGCTTTGGGAATCCTCTCTAACAAGAGAAAAACAAAGCAAACAATAAATCCCTCTACAAGGTATGTGTTTGCACTCTTGCTCTCACCCAAAATCCTAATACACTTGAGTATAAATAAACATTTTGGCTCACAAGTGTAGTCTATACAAAGAATGGGAATTAAAGCACAAAAGACTTAATTACAATCATAAACATGTTGGAATGTTGATCATTAGTTGTTGTTGGAGCTTCAAGGGTCTTTTTATCCTCCCAAATAAGTTTCTAGCCGTTGGAGACCATTAGGGTAGGATTGGAGCCGTTGGGGACAAGTCCCAAGCTGAGTTTCCACTTCTGATGCTTCCTGTATCGATACGCGGGTTACCCGTATTGGTATGCCTATCATTGGAAATAGCTGTTGTTCGCAGTTCTGCATACGAGTATCGATACACATGATATGCGTATCAGTACGCCCTTTTTGGAAACTAGCCGTTATAGGGTTTGAATACACAGGGCATCGGTATGCGTATAAGCATATTGGTACGAACCTCTCCGTATCAGTATGCGTAGGCCTATTCTGGTACATGTTTTTAGTTTTGGAAAATTACTGTAGCTGAAACCCTAACTGGTACCAATACGGGTGGAACCGTATCGGTACGGGCCTTCAGGAAAGTTGGGTTTAGCTATTTAAAAAATGTTTTAAACCTTTCCAAAACCTTTTGAAAATACCTCAAACTTATTTTCAAGTTGTTTTGACTTAAAAACATTTTTGAAATCTTTTCAATTTAGTCCAAAACTAATTTTCAATTATTATTAGTCCAAAACTATTTTTCAATTATTATATAAAAATAAATATCCTAACAAAGGTACTTCAAACATTTATGATCCGTTTAGACATAACACATTTCCTCGTAGAGGTAGTACCTCCAAAATTTTAAAGCGAAGATAACTGCCGCTAATTCCAAATCATGTGTAGGGTAATTCTTTTCATGGGGCTTAAGCTGCCTTGAGTCGTAAGCTACAACCTTAACTTCTTGCATGAGAACACAACCAAGCCCAGTCAATGAGGCATCACTGAAAACCACATAATTTTTCCCTGGCTCGGGTCGCGTCAACACTGGGCCTCCATATGATACGCTTTCAACTGCTCAAAACTTTGTTGCCTCTTCACATTCCACTCGAAAGAGACTCTTTTTTTGTAATAGTTTGGTCATAGGCATCGCTATGATCGAGAAGCCTTTGACAAACCGCCTATAATACCCGATAAATTTAAGGAAACTACGGACCTCTGAGATGTTCCTATGGGGTTTCCACTCAACTACAGCTTGGATTTTCTAAGGGTCAACACGGATCCCATCTGTAGAGATAATGTGACCCAAAAATGCCACCTCGAAAAGCCAAAACTCACGCTTACTGAACTTGGAATAGAGTTTCCTCTCTCTTAAGGTCTAAAGATCAACTCGTAGATGGTAATCGTGCTCCTCCTCTAAGCGCAAGTACACCAAGATGTCGTCTATGAAAACCACTACAAATTGGTCTATATAAGGCTGGAAAATTTAGTTCATCAAGTCCATAAAAGTTGCAGGAACGTGGCATTACCAAGAACTCATAATGTTCATATCGTGTCCTAAAAGCAGTCTTTTGGACATCCCCTTCTACCACCTTCAAACTAGTAGTAGCCCGAACGTAAATCAATCTTTGAGAATATGCAAGAACCCCTTAACTGTTTGAACAGATCATCAATCCTCGAGAGGGAATAACATTTCTTCACTGTTGCCTTATTAAGCTGCCGATAGTCAATGCACATCCTCATTGACCCATCCTTTATCTTAACAAACAGGACCGGTGCACCCTAAGGGGAGATGCTCAGTCGGATAAAACCCCTCTCTAACAACTCTGGGATCAGACTCTTTAATTCTCTCAACTCGGTGGATGTCATACGATACGGTGCTATCGACACTAGTGCCGTTTCAGGCATCACCTCAATTCTGAACTCTAACTCTCGATTAAGGGGTAATTCGAGTAGCTCTTCCGAAAAAATCTCAACAAACTCTTTAACCGTCTGAATATTCTCTAACTTCGGGCTTTCAATTTTGGTATCCACTACATGAGCTAGGAAGACTTCACAATCCTATTGAATCAACTTTTGAGCCGTTAAGGCTGAAACCACATTTGAAAGACAAGGATTTTTTTCACTTCTAACCACAAGTCAGGACCCATCCGAAATGTAACCCCCTTAACCTAGTCTATTCGCAAGACCGAATCGAGCGAGCTACATTAGGGTTTTCGAAATAAACCCCAAAGCAAATACATTCAAATTGATCTTTTTTTTCTTCTTTTTTATCTTTTCTAGATGTAGTTTTAGGTTCTACGGTGTACACACAAGTCATGGCTAAAATCTCAACTCAATCGGGCGTCAATTCGACATTCGAATGCTCGAATCCGCACTCTAGGGACCAAAATGTAATTCTTGATATTTATATGAGCTTTCACAAAATTAAGGTTACCATTCCTCGATTAGTCATATTACATGCCTTCATATCAAATCACAACTCAAAATGATCATCCATACCCATTTAATTGCATAAATAAGAAACAGGGACCAAAATGTAAAGCTTTCAAACATCTTACAACATATTAATAGAATTAACTGCCAGCATTTCGGTACAGTTGTCCACTGTATCGATACGGTATCAAATACATTCTCGTACTAATACAATCCTCAAGCGTATCAGTACGGCTTATTTAATTTTGAAAGTCTGGATTCTAGTAGCTAAGGACCGTACTGGAACAGTGACCTGCGTACCAGAACCCTCTTTGTTTCATAGCTAAGCATACCGATACGGTTACCAAGCGTATCGGTATGGTAAGGCAAAATTGCACAATTTGAGCCTTTACAGGTCCTCGCATACCGACACTCTGAGGTACTGTACTTGTACAGTGAGATCTGTAATGACCTCTAGGTCCAACATATGACACTTTGGCTCAATTTAACTCCCTCAATTCAACCTATAAACATCATTTAGCATCATAGACATACATCCATCACACATAGCAACATATCAAGAGGTTACACCAAGCATGGCATACTCAATCATTCACCTAAGAGCATGATTTCTACCCAAGCATGCTTAATGTTTCATAAACCCCTCAAACACAAGTAAAGAGCATCATACATGTCCAAAACAACAATCTAAACTATTACATCAGGGAGTATCCCAAAACACAACTCTGAAAACCACTTGGTCACATTGCCTTCTTATTATTACTTAAAATGTATTAAAAACTATACTTTGAATTGTATCAAATCCTTGGATCCTTCCTCCCTCGAGTGTTGCCCAAGAAAGCTATTTCTCTGCATTGATAAGGAAAAGAGAGCGTAAGCTATAAGCTTATTGAGGGAAACCACAAAACACTCATCAAAGCGTTTAAAACCATTTAACACAAATCACAAATAAACACCTCTTGGTAAAATATCTCATGCTTCTCATGTCTCCTCAAAATATGCACATTTAAAACATTTTCAACACATGTATCATGGATTCAATCTCTACCTCAATTTAAGCTTCACACCACAACTCATTTATATCAAATTTAAAGAGCAACACATTCATAAATCACATTGTACAAAATAACCATTTCTCATGATACATTATCTCATATATTGGCTTTAAAGTAACTCAAAACCAGCAACCTTACGTTTCATAAAACACATTGGATACACGGATTCTCAAGTGGTTCATACAACCACTTTACATACATACCTCAATCGGAGTAACGGCACACTTGCCCATCTCAAAGGTTCAAACCAGAATAACGGAACATTTAACCACCTCTACGGTTTATATGTATTAATCCAACAACATGAGAAAATAGAACATTTACCCACCTCAACTGATACGGTTCTCATGGTGGAGATTACAGACACTTTAACACCCCTCGACACACATGAGGCGACTTTTTATATTGCACTTTCAATCCTATGACCGGTCAACTATATCCGATAACATTTTAAACACAGCCACTTGCCAATATATTCAATAACCAATATTACCTCATTGTTTTACATTTGCATCAAATCATTCCAACACAAATACATTAAACCATGTATTTTCATAATCTCAAAACACTAGCATAAATCTTATGCTATTCTCAATAGTCATCATTAAACATTATTTGCTTCATCTTTCACTTTCAAAATGTGCATAATACAGTGAGTAATAAAACCATAAACATGTACATGATATTCCATTTTAAAATACCGAAAATGAGAGAAAGCTCAACCGATACTTACTTCCAAGCTTAAATAGGTGTATCAAACCTTATCTAAACTGCCTCAACTATTTTTCAAACCTTTTAACAGCAGTAAAATACTTTTCCACTCACCAACAACCCAACGCTCGATAGCCGATGCGCGAATCAAGCCTTCGCAACTCCTGTGCCTTCTTTGATAGGTAAAGGATTTAGCTCCCCTTCTTTACCCAACCAAAACAGAAGATTAAGAACACATATCTGTATCAAAACCTTCCAGCAACCAACAAACTACAACACCTCACAAGAATCAAACAAACACCTCCTAAAACTAACTAGAACACCACCAAACCTTACTCAAACAAAGCCTAGCCAAGATCTAACGATTCTAACATATTATTAACATTAATTAACATCCAACAACAACCTAATCACATCCTTACATCTCCATAAATATCACAACAACCAGATCGCACCAAAAACCAACTATAAACAACCTAAAAATTAGCAATCCTTATAGTTTCGGGATTCCATTGATTAATCAATCATTTCAACATTAAAATACATCTAATAATCAATGTAAATCAATTAAATCCATCACCAAAATAGATCCAATTCATCTTCCATACATTTTCCAAGAAAACTCAATTAAACTAACAAATAAATGTTTAAATCACAATTCCACAATATAAATCAACAACAAAGGATCAAGAACTTGGGAATTTCATTAAAGAACCTTTAATTAGAGGAGAGAAATGAAAATCACCTCTAATTGCTGATTTCTCCTTAATTGGCCAAGCTTTGATGAAATCCAAAGAGAATTTACAAAGGTATTTGAACAAATCAAATAGAAATCAAAAAGGAAAACATTAAAGATTGATTCCTAGAGATTTAGAAGTAGAAATCTTAGTTTGGTTGCCGAGAAAGTTGAGAGAAAAGTAGTTACGTGAGAAAGTGTTTTTAGGAAAATAAAAATCTTTTTAATTAAAACCTCTTCTTATTCAATTATTAAAACCTTTTAAAATACTTTAAAAATAGCCTTAATTAAGAGAGAAATCTGTATAAAAAGAATGGTCAAATAGCTCCTTAAAGATTCTAAGTTTTGATCCTTTTTCAATTTAGTCACCAAAAATAGTTTTGAAAACTTTCAATTTAGTCACTAGACTAAAATGTCTAAAATTCAGATTTAATTCCCTCAAATTGACTTCACCAATTTTCTTAAAATATTAATTAAGTAATTTAGAACATTTTCCATATTTTATTTTACCTCAGAAATCAATTTTTAATTTTATTTTCCCGAAACTATTCGAATTGCCTAAACCGGTTCTCTCGAACCGTCGGTCCAACCCGATTCACATCTAGGCCAATTTCTAGGGTGTTACAACTCCCCCCTCTTAAGAAATTTCATCTTTGAAATTTACCTGGCAGAAAAAGATGAGGGAACTGCTTCAACATATCCTTTTTGCTCTCTCAGGTAGCTTCCACTACACCGCGGTGCCGCCACAACACCTTTACCAACTCTATAGTCTTTCCGCGGAGAACTTTTCTACTCGAATCCAGAATCCTCGCCCGTTCCTCATCATAGGTCAAGTTCGGATTCAACTCAATCCCTTTAACAGGCATAACATGCGAATGATCCGATCTATACCTTCGTAATATAGACACATGGAAAACATCATGTATCTTCTCTAACTCAGCCGGCAACCTCAATCTATACGCAAAAGGACCAACGCGCTCCAACACCTCATACGGTCCAATGAACATAGGGCTCAACTTGCCCTTCCGCCCAAATATCATCACCTTTTTCCAAGGCAAAACCTTCAGAAAAACACGATCACCAACCACATACTCAATTTCTCTCCGCTTCAAATCAGCGTAGGACTTTTGCCGATCCGATTCTGCCTTTAAACAGTCACTAATAAGCTTCACTTTCTCATTGGTATCTTTCAAAATATCTGGCAAAGAAACATACTTCTCTCCTGCCTCTGCCCAACAAAGCGGCGTACGACCTCTTCTACCATAAAAAGCCTCGTATGAAGCCATTTGGATACTAGCTTGATAACTGTTGCTATAAGCAAACTCCACCAACGACAACTATTTCTCCCACGACCCTTGAAAATCTATGATACAACACCGCAACATATCCTCCAGCACTTGGATAACACGTTCTGACTGACCATCCGTCTACGGATGATACGAAGTACTGAAGTTCAACCGTGTACCCAAGGCCCTATGTAAACATTCCCAAAACCTCGCGGTGAAATGCAAATATCTATCTAACACAATGGAGTTCGGTACCCATGCAACTTCACGATCTCTGCAACATACAGATCTGCTAACTTATCCAGAGTATACATCGTATGCACAACCAGAAAATGTGCACACTTCGTAAACCTATCCATGATCACCCAAATGGAATTCTTCTTTGACGACGTCAAAGACAACCCAGACACAAAATCTATGGTGATCCTATTCTATTTCCACTCGGGAACCCTCAACGGCTGCAACAACCCCAAAAAAACTAATGTTCTGCCTTAACACGTTGGCAAACCATACAACGAGCCATAAATTCCGTGACATCTTCTTCAAGCCAACCCATAAATACTCTTTCTTCAAATCCTGATACATCTTCGTACTCCCCGGATGCATAGCAAAAGGACTTGAATGTGCTTCAGTCAAAATATTATGCCTCAACTCTTCATCTATTTGCACTACCACTCGACTCTTAAAGCACAAACCCTGGTCCTCATTAAACCAAAATCTGTTTGATTCCCATCCAAGATATCCTTAACATGCGGCACCAACGCATCATCAAATGGTTGCTTCTCTTTAATCAACTGTAACATCGAAGGCTTCACTTGCAACTCTGCTAACAACCCGCCATCTCGCAACACACTCAGCCGCGCAAACATCTCCCTTAGCTTCACTATGACCGTTCTACTCAAAGCACCTGCTACCATATTTGCTTTTCCCGGATGGTACTCAATTGTCAGATCATAATCCTTCAACAACTCTAACCACCTTCGCTACCTAAGATTTAACTCCTTTTGAGACATCAGGTATTTCAAACTTTTCACCATAGAGATAGTGTCGTCAAATCTTCAAGGCAAATACCATCGCAGCCAACTCAAGATCGTACATAGGGTAATTGTGCCCATGCACCTTCAACTGCCTAGATGCATAGGCGACAACCATTCCTTCCTGCATCAACACGTATCCCAAACCCACGTAGGACGCATCACTATACACAACAAATTCCTTCCTTGACTCTGGTTGAAACAAGATTGGAGCGTGTGTCAAAGCCTCCTACAGCTTATCGAAAGCTTGCTACCTAACCTTCATCCACTCAAAACCCACATCCTTTTGCAATAATTTCTTCAAAGGGACAGCGATCCTTGAAAACCCATCCACAAACCGTCGATAATATGTTGCAAACCCCAGAAAACTACGAACCTCCGAAATAGATTTCGATGGTTTCCAATTTACAATGGCCTCAACTTTTTACGGATCCACGCGAATACCATCGGCCGAAACAACGTGACCAAGGAAAACCACCTACTTGATCCAAAACTCACATTTACTTAACTTGGCATAAAGCTTGTTATCCAACAAAACTTGCAACACAATTCAAAGATGTTAATCGTAATCTTCCTCTGTACGAGTGTACATAAGAATGTCATCGATGAACACTACCACAAATTGATCTATAAATTCATAGAACATCCTATTCATCATATCCATGAACGCTGCCGATGCATTGGTCAAACCAAACGACATCACTAGGAACTCGTAATGTCCATAGCGTGTGCGAAAAGCTATATTCAGCGCATCCTTATCTTTTACCTTCAAGTGATAATACCCCGACCGTAGATCAATCTTGGAAAACACTGTAGCACCTCGAAACTGGTCAAACAAATCATCAATCTTGGGCAAAGAATACTTCTTCTTGATCGTCAACTTGTTCACTTGCCGATAATCTATACACATCCTCATCGTGCCATCTTTTTTTTACAAACAACACCGATGCACCCTACGGTGATACATTTCGACGAATGAACCCATAATCCAACAACTCTTGTAACTGCGTCTTTAACTCTTTCGGTGCCATACAATGCGGAGCAATGGACACCAGAGCCGTATCCGTATACATCTCTATGCAAAACTCCACTTCCTTATTCGGTGGGAAACCATACAACTCTTTCGAAAATACTTCTCGAAATTTACAAACCGTACGAATATCCTGGGCTCGCGCTTCCTTTATACTCGAGTTCAAAATATATGCTAGGTGTACTTTACCCCCACATTCTAACAACTTCCGCGCTTCCAGTGCTGAAACCACATTTGATATCAACTTGATATTCTCGCCCACAACTACAACTTCGTAATCATCGGCAAGTTTTAAAGAAACCCGCTTAGCCTTAAAATCCACTATAGCCTTGTGTTGAGACAACCAATCCATACCCAGAATTACTTCAAAACCGTGAAACGGTAACTCCATCAGATCAGCATCAAACACATGCCCTTGAACCATCAATGGACAACTCCTATACAATTCTTAGCCATATCTCCTACACTTGGGAACTCCAGCATGAACATTCTGACCCTGAAATCCACGTCCAACACCAAATCCTCTATGCCTCTACTTAGGGCGGTACCTCTTATCTCTATGCCTCTCATAACGATCTCGGACAGCATCAGACTCCGCACTCCTCTTACCAGACGAAGAACCCTTGAAAGAACAGACAAACTTAGATTCTGTTCTATGTCCTTAGCATGCGACTCTAGTACATCAAACTCTGTATAATCAGTAGCCAACAAGTACGGCTTCACTTCCTTGATCAACTCAAAATGGAATCGATCACACCTCTCTCGCTCATTTGGAACCAACTCAGGAGCATATTTACTCAACCGAACAAATTGTTTCTCATGCTCAGAAACAGACATGTTTCCTTACTCTAAAGCCATGAACTCTCTCTTCTTCGCATCCTTGTATTGCGTCTCCAAATACTTCATCTTGAAAGCCTCATAGAAAAATTCCCATGTAACATTAGCAGGTTCCATAGTCACGATTACAGTTGTCCACCAACTATATGCATCACCCTGGAGCAATGATAATATACATCCCAGCTTATGTACGTCGGTACGCTCTATTTGGCCCAGGATCATTTCGGTACTCGCAAACCATTCCTCGGCTACTTCAGAAACCAAACCTCTAAACTCAACACCACCCAGGCTACGCAAACGCTCTAAAGGTAACCCGGTGTTAATAGCTATAGGCGCCGATCAAGTACATGCACTCCAGCCATGGCCGCCTAGAAAGCTCCCATCATCGCTTGCACCAACAGTGCCATATCACAAAAAATAGGTTCTTGTGGTGCATGAGGCTCACCTTCCTCTACTCCAACACCAGCAGGAGGAATCATGGAGGAGGAGGCAACTCTTCATCACGTGTATCCACAACACTACCCATCGTCTTGGTCCTATACTCGATAATATGAGTCTAAACATGATAATGGAACATAACAAAACAATTAGGCCAGCCGCAATAAGAATCCAAGTCACTCTTGTTTAAAAACACGATCATTTAACTCAAGTAGTAATAAGGCAATTTGTCTCAAGGTTTAACTCCCAAACTTACACGTATTAGGCACAATTTCTCAAATTCAATCACCGTGCATTTCAAACAACATATTCAATCATACAAACAACCATAACCTACCTCCCAATAATCATAATCTGGCTTTGATACCACCAAATGTAACCCCATTGACCCGGTCTAGTCGCAAGATCGAATCGAGCGAGCTACATTAAGTTTTACCGAAATAAACCCCAAAGCAAATACATTTGAACCGGTCTTTTTTTCTTATATCTTTCTAGATGCATTTTTAGGTTCTACGGTGTGCACACAAGTCTTGGTTAAAATCTCAACTTAATCGGGCTTCAATTCGACACTCTAATGCTCGAATCTGCACTCTAGGGACCAAAACATAATATCTGATATTTATACGAGCTTTCACAAAATTAAGGTTACCGTTCCTCGATTAGTCATATTACATGCCTTCATATCAAATAAAAACTCAAAATTATCATCCATACCCATTTAATTGTATAAATAAGAAATAGGGAAGAAAATGTAAAGCTTTAAAACATCAGACAACAAATCAACAGAATTAACTGCCAACGTTTTGGTACAGTTGTCCACCGTATCGATAAGGTATCAAAGGCGTTCGAGTACCAATACAGTCCTCAGGCGTATCGGTACGGCTTGTTTAATTTTGAAAGTACAGATTCCAGTAGCTAAGGACCATATCGAAATAATAACTCGCATACCAAAACCCTCCCTATTTTATAGCTAAGCATACCGATACGGTTACCAAGCATATCGGTACGGTAAGGAAAAATTGCACAATTTGAGCCTATATAGGTCCTCACGTACCGACACTATGAGGTATCGTACAGGTACAGTGAGACATGTAATGACCTCTCGGTCCAACATATCACACTTTGGCTCAATCTAACTCCCTTTATTCAACCTATAAATATCATTTAGCATCATAGACATACATCCATCACACATAGAAACATATCAAGAGGTTACACCAAACATGGCATACTCAAGCATTCACCTAAGAGCATGATTTCTACCCAAGCATGCTTAATGTTTCCCAAACCCCTCAAACACAAGTAAAGAGCATCACACATGTCCAAAACAACAACGTAAACTATTAAATCAGGGAGTATCTCAAAACAAAACTCCCAAAATTACTTGGTCACATTGCCTTCTTATTACTACTTAAAATGTATTAAAAACAATACTTTTAATTGTATCAAATCCTTGGATCCTTCCTCGCTCGACTGCTACCCAAGAAAGTTATTTCTCTATATTGATGAGGAAAAGAGAGCGTAAGCTATAAGCTTAGTGAGGGAAACCATAAAACACTCATCAATGCATTTAAAACCATTTAACACAAATCACATATAAACGCCTCTTGGTAAAATACCTCATGCTTCTCACATCTCCTTAAAATAAGCATATTTAAAACATTTTCAACACATGTATCATGGATTCAATCTCTACCTCAATTTATGCTTCACACCACAACTCCTTTATATCAAGCTTAAAGAGCAACACATGTATAAATCACATTATACAAAATAATTCATTTCTCATGATACATTATCTCATATATTGGCTTTCAAGTGACTCAAAACCAGAAACCCTACATTTCATAAAACACATCAGATACACGAATTCTCAAGTGGTTTGCACAACCATTTCACATACATACCTCAACCGGAGTAACGACACACTCCCACCTCAACGGTTCAAACTGGAGTAACGGAACATTTACCCACCTCTACGGTTTGGATGTATTAATCCACCAGCATGAGAAAACATAACATTTACCCACCTCAACTATTTTGGTTCTCATGGTAGAGATTACGGACAATTTAACAACCCTCGACACACATAAGGCGACTTTTTATAGTGCACTTTCAATCTTATGACCGGTCAACTATATCTGATAACATTTTAAACACAGCAACTTGCCAATATATTCAATAACCAACATTACATCATTGTTTTACATATGCATCAAATCATTCCAACACAAATACATTAAACTATATATTTTCAAAATCTCAAAACACTAGCATAAATCCTATGCTATTCTTAAGAGTCATCATTAAACATTATTTGCATCATCTTTCACTTTTGAAGCGTGCATAATATAGTGAGTAATAAAACCATAAACATATGCATGATATTTCATTTTAAAATAACGAAAATGAGAGAAAACTCAACTGATACTTACTTCCGAGCTTAGATAGGTGTATCAAACCTTGTCTAAACTCCCTCAACTCCTTTTCAAACTTTTTAACACAATTAAAATACTTTTCCACTCACCAACAACCCAACGCTCGATGGCCGATGCGCGAATCAAGCCTCCACAACTCCCGCGCCTTATTCGGTAGGTAAAGGATTCAGCTCCTCTGCTTTACCCAACCAAAACAGAAGATTAAGAACACATCACTGTATCAAAACCTTCTAGCAACCAACAAACTCAACAACACCTCACAAGAATCAATTGAACACCCTCCTAAAACCAACAAGAACACCATCAAACCTTACTCAAACAAAGCCCAGCCAAGATCTAACGATTGTAACATATTAATAACATCAATTTACATCCAACAAAAACCTAATCACATCCTTATATCTCCAGAAGCATCACAACAATCAGATCGCACTAAAAACCAACTATAAACAACCTAAAAACTAGCAATCCTTATAGTTTCGGGATTCCATTGATTAAGCAATCCTTTCAACATTAAAACACATCTAATAATCGATGTAAATCAATTAAATCCATCACCAAAACAGATCCAATTCATATTCCATAAATTTTCCAAGAAAACTCAATTAAACTAAGAAATAAATGTTTAAATCACAATTCCACAATATAAATCAACAGCAAAGGATCAAGAACTTGGTAATTTAATTAAAAAACCTTTAATTAGAGGAGAGAAATGAAAATCACCTCTAATTGCTTATTTCTCCTTAATTGGCCAAGCTTTGATGAAATCCAAAGAGAATTTGCAAAGGTATTTGAAGAAATCAAATAGAAATCAAAAAGGAAAACATTAAAGATTGATTCCTGGAGATTTAGAAGCATAAATCTCAGTTTGGTTGCTGAGAAAGTTGAGAGAAAAGATTTTGAGAAAAGTAGTTACGTGAGAAAGTGTTTTTAGGAAAATAAAAATCTTTTTAATTAAATTCTCTTTTATCCAATTATTAAAACATTTTAAAATACATTAAAAATAGCCTTAATTAAGAGAGAAATCTGTAGAAAAATAATGGTCAAATAGCTCCTTAAAGATTCTAAGTTTTGATCCTTTTTCGATTTAGTCACCGAAAACACTTTTGAAAACTTTCAATTTAGTCACTAGACTAAAATGTCTAAAAATTAGATTTAATTCCCTCAAATTTACTTCAAAAAATTTAGTTAAAATATTAATTAAGTAATTTAGAACATTTTCCATATTTTATTTTACCTTAAAAATCAATTTTTAATTTTATTTTCCCGAAACTATTTGAATTGCCTAAACCTTTGGTCCAACCCGATTCACATCTAGGCCCATTTTCAGGGTGTTACACGAAACACAGAGTTTCAAACTCTTAGTTCTACAACCCAAACTTGCATCATGCTCAAAAAGCCAATTTATCCCCAAGATGGCATCAAACTCTTGAAACGGTAGCACCATCAAATCTGCAGGAAACACTGAACCTTGAACCTCTATAGGATACTTCCTATAAACCTTATCAACTAGCACATCATACCCTAATAGGCTGGTCACACAGACTTCCACCTCAAGATTTTCAGCAGGTATGCCCCACTGCTCTGATATTTCACTACGGATGTAAGAATGGGTAGACCCAAAATCCACAAGAGCAATATTGGGAATAGAAAACAAGGTAAACTTAACTAAAATAACATTGGTAGTCTTGCAGTCATTTTGCACCTTGACTGTATATTGCCTCACAGGAGCTATTGTTGTTGACTAGAAGGTACCACCGCTCTAATGTCCTGTCACATGACTCGACCTTCCTCTACAAAAAACGTGACCCCTCTGTGTTGTAAAAGAGTTCCTCTGATTCTGAACTAGGGTGGCATCTAAGGCCTCAGGACAGTCTCTCAAGAAATGGTCTGATGATCCACACGCATAGCATACCTTAGCATTGCTGTAACACTCCCCATGGTGCTTACGCCCACATTGGGCACATACTGGCACATAAGATCCTCTAGACGAGCCTTCTGAACTCATAGCTGAAAAGGAGTTGGGCCTCCTACGCCTCGCATAGGCAGACTTGCGATCGGTCCTCCTTGACTGATTCAATGCTCTACTTCTCTGGTTCCAATTTCCTCGATTCCTTCTCCAAGAGGACTGAGACTGATCAGAGTGGGAATAACTCCCTCCACTTGCATTGGCATCGCCCCCAGCCTGACCATACGTCAACCCTTGCACTTGCTTAAGGGACTTGGTACTAGCGGCCAAATCGAAGAGTACCTTTGGTGGATCCGCTATCAAGAATGTCTATATTTCTTTCCGTAACCCTTTTTTTTGGACCGCTTGCATTTCATCTTCTATGTGACAATAATTTCTAAAGCATACCTACTCAACTGTAGGAACTCTTGTTCATACTCATAAATCGATCAATTTTCTTGCACCAGATGAGTAAATCGGTCCCGCAAACCATCCATGTAAGCTTCTCCAACATAATATTTCTCAAACTCATCAAGAAAATCGTCTAAGTGGGTCGGTTAGAATACCAACCTAACTCCACTGTCTCTCACCACTCGCGAGCATTCTCCTTTAGAAGAGAAAGGATACACTTCAACTTATCTCTTGGCTCCAAACCCATTTGACGCAGGATCCAACGTGTATCCCTCAACCATTGATCGGCTTTGATTGGGTTATCTTGTCACGACCCTAAAAAATTAGTTGCACCATAACTACGAAGCCTCTCGTCGGGGCTTTCCAAGGGGTAGTGAGAGTTCTTAGGATAGCCCTCACTATCCGATCAAGAGCCCTATGCAAATGGGAGAAGTAATTGGCTCCTTAATTCCCCTCACCCTCTAACCTTTCATCGGTCTCTAGGATAAAATCCTCATCATAGCTCTCCTCTCTATAGCCTCAACTCTCCTCCGGATCATGTGATTTTATAGGCATATTCAAACTGCACAAATAACAAACATGGTTACTCTATCGGATATTCAGCCCTAATATGAGTATGACTTCAATTTGTGGGCATATATTCACTAGACACCCTTTTACGACTCTCTATCACCCTAGGGTTCCTATAACCAGCTAAACCTAAGCTCTAATACCACTAAATGTCACACCCTAAACCTGGTGTCATTATTAGGCCTCAAGCCCAACCCATTTCAAAAATTTACAAGCAAGTTTAGCCCAAATTCATAAATTTCATAAACCATACAATCGACAAAAGAGTTATACAAAATATTCAAGCTTTACTTTGGAGCTTTAATTTAAGACATATTAATTTAAAACATTCGATATGGAAAATAAAATGAAAGGAGTTACAGGCACAAAACTTAAGGGTCCTATGAATACATTGCCCCTACAAATCAAAGTACTGTACTTTTCGCATATCGATGCACTGAAGTCCTACTCTGATGGCTCCTTGCAAAGTACGAAGCAACCTAAAAACCTTCGTAAGGAAATAACAATTCCAAATGCTAAGCTCAAAAGCTCAGTGGATACACCTCTATTCTACTATGCTTTATGTAAATCATAAACATAAGCATGCAGTCAAACAATGATTAAGCAGGCAAGAATGTCATGTGACGCTACTTTGTTCGCCTAAACAAAAGGAAACAATACAATCAATCATCCAAACAATTAAGGTCTCACAAGGCCCCACATACCATACCATACTATACATGAGTAAGGTCGAGTCACCTAGCATTGGTACATACACTCCGGTGAGGTCGGGTTATACAGCATCAGAACATTCACCCTGGGTGAGGCCGGGGCACATAGCGCCGGAACATATATCCCACTCAGAATCATCTTTCAAGCACATACGGATGAGGTCCGGGTCACATAACATCAGTAACCTCCATCCCCTGATCTTACCATGGTGTTGCAACACATTCTCGGGCATCTGGATCCCATCAACCAAGTGCTCACACGGTACGAATTAACATTACAATAACACTACGTCAATAGCTTTTAATCAAAGCATGCATTACACAAGTATCATTCCCATATTTAAACTCATTTTAATTACATACGATATTAGAAATCATGTTTCTCAATTTTATAATTCATTTTATACCTCTAAGGACCTATTGGACCCTTTACCTCAAATTATGGAACCCTGAACTTAAACTCAAATTCCTTGGGTAGATTGCCCAAAGAGTATTGATACTCCTATATTGGCATAAATGCGCCTCTCTAGGTATTGGTACTCTTTCACGAGTAGCAATACTCAATTTAGGTTCAAAAGAAATGGATCTTCAAGCCATACCAATACGCTCATCCTCATATTGGTACTCAATATCGGTACATGAACCACCCCGTACTGATCCCCACCTGTATCGATACTCCTATCTTTGCGTACCGGTACACGAAAGTCTTCTTCAGGCAATAGAACAGTAGTACTGATACGCCCCCTAGTGTACTGGTACGCGAAAGTGTTACTGGAATTTCCATTAAGCAAGGGGTATCGATACTCGGGAAGCCGTACCGGTACGCCCTTCATGTTTCAACTCTTTCTCTAGAGAGGGGTACTAGTACTGAACCTTTTGTACCAGTACGCGAACCTAGATTTCTAGGTCTAGGGTTTGAATTTCTCCTCTTTAACCCCCAAAACTCAACCTACAACACGTTTAGGGTAGATTTCCACCAATTTTACAAGTTTTTAACATTAATTATAACTTTTGCCATTAACACCCATCAAAATCACTCAAGCATGCTCAAAATACCAAAATGACATACAAAGCAATTACCCTTATGATATGCAGGAAACAAGGAATTGAAAGTGTACTAACCTCCCTTGAATCACTAGGAAACCTTGATTCCACAAGCTTCAAGTCTTTCCTTTTCCTTGAGCCTTAGAGTGCTCTTCTACTTCTTTGACTACAAAAGATGAATAATAATCATGTTACAACGCTAGTGGGAGATTAGGAAGCTAAAACACAAATTATACCAGGAATGGAGCCTTCAACACCCTATTCTCGTTCTTCCCAAATACCACCACCAAAAACCCCTTCTTCCACCACAATCAACCATTTTTACCTTGATGGATAGATCCTTGATAGTTGATAACAAAACCCTTAACTTAAAATCCAGGATTCACACTCTAAAACATAAAGATTAAACCTTTAGGCTTTGGTTCTTGGGGAGACAAAGATGAGAATGAGAAGGGTGGGTGAAGTAAGAGACAAGATGATCTCATGTACTCTCCTTTTCTGCAGCACATTAATTCAACCCCTTCCACACTTCAAAAATAGAGCGAA